>JAOYMR010000026.1:14096998-14122683 GCA_025802075.1 Tenebrosternarchus preto
ATATTACACTGATTTAACTGTTTACATTATTTTCGTAAATGTGATATTACACTGATTTAACTGTTTACATTATTTTCGTAAATGTGATATTACACTGATTTAACTGTTTACATTATTTTCCAAAGGTGAAGAACAGTCACATTTAATGCTGCTGTTCATAAATCACAGGAAACGGGAATTGCAGTTACTAAAACTGCTCATTTAAATTAAATAAGTGAATTACATTCACATGCAGAAAACGTTCTTAACACACTGAATACAGCTACTTCATAGTTTTGAAGCTCACTCGTTGATCAATTGTAATAGAATTTATTTTCTGCTGCCTTTGTCTTATTAAATAGGTCTTTCAAAATGTTTTAGTTAATAGAATGCACAATGAGAGCATTAGACATCAAAACATTCTTGTGTAACTAGGGTACAGTTGAATCACAGATGTTATATAGTTGTGTGTGTGGTTTTTTAGGTACTTGGTCACCTTTCCTTGTTGGTAATGTCCATCGAAACTGCTACAAAAGCTGAACAAAAATATTTGGGGGTTTGTAATTAATAGGTAAAGACCAGAAGCTTAAAAGAAACCCCAAGCAGACTGATAACAGATAGAATGTGATTATTGTTAATATTGAAGTCCAGCCTGCTTATAGAACTTTATTCTTGGTTTTCAAGTGGGAGGGATGTGGAGTTTGTTCAAGCAACCTGACAGGAAATATACATGTTACTGTGATGGTCTACATATTGGCAAAATGGTATATTCCATCATAGTAAACTAATTGTCTTGGTGTGAAAAACTGTGTATTAAACATAGGGTCCATTTCCATTATGAAGTAATTCCTTGCAAAGTTTGTAGAAATACCCTTCCTTGTGCTTTACTCTATGGTGAGCCTGAGGGATGTGCAGTACCTTTATCCCTTCTCTACAGTTCTTCCTTCAGGGGATTTGGCAAAGTTGTTCTAACATTTTCTGGGCAACACTTTGGCCTTAAAAATGTGCCAGAGCTCTGTGTCACACTTCAGCCTGGCTGTGTGTTTGGCTTCAGAGTAAGTGGAGGCATAGGTGTCCATCACTCCCACACACACACACACACAAACATGTTCATAACTCCCACAAATACACACATTGCAATGTGCCTTAAAAATGCTGCCAACGTACACTGCCCCTGGCACAGAAGTTCAGTTGCCACACAGCAGGAAATTATATTCAGAGCCTCATCCGACTGTGCAGGTAAGACGTACTACTGAGCTGATCATATTTATTGATTAATAATTTGCTTCCATTCTTGCTGTTGAGGGGAAAAAGAGATCAGTAGTTATGTGGTAATCAATTATTAAAGAGATCAGTAGTTATGTGGTAATCAGTTATTTGATGCATATATTTGTTTATGGCAGCTAAGTAGTATTCAGTAATGTCTATATTCAGAAATAGGCCTCTTAGCCAAAGGGCAACAAAATATGTATAAAATAAACCAAAACTTGTTTCTAGACCTGCTTTATTTGAAACACATGAACGTGTTGGTGCATGTACCTGGGACTATGAATTGTTTAGTGGGTATTCAATCTCTGGCCCATTTTTATTTATTTTTTTAGAAGACACCTACTTGTCAAAGATAACGAGTGCTGCAGACTGAAGCAAAAGCTTCTGTGACGCTTGAAGAAAGACAGACCTGAGTCGGAGGAACACGCTGGACTGAAGAGGCCTAAGGAAGATGGAAGTGAGGGGTGTAGGGCTGGTGACTGCCAACAACACATCCCACACATCAACCTAACGCATCTTTAACCCCTCACTTAAACGTTTGCCTATTAGAAATAAGCTAAAATTACAAATAATGTAGGTTGAGTTTATTACTCTGATACATTATTGCTATTATTATTATTATTGTTGTTGTTGTTGTTATTTTAGGATGTTTAAAGTTATCTAATTCTTAAACAATTCTTCTAATTCATCCAATTATTCACTTAATGTTTTGACCAAAAAACGAGCTCCTTTAAATTATTTTTCTATTCAGTAAGTTTTACGTAACTTTGTTGCCAAAACTTTGTTGCCTATTGCTTAATATATCAAAAAATGATATTTTGATTGAAGTATATTGGTTTAAAGGACCATTATCCTTTAGATTTGTGGAGAGTCGCTATTGAGAAGTGGATTTGATGTTGCTGTGAGCTCCTGGTGCTCCAAGGACAGTGGGGATCATCAGATGCACAGTGTTATGGTGGGACATAAGATTGTCAATATTGGAAACTGTGTTTGTTGATGTTGGAAAAGGGGGGGGGGGGTTGTAGGTTGTAGTGTTAAATGGGAAGTGGGTACGCTGAGGGCGGTAAATCTGAAATGTGTGAAAGATCACTTCTAGAATTCATTTACCTTGTCACCTTAGCTGCTGCTGTTGTTGTTCTTGGCATTATATGCATGCAGTAGCAACTTATGTAGGCCAAATTGTACTAATTTAGGAAATGTCACTTTATTTAAAAAAAAACTATATTTTGCTAGATAAAGTCTAATGAGAAGTGCAACTGATATGAGACTTTTATTGTGTTGTTTTCAAATTTAGGATTTATATGCAGTAAGCTTGGAACAAATTAATGAAGGCTGCAGGTTAACTGTTTTGGTCTGCTACACGGCTTTTGTTTAAACTCCACATAAAAACAACATAGTTTTCTTCCTTTTGTATTAAGGACACTTTATTTTAAGCTCGCACGTAGTATTACATTTCATTATTATGCAATGAATATTTGCTTTTGATCTAATAGCATTAAGCAGTTATTGTTCTTGTTATACTTATTGTTATACTTATTGTTCTTGAATTGTACTGAATACTGTATTGTCTATAATATATTGTGTGAAGTTTCTGTATATACCATGTGTATGTATGTGTGTGTGTATATATATATATATATATATATATATATATATATAATATGTAATAATTGCATAAAATGCATAAAAAGGTATTTGTGGTTTCCTTTTAATGTAACTTTCATTTCCAACTGTGGTAGAGAAAAGTAGTTTTGTTGGTATTATGTTTATACTCTGTTTGCATGCATGGATCATGGTTTTGCTGCAGGTGTGACAGAGGTCAGTGACAAAAGCAAAAGAAGAAACACAGTAAAGAGCTGAAAGAGTAGATACAGGATAACTAGGGTGTGACGTACAGCAGCATGTAAGCACAAGCACAGATGTAGATTGGTGTTTGAATGCGTTGCCTAATGAGAATGGGGAACTAGCAATAGGTGTGGGGGGGACCTATGACAGATACATTAACAAAAATGCTTTTGGGAAACTGGGTGCAAGTTTTGGACTTTGATACAGAGGATAGAGATTTTCCACCAAAATATTACAAAATGGCAAACCTATACAGGAGTGTTGCAAGTATGGTGATGAGCGAACAAAACTGGTTGTTTTAGTGGTTCTTCTTGGGTGTCGTCTCTGTTACTTGGCATGACTATTATTTGTGCTCTTCTGGATGGTACAGCCAAAGGAATTGAACGCACCATTGCACTGAATGAGCCATGACAGATTTAAAAGCCGTATAAAACTGCAGCAGTAGCAATCTGGAAATTGGAACAGTCAAAAGATCCCCTTGAGATCCAAGAAGTAAAAGTTCCTCTCCAATTTTTTGATCCAGCTGCATGAATTTGCTAATTAGCCTGTCTAGAAGGAGAATGAATAAGTAAAATTCTGTTGGTGGCACACACACACACACACATTCATTTTACACCAGTAAAGTAAAATATTGTTTTCATATATTTTCAGTTGACTGAAGTAAAAATGTTGCCCGAATATGTATAAACAATATAAACTACATATGCATGCAAGGATATGCATTCATTTAGTTAATTAATCAAGAACATACTTAAGATTCAACAAAGACGCATTCATTTCTGTTTGTTTTCCCCATATTCTTCTGTCTCGCTCCAGGGTTCGTTCAAGGTCGCTGATCTCATCAGCAGTTGTAGTTTGATTACTCATATTCATGATTCTTAATCAGCAGGGACTTTCCAAACCATAGCTTCAAACAGATTCAGCTTTACTTCTTGTTTAACATATATGGTCAATTTCGAACCATTCTCCACTCCTCCTCCTAATCTGAGTGAGATGATGAGAAGGCCAAACTCATACCTGCCCTCTGAATCAGCTCTAGTTCTGTTTCACCTATGACATGTGACGGTCTCTTCTGAGTTTGGTTTAATCCCCACAGCTTTCCTTTAGGGCAGTTTTCATACCATTTTGTGTATGAGAGTCATTCTAATCCATGTTACTGTACGATGACACTATAAGCCTCCAATTAAAATGCAAAAATAAAACTTGACAGTGGTTATAAAAAGCTTTTAAAATCAGTGTTTCCCACTGAGGTTCCTGGCAGCACATGAAAGAGGAGTGAAGCAAGCAGTCAAGCTAACCAAAATCTTCTTATCACCAAGGATCCTCCTTTTAGAAGTGTTCCTTTGAGCCTTTGTCAAAATACCCCAGAAGCATTTTCATCTCCCTGTGTGAAGTGTTTTAAAACCTTTTGGTTTATATAATGAAGGCATTAAATTACTCAGAAGTCCAAGTTTCCCAGAAGGTCTCCACGTGGTGTACTAGTGAATCACTACGTTTTCCTGTACTTCCTCTTATAAATCACCTAGAAGAGTCTTTCCAGCTCTCTTGCAGTGTCTCAGACTATCATAGCACTGCTACAATGGGAAGTGCGGTTTGGTTCATACACATTTATGTCACTTTCACAACATCAGAAGTAATACTACTATTTTTTAGAAAAAATATGTTTGTTGGACGTGAAATTGTTTGTCAGCTTGATTTAAATCTACCAATTCTGTACAGTTCAGGTAATATGAGATAAATGGTATGTTGCAAACAAATCTGTAAGTATATTGTTAATGGAACTCTAAGTTAATTATTGTTAAATACATTTTACCACATCTTATTAACCTCTGTCATAAACTGCCACGACATTTCAGATAAATGATGGGTGTTGTGTACTCAGTCACTCAACAAAAACTGCAGACACTAGCCACAAGTCGTTATAGTGATCTCTATATTTCAGAGCTTGATCTAAGGGTGCTGACTGTATGACATCATAAAGCAAATTCTAGGTTTTGTAGCAAGTTTGAAATGACTAGTATAGTGTCTCCTTAATCTTTACTCCATCACTCCATGTGTTAAAACCTAAACAATGAATTAGCTGAGTGAAAGAAAAAAATATACAGTAAAAGTGCAAGTATATATGAGAGCAGAAATGAGATGCAGGTACATCTCCACTGGGTGTGGATACAGTCCTCCCAGGCAACACGTGAATTCAAACCATACCAAGACAGCATATCAATATTATCCTCTTTGTAAGGATTAATGTTTAGTAACTGTCATGGTTAAAAAAAAATTAACTTGCACTGAGGCTTGGTGACTTGAGAACAGTCCTGTAAATCGTAGATTGTTTATTTGAAGAGGCATGGGTCACCGTGTTGTTTGTTTGGTTAAGAAGAAGTAAACAGAATGAAGAGTGTAAAGAGAGAGAGAGAGAGAATGAATGAGAAACTGAAGGGGGGGAAAAAAGGAAAGCAAATGTGAGTGAGAGAGAGGGGGAAGAGAACACGGATCCAGCAGATGGGGGGAGGGTGGCTGCAAGTGTGTGACAGAGGCCAGCTGTGGAGAGAAGGAATGTCTCTGCCCGAGAAAGGGTTGAAAGAGTGAAAGAAGGGGGGTAAGAGGAGGAGACCCAGGCAGCAAAGAGGAGGGAGCAGGGGCATGTGTTTGTGTAAGCATGCGTGCGTGTGTGTGTGTGTGTGTGTGTACGCGTGGCTGCGGCTCAGACCATTGAATGAGAAGGTCTTGTCTGGCTTCGTTCTGTCTGCTTTTTCCACACTGGAGCACATGTCGGACATCTGCAAACGCTGACCCGTTAGCCAAGCTCACCTGCAGACTGTGTGGTTGGAGCAAAGCGTACGTGCCTGAGAGGTTCCCCTTACACCCGCCGTGGGCCCGCCTTCGCCTGCAAGGACGCCTGGTCCCCTTCTCTTCTCCGGGATGATTGCGGTGAGGCTGTGGAGGGCCTGGCCTTTGTGCTACTACAGCCTGCTGCTGCTGTTGATGATGCTTCTCCAGCGGGTGCTCAGCCACCCGCAGTGCCTCGACTACAAGCCTCCTTTCCAGCCTCAGGAGCCCCTGGCCTTCTGCAAGGAATATGCCAAGTTTGGCTGCTGCGACCAGGAAAGAGACATCCAGATTTCCCACCGGTTCTACGAAATCATGGGCTACTTCGATTCATCTGGGTTCATGGCGTGTGGAAGGTACATCCGCAGTATTCTGTGCCAGGTAAGGCCTGGGCCACCCGCGCTGGTGCCAACCAGTAGCACATGATGACCCCGGTCAGGTCCTGAGGGAGTTCTACACCAAGTCCTGTGGTTTATTCATCGCAAGCAAAAAATCTGGCATATATAAAACTGAAGAGAATGTGCTTTCGCTTTTAATTCCATGCTGGATTTAGCAATTTTAGAATCGCATTTAAATTTTTAACAGATTGAAGCATAAGGTGACGTGGTGAAAAGGATACAACACTCAGTGCTAAGGAAGACATTTATGTGCATGTCATTATAGGGTGGTAAGCTCTTTTTAAACTCTGAGTCATGGGTGTTTCATGCCTGCTGGTGTGGGCCTCTTTGACTCAAACTGTGTAGGAGTCATTTCAGTGAAAATGTCAGATTTGCAGTACCTTCAAATCCATTTGTTTTCAAATCCACTTAAATAATTATTTCACTTAATTGTATGGAAAAAGCCTGAGTCCCTCAATCACTTTTGAGGAAGAAGCTTTGCTCAGTGATGGTCTTTGTTGGGACATTTCCATGAGCTACAGGGAACTGCTTCAGTCACATAGAGAGAAGCTAAACATCCTCTTCCTCTTCAAACAGGCCACAGGACATCTCATACTCCCAGAGAGAGAGTCTAAGGAAAAAGTAATACAATAATTATATTAAGAAAATGGGTACAGTGAAAGGGACAGACACAGAGATCATGTATGGTTGAGAGAGAGAGGATAATTCTGAAATGTAACAAATGAACAAGAAAACAAAAGTGATCAACAAAAAATCTCATCCTTCTATTTGAACTATTTCTGATTACCTTATGAAGAGTCCTGAAAACATGTAGTTGGTTGTTGTTTTAAATACCTATACTGTTTTGTTAGTCTTGGTACATGACCATGCTCATAGGCTTGTGTTTAGATGCAGCTGTACCCATTTTAGAGTGGCAGAATGATAACTCTGATAACGCAACATGGGCAAGCTGATGTTTAAAGCACCCCAGAGGAATGCACCAAATTGGGTGGCAGATAATTTGCTGCCTGGCACCATCTGTATCCAATCTGAGCAAACGGCAAGTGAAGTCTGACAGATCAGACGTCTCAATCACATCCGGAGCTGGTTTCCCCGATTCCTGTGAAAGGTAAACACAGATAGAAAGAGGGGAGGAGTATTTAAGGATGGGAAAACATGGAGGTCAGAAGGAACAAGGACACAAGGCCGGACCAAAAGAATAGAAGAGAATGAGAGACACACGTGGCGTCAGGAGAATGATATCGAAAATCCAGTCTAGTCATCCAAACAACACTGGAGCAAAATGTTAAAGCAGAGGTTTGCAAGTTGTTTGCAGTGGGCAATAATCCTGCTTCATCTTCTTTAAAGTCTGCTTTTGTGTTTATTCTAGTTAACTGAATTACAGAGTTTGACAATGATTTCTGAAGGGAGGAGGAACAGCAGATCTGTAGAAACAGATCATGTGACTTGGAGTTATGAATACATTCGTAAACTCCAGTGTGTAAATACAGTAGTACAAATAGAGTAATATTGTATTTGCACATAATTAAAACTAAATAGTCTAAATACACCTACTATCAGATGTGTGAGACGAAAAATAATTTTTTCTGTGCCATTTAGCACCATGTCGCTGTTTAAGATTTTCACTTAACCATACCAAGACCAAGTTATTACACAATTACACTGCATTTATAAAAGCACGAAAAATCATTCGCATCTTAAATAACTCTCTTAATAAGCTCATGCTTAGCTTTAATTGGTATCAAAGGAACATCAAACACTGAACTGCTTTCTTCTATATAACGTCAATATATATCAAACGTTGAAATACTGCAAATTTTATGCAACATAAAATCCAAAGCGCTTTCATTTTAGTTTTATTTGTTTAAAGTTATTACAGTCATTTGGGATGATTTTTCAGCCTGAGCTGCAGGCATGTGGTGTTGTCGTAGAGGCCAGCGCAGTGATGGGTGTAGAGTTGTGGCTTAGAGGTAATAAGGGCCTGAGCCAGCCAACTTGCCCATGAGTCGCTGTAGGATTGTACATATTTATAGCCCAAGTATTCATCAGCAGCTGCTGAACTGAATGCTGGGAATTCAACTGAAATGAGAACGTGCAGAATAGCATGTTTCCTGAAGCTTTTCAGGAAGGAGAAGATGGGGGGGGGGGGGGTCCTCGGAGAGAAAAAGGAAAAAACTTCAGTTGAACCTGCCTTTATGAGGCAAGGAGGAAAGTTTCCAATATATCGAAAGCACTGCTTTTGTAAAATTTTAAACACTGTCTTTCAGAGTGAGGTGAAAGTGTATTTCATAAATCAATACTTACTTGCCAGCTAAATCTCTGATACCCAATGCCAGGTGCATGAATAATGTAGGACAAAAGAGATTCTATGTTCAAAATGCTTTTAATATCGAATATAACCATGAGCAAACAATAGTGTGTTTGCTCTGGTCCTGTAGGAATGTTCTCCTTACGCAGCTCATCTGTACGATGCTGAGGATGCGAACACTCCCATGCGGGAGCTCCCTGGCCTTTGCCGTGGCTACTGCACTGACTTCTGGACTCAGTGCAGGTATACCCTCAGCCTACTCACCGACGACAACGTCACCACCACCATCGAAGACGACCGCGAGAAGTTCTGCGACTACTTGGAGCTGAAGGACCCAGAGTACTGTTATCCGAACGTTCTTGCCAGTGATGAGCTGAATGCCAACCTGGGTAACGTCCAAGCTGAGCCTAATGGCTGCCTTCAGCTTTGCCTGCAGGAGGTGGCTAACGGGCTTCGTAACCCCGTGGCAATGGTGCACGCCGATGACGGCACACACCGCTTTTTCGTAGCGGAGCAGCTGGGCTACGTGTGGACGTACCTGCCGGACGGCTCGAGACTCGACAGGCCCTTCCTGAACCTCACCAAGGCCGTGCTAACGTCACCCTGGGCCGGAGATGAACGGGGCTTCCTTTGTATCGCCCTGCACCCCAGGTTCAGTGTGGTCAGGAAGGCGTACGTCTACTATTCGGTGTCTGTGAACAAACAGGAGAGGATACGGATCAGTGAGTTCACTCTGTCCAACACGGACGTAAACATGCTGGATCACTCGTCAGAGAGGTGAGGAGATGGATCTCTAGCTTCTTGTCTCAGTGTTTCCAGTTGCCACACACGTTGACACATGCAGCCCAGGTCAAACATGTAGATGCACAAGATTCCACTTTATTTGGAATTATGCAAATATATCTATATTTTAGGCTCTTTAGCCAAGATTTGATTTGATGACAATTGTATACTTTTAGCCAGCTTCATAGGCAGCCACCTGGAATGAATAGTTATGAAGAAGTTCCCACATATGTTGAGCACTTGTTGGGCCTGAAGTTTGAAACTCAAGCTGTCTATTGGCGAGGGGATGAAAGAGGGAAATGTATATATAATATTTTTGCTTTGGAATAAACTACATATAAGCTTCAAGTCTTTGGAGCAAAATGTGATGGAAGAACACAATGCAATGATGTGGGTTCAAACCTTTTGACTGGTAGTGTAAATAAGCACCCACCTAAATATATCTATGATGCATTAGCATGCAGTTTAATGTCGGATTCAAATATGTGACACAGAAACTTCTAACATCATAATGTTTGCCAGTGATAGGTGTCCAGTGAAGAACAAACTGCATCTTCACTACGGATAGTTATATAATGAGATGTTCAGTGATTCAGTGATTGTTTTGGATTACAGGACTCTTTTGGAAGTTGTGGAACCTGCATCAAACCACAATGGAGGGCAGCTTCTGTTTGGTTTGGATGGCTACCTCTACATATTCATAGGAGACGGAGGCAGAGCAGGAGATCCCTTTGGCCAGTTTGGGAATTCCCAAAACAAGTACACACACAAACACACACATCCACACACACACACAAACATTTTGACTAATCTGTATTGCTCATTAGACAAATCAGGTGTGCATAGCTACAGGAAAGCAGATAGGACAATAGAAATATTTAATGTTTTAGAAAATGCTGCTACTTGATGATTGTAATAAATGAGTGAAGATCAAGAGTTGAAGCGGATTCACCCAGTTTAAATGCCATCAGAAGCATACCATATGTATGTTTACCATATATTCAGATGAATCTGTGAATACCTCTAAATACTCCGAGCAAGTCACAAAGGTCTTGAAGGAAAAAATCGCTATATGTTACCTCGGTTTCCATGGCGTTTGGCAAACATTTACCCTCAGGCTCAAAAAAATATTAGCCTTGGCTGTAGCACACTGCGTTCCACTACTGGCAAATACATACCTAGCAGTGCCCAGTGAGTCTACAGAGTGGCAAAGTACCACTCTGAAACTCATAACAGTACAGCTCATAGTTTACCCTCCATGCCCATACAGCATAGGCTTTAGAACCTTGGTGCCAAGATAGAGAACTCTGTGGCCAGTATGGTGGATAAAATCCCAAACGGTAATATGGAGACTACATGTTAAATGTCTCATTGTGGCGCACAGTGACAACTTCAAGGCGCTGAAGTCACAATGCCTTCCTTTTGGCAAACAGCTACTGGGTCCTAGAGACCCTGCCTCTGAGGTTTGTTAAGGTGTTCAGTCCAGGATATGAAGAAAACTGTAATGGAATAATTGGAAATCATTACTACAATAGGTGTAGTATGTTGCTAGTAGCTTTCACAATGTATGAATTTAAAGGAGCTCTTGAAAGAGAGTGCATATTGATGTCATGTTTAATGCTGACTGGCACTGTGGGCTGTAATTGTGAGAGAGAGAGAGAGAGAGAGAGAGAGAGAGAGAGAGAGAGAGAGCAGGAGATGATCCTTTTAACATTTTTGTATGAAATTTTGTCTGGGACATAGATGAGTTATGTAGCCTGTGCATATTTTTCAGGTCCACTTTACTAGGCAAAGTTCTACGAATTGATGTAAACAACAATGATGATGGTGCCCCCTACAGTATCCCTTCAGATAATCCCTTCATCAAAGAGAAATATGCAAAGCCAGAGATCTATGCCTATGGAGTCAGAAACATGTGGCGGTGCTCCATTGACAGAGGAGACCCAATCACAAGCAGGGGGCGTGGCCGCATGTTTTGTGGAGATGTTGGCCAGAACAAATTTGAAGAAGTGGATCTCATTAAAAAAGGTGGCAACTATGGATGGAGGGCAAAAGAAGGGTTCTCCTGCTATGACAATAAACTATGTCTAAACTCTTCCCTGGGTAAGTGTGTCTTTCCGTATTTGATTGATTATACTGTATGTGTGGTACTATCTGGTCCAGGAATTATTTTGGGTGGGTACATGCGTAGCTATTTCATTAAGGGCTTGCAGATAGCACATATCCGGCTGATATGCCTTGATCCAGACTCAGACATCTGCTGTCTTTGCCCCATTTTTACAGATGATGTCTTGCCTATTTTTGCTTACCCACATAAAGTGGGAAAATCAGTAACAGGTGGCTACATCTACAGGGGCTGTGAGATGCCAAACCTTAATGGTCTCTACATCTTTGGAGATTTTATGAGCGGGTAAAATGGCTGTATTATTTTTTCTCTATTTATGTTGATGGAAGTTTTTAAGTTCTAAACATTAATTTCTCCAAACAATGCTAAATACTTTTAACATTATTATGAACTTTTGTCTGAAATCATAACCCTAGACGACTCATGTCTCTAAAGGAGAACCCAGACACTGGCAGCTGGGACTACACAGAGATATGTATGGGCACGGACAAGACGTGTCGTTTTCCTAAACTGATCAACAGCTACTACAAGTATATCATATCCTTTGGTGAAGACGAGGCAGGTAACCCTGAGCACTGGGTTTGTGTGTGTGTAGGCAAGAATCAGCAAGACCATTCTTTTTCTCCACTTAGATCACTAGAAGAGCTAAGAGAAACTGGATCCTTGGACCAACAGAACTTTTACTGAACTTTTTAAATGACAAATATACACCCTGTAACTGCTCTTTACCACTTAGGTAGTTAGACATTTGTAAAACAGCATTTTACCTCTAGGGGGATCCCTTCAATGTTCTTCATATGCTCTTGTTCTGGATTTAATTGTGCATTTGACAAGAGCTGCCCTGGCCTGCATTCCAGAAATGTTGCATGTGAGTTTCACAAGAGGGAGGGGGACTCATTCCCACTTTATGTAAACCAGTGTAAGCCACATTCACTCCACTTGGGAAAAGTGCTGAGTGTTTTATCATACCATCATTTACTTTGTATCGCTGTAAGTCAAAATGTGTTTAGTCATGTCATGATACATGATTGATTGCTACAGTCACCTGAGCTTGATATGAGGAATTGTAAAAGAGAGGGTGGAGATGGTCCCGTGAACTAGGTCACATGAACAATAATGGTCAGGGCCCTTTGAGCCCTTTCTGTACGCTTTCCTGTTTTTCTTCCTTCTTGTTTTGTCTCATTTATTTCCTTTTGGTTTAGGCGAACTCTACTTTCTAACAACAGGAGCAGCGAGTGCAACTGCCAGAGCAGGAGTGGTGTATAAGATAGTGGACCCATCCAGGTACTTCCGTCCACAGCACTCTAAACTTTAAAACAGTGAAGTGTATCTCAGCAGCTTGCATTCCAAACACTTACTGCATCAAACACTTAGTGCTTCAATTAAGGCACTTACTGTTCCACCAAAGCTTAGAGGCTGAGACTAGTTTTAACCAGAAGCCATTTGATCTTCCTCTGATGCAGTAGAAGTGCTCTCAGCATCCTTTTCATTACAGTGATGCACCCATAAGTGTTTTTTGTAAAGCTGACTTAGATACTTTCATCTTGCACTTGTTAGGAGGGCACCTCCAGGCAAGTGCACTATCAAACCTGCTCCAGTTCACATAAAGGGCAAACTGATTCAGTTCCACCCTAAGGAGGGTAAGCGACAAGCGCAAACCCATTTCCTTTTCTGTACAGGCAACTTTTAGTTGCTGCTTCGTTGTTTTTCTTACATTAACAATATTACTCTGCTTTCCTCCATTTGCAGAGTTTGTGATCAATAAAAAACCTAAAACAACTGTACCGCCTAAGACTAAAACAACTACTAAAGCCAATTTAACCATATCTCAGACCATGACGAGAACCTCAAAAAAGGCTTCCACTGCAGCTCCAAGGTTTGCTGCACCAACTGCAAAATCCCACGCACTAAGTCCAAAACCTCACATTTCAACTCCAAAGCCAACCTTCAGGCGAACAGCAACAAACCCTAATGATATCAAAAGACAGCAGATGGCAGCTACTACCATTAGGCCTCTTCTGGTCCAGGCAACTACAGTGAGGCCAGAATATATTACCACTATGCAGGGGAGACCAGGGCAGGCTCCTGTTCGGTCACACACATCCACATCCTTGGTATCACAAGCCGTAACTCGCAGGGCACCTCCACCAAACGCACCACGCCCGTCCACTAAACGGCCCCATGCTGGCAGCAATACCAGGAAATACTGGACCTCCTCCATGACCACTCCCAGGCCGATATTCTGGACTCCATCCTTTAAATCCACAGTAAATACACAGCAATCTAAATTGACCTTCTCTAAACCTCAGGAGAGCACCGTGAGCAAGTTTAACACGCCAGCAAACAAGCCTCATAAGAAGGGCAGGGGCAATAAAACCAGGAACCGCCAGGGCAAGGCAGGTCGGCGGAGGCTACGGCAAGGACAGGTGAGGCTGGTGAGCTCCGATAACCGGCCAGATCGCGGCCGAGTTGAAATCTTTGTGCGAGGTGAGTGGGGGACGGTGTGCGATGACCTCTTCGACAGCAAGGCAGCAGCGGTGGTGTGCAGGCAGCTGGGTTTTGCCAGGGTTGTGCGTGTGGCCAAGCAGGCTGAACTGGGCTCAGGGGGCAGTGGTGACAGCATCCTCCTGGACGATGTCGAATGCGAAGGAACGGAGAGGACACTGCTACACTGCAAACATGCCAAAGTAGGCAAACACAACTGCTCCCACACCGAGGACGTTGGGGTAGTGTGCGGCTATGAGGGGCATGGTGTGGAATGACTCTGCCGTAGTCATCGTTTCATGGCTGGGAAAAAAGAATGACAGACATAATGAGAATAAAAATAACCAATCAAGTTGTATTGCTTTTCTAGGTATTTCCTAGAACACAGTTGTAAAAAGAGATGTTGATCGTCTCTGATTAGGCTCATGCTCAGATGTATAATGTTTTGGGTTTACTGAAGCTAGTTAGCCTCACCAGAAAAATAAACAGGCAGTAAGTGGAAGTTCTTTTACACTTCTGAACCCTTCAGATACTGGTTTCTAGACACTTCAGGTTAAGGTGCATTTTTTCACACTTTCATAAACTAATTGGAAAACAAAGGATGATTTATATATTTTACAAACTTATACCCTTTGTTTTTTATGGCTAAAAAAGAGAGAGTAATGAACTAGTCTACATAATTTTCATTTGAAGTTGTTTCCATAATTCAACATAATTCAAATAATTGAATTGTTAAAGCTTGTAAATCAGTACAGAAAGTACAATCTTGGTTCATGCATAATGATTTTTAAAACCTTTTGATGTTTAGAAATATGTAAGAGGATCTTCACATTTTAATACATCGGCTTAGGCTGTTGCTTTCCTTTGAGAAAGCAACCGTTTGGTGCAAAAATGGCCTAAAGTGAGAGAGGATATAATCCAGAGGGCTGTAGACCAAGGAGTGCTGTATCAGTGTGTGTGAAGCTTCCATAAGAATCTTACACCCTCTTCTGGAATATAGGCAAGACAAGGCAAGTTTATTTATTTAGCTCCTTTCATCCCCAATGGCAATTCAATGTGCTTTACATGAGAATAGAAAAAAAAGCCCAGAGATTCCTTGCTAAGAAAAAAATGCATAATAGAATTTATTAAATGTAAAGATGGGATACGTAAGGATATATATATATTTTTTAAGCTTAAGCTTCTTTTGACCCAGGTTCTATCACCATGGGGAGGACCTTGCTATGGAATAATTTATATAATTGAAAATGGGATAAAGTTTAAAAGAAAGGAGTTACAGAATTTTAAAATTAAAGATTAAAAATCAAGTTAAAAAATAAGGTAATTGTAAGAATAAAAATGATAAAGTAAACTAAATCATAAACTAAACTAAACAATAACTACTGCACAATGTATGTAGTCCAGAGCAGGTCCCCAGCTCTGTCAAATTATTTTTATATAGCTTTGTGTTTGTTTTTTGTTTTTTTTTTTCTTTCATTCAGACATTATAAAAAAACAAATTAAAAGCAACATTTAGTTAAATCTCTATAGTCACCCTACAATGTGCCTTTTAGAATTCTGTGGTCAATGATTAATTTGTTGAGTCAGTTTGTCAACTGTACCAAGGGTCAGATTGCAGTACCTCTTTAATCTTTTTCTTTCTTTCAGTGTCCTTTGGGTGTTTATAATAAAAATGCTGGGCATTCTTTGTTAAATTAAAAGTATAAATAAAGACCTTGAGCATGGAATTGTGTTGCTTGCATGACCACAGTGATTGTTACAACCCAGTCTAGGCTGGGCCCACAACAGAAATGGTGAGAACAGAAAATGGTTAACTAGATAATTTGTAATATTGTACTGAGGGATGATAACAGAAACCCAAGAAAGAGCCAGCAAACAGATTGACTGTGTATAGATTTGTAGTTGTTTGTAGTTGCATTGAAAGATATGGATATGACAAAACAAAGACACACCAGACAGACTTCTGGATGGCCCACTTTGAAAACAGAAACTAACAAACATAACCCCCACAAAATGAAAACAAGACAATTGGACTCCCCTAACTCCCTGCTTAACAATACACAGTGACAAACCCCAGAAAGCACATATGTACAGTGAACAACAACAGTACAAAAGGACAAATACAATATTGTAACATTAAACTAGAAGAAGCAAATACAGAATAGCAAGCACAAGAGCAAACCAAAACACAATGAAAACACACAAGCAAGCAAGTCGAGGTGAAACACTGCAAAGCAACAGTCCTCCCCTCCCCCCAAAAGGAAGCAAATCAGAAAACAAACAAAAAAATACGGTAAGGATGGAAATATCAAGGAGGAAGTAGGAAGTTCTGTCCTGGAGCCTGCATGGCCACTGAGTCATTTGAACATAAATCACATGAAACAGAGGAGCAGTAGCTGAGCGATAGGACAACGCAACAGACAAATTGCCAGGGACGTAGGACAATAAAGACAGGTGCTCATATATAAGGTCTCCTGTATTAGGATGAGAGCCAGGGGCCGATCAGTTCTGAATGGATGGCCACTTTGGCTAGTCCAATATACAGGTCTGTGTATACTATGTGCCATTGTACAGTGGAAGCCTAAGAACTCCTAATTCCACACCTTGGAGCAACAAAATTGCTCCAGCAATATGTCTCAGAAGAAAAAGGCAAACCATCCAATATGAGAGATACAGCTGCCTCAGTACCCCTCAACTCAGGCATGGGTAGTTTCTGGTTATGTCTCAGAGAAGGGCACAAAAAATGTGAAAGAGAGGAAAGAACAACAACAGCTAACACAGATTCAGCTGAGGGCAAAGCAATAACAGTGTTTACCTTCCTGTTCTAGCAACCATAGACAGGACGAAGGAGTGAAGTACAGACAAATGAATTAATGAAACCTATCGTTCTCCCACTTAGTTTGAGAAGCAAAATCAAATGCAACATTTGAAAAGAACAAGGCAGACAGACTAAGCAGTGAGAACTGATGCCAGTGAAACTAAAGGCAAAATTGGGTTAAATACTATAGTTACCCTCCATAGTTTCTAATGTTGTCAAATAGTTGGATGTTGGTCAATAATTAATTTGCTGTGGGAATTTGTCAGCCTACCCAAGATCAGATTGCAGTGCCACTTTTATTATCATTTATTTATTTATTTATTGTTTTGGTTTTTATATGAAGTAAATAGAATAATAAAAATGCTTGGCTTTCGTTGTTGTATTTTAAAAAAGCATACATAAAGACCATAAGTATATAAATGTATTACTTGCATGACCACAATGAGAGACATAAAGAAATAAATTAATGAAAACTATCGTTCTCTCACTGTTTGTCGTTCGTTTAAGGTTTTATGAACAAGTAAGGGATGTAACTACTCCGGCACATCCCATGACCCGCAGAAGTGTTCACCCAACTGTACCGTTATATGACCAGCCAATGTTATTTTAATTTGGATAGAATTACATTTTAAAACGCCCCCTTTTTTACTCTATACGCTGTAATTGGTTACGTTTCTGGTTTACATGCACGTAAGATAACTTCACTGGCTGTGAGGAAATGAAGCCGGTAGCTCGGATATGAATGGCTTTACTAAAACAGTCTCATGCATTTATTGTAGCAAATTTAGTTAAAGTTTGATCAAATTTATAATAGCAGGGAAGTTCAGATACAAGGATGGATTACAGAAATCAGAGTGGGTTCAGACAGCGTAAGTTACGTACGTCATATTATTTGTATTGTGATTTCATTGTGCAGTTTCACTGTAAATATAGTAACTATAGCTATCTAGCATGTTGCTAGTTGATTAGCCATCTAGTTACTGCCAGTATATTAACAAGCTACCTATCCAAACACGTAGCTATATATTATATGTAACGTTTAATACCTTAGTTAGTATAGCATAGCTAGTTACCTCATTTCTGTAAAAAACAAAACAAACAAACAAAAAAAACATCCAGAATGTGCACTGTTGGTAGCTACCAGATAGCTAGCTGGCTAGCTAGCAGAAGTAATCTCTCTGTCCCTAGCCAGTAACTGCGATGCAGACCTGCCATCAATTAGGTATTCTTGCTCAGGCAGTGCTGACGTTAATATTTGTTAATTAATGGCAAGTTAGATAGCTAGCTAGGTGGATTAATTACCTAAGACTATGTCTATCGTATAGCCAATCAGCTAGCATTAGCTAGCTTTTAGCTAACTGCGGAGAGCTAGCTAGTTAGATAGATAACTAATAGCTGTCTGTGCGTCTTTGGGTTGATGCTTGCGGTTGAAATTTTGTTGTAACTACACAGGGAGACATTTTATGTTGGCATAGACTAGTGAACTAAGTTATTTAAAAACGTATTCCATGTTTGCTAGTTAGCTGGTAGTTTGCTAGCTAGCTAATACTGCATAACTAGGTTAGTTAACCAGCTAACCTATAAAATGTACAAAATCTAGCCTAAATATTAAAAATCTTTATTTCACTCTGTGATATACAACCTAGCTAAATAGCTATCCATACATAACTCAGGAATAATCTTAAGAATTGAGGTGTATTATGCAAATACATGCATTTTCTCACGATGCTAATAGAAGCAGCAATCTGTTTATGGTTCATCCATAGCATTACTGAACTATGGAGTCCTGATGTTCTTTGCATTCACTAGGTGGATGAAGATGTTCTGACAGACTGTGACTTCACTGAATACACTTGACTTCCAACAGAAAGTTAGTGATTTTGCTGTGACACTTAGCTGTTCATTTTATTTTAGAATCGAATATTAGGATGAGGGGCCCTGCCATGGACTCCAGTGAGCCCAGACAGCTCTTTGATGACACCAGTGCTGGACCACAGAGCACTGGACTCAGTGGGATGGATAAAGGTCCAGTGGCCTATACAGGACAGACCCTTCTCTCTGACCCCATGTCCAACCTCGCAATGGCCTACGGGAGTAGTCTAGCCAGCCAGGGCAAAGAAATGATGGACAAAAATGTAAGTGGCATCGTGTTAAAAGGAAAGGCTTGTCTGAGTCTTAGGAGACATTGGTGAGTCTTGGGGGGGCACAAGACTGTAGCACAAATACATGTGTTTTCCAGGCTTGTTAGTAGGGATGCTTGGAATATTCCGCAACTGAAATTATTCAGCCGAAAAAGGCAAAAAATAAATAAATAAAAAAATCGGTGTTCGACCGAAAAAGTGAAAAGACCGAATAATTTATACAGAACAATGACGTTTTTAATGACGCGTTTACGTTTTTCTAGTTCCCGGCCGTAGACGTGAACCAGAGCTCCAATGCTAAAGCTAACTGCTCTAGTGTAACACGCACATCGACACGATACTTTTACACAACGTGTTTAACAGGAGAAGCCAAAGTTTCCCAGATATCATTCAGTGTCGAGCATTCGAGCCAAACATAACTAAAGAAAAGGTCGCGCGCTGTATCTCTCTCGCTCTTTCTTTCGGTTCGGTTCGCGTGCCCGCGTCGTCATTAAAGAACCGAAACGCCCAATTTTAGTACAACGCGATAAAAACCCAACTGTGAAGTGAGCCTGCAGCAAACATGTCGGCTGTGTGGAAGTATTTTAAAGTGTCGGAATATAACCCAAGGATCGCCGTTAGCAGAAATTGTTCTGCTGAATTGTCAAGAGGGGGTATATCTGCAAGGAGTTACAGTACTTCAAGTTAATTTTATAATTTGAAATCAAAACACCCAGAACAGTATGCTGAGCATGAGAGAGACAGTGGTGGCAGTTCCTCTTCTCAGTGCCCAGTACATCCTCTTTATCTAAGCCTGACTTCTTTGAATTTGCAAAAAAGAGATGTTACATTCTTTCAGCAGTAATATTATTTTTACTTTACTGTAAAGTGGGAATGGGAGGGTCAAATTATATATGTCTCAATAAATAATTTTAAATTGCTGCTGTCATAGTTTTTCTTTGAAAATCAAAAGAGAAATGCATTTAGCCTATTTAATATATGCAATGGTGAAAAAGTGGCAAAATTAATGAAAACACCATGAAAAACCGTGTTCGTCATTCGGCCAAATGTTTCTTTTTGTTCGGTTTTGGCCAAAAATCTTTATTTCGATGTATCCCTACTTGTTACTCAAAGAAAGTCTTCCTTTAAAAAATAAAAAAAATAAAAAATGCTGATAAAACACAGTTTAGTTTTCTGCTGTCATATCTGACAGTGAGACAGTACAAGACTTTATCATCTGTTGTTGTTGTTGTTTTTCCCTCATGCTTACTCTGTATTAAATCTCTTTGTGAATTCACAGCTTGATCGTTTTATCCCCATCTCCAAACTGAAATATTATTTTGCTGTGGACACACTTTATGTTGGCAAGAAGCTTGGACTTCTTGTATTCCCCTATATGCATGAGGTAAGACTGCTATGCTACCCTTAGTGCATTCTGTTGGATACTCTGGTATTACAGACCTGGTATTCAGACTTGCACTCTCTTGCACCTGCCACTCTGCACTTGCACCTGTCACAAGCTGAATGCCATAACTTGTTCCCTGAAATAGTGTCTGGCATTGGGTTATATACTGTTCTAAATATGTACAGTATTGCATAATAGCAGCTGCTGATCTCTCTGAAAAGTTTATTTGCAACTTGTGTTTTAGTAGTTATATATTGCCTGAGGTAATATTGTGTATATACTGTATATTTAAAGGTATTATTTTGTTTGCTATATTGCTGCTTTCATGCACCATATGTTTTTGTTGGCTTCTTTGTTTTGTTTATAACAAGTTTGACCTTTCTTGTGCACAAAAAAAAAACAACTTTTTTGTATACGTCATCCTATACTTTATTGGTGTCCTTTATAAAGGGTTGTCACAGGTGATGGAATTTCTGGATTATGGAATTTTAAAATATCTATTCTAGACATGGAAAGTCATGGAATATCAGGAAGTTTTGTCGGTAGCATCTTTAAATTTTAGCCGTGATTTATTAAAATGTTAGATTTTCACACATTTCCCATGTTGTGTGAGTGGTTGTTATGGTTACTTGATGTTTCCATGCCCATTTAACAAAGGCAGCCTGTTTTTCCGTTCATTACAGGCCATGGAAATTCAGTGAAAGTCAGGGAATTTGATGTTTTACTTAGAGAGGGAACTATAAGGTTTTATAGACATTGAAAAGCAGCTTTACAAACAGCACATGCTTTGGAAGTGAATATCAAATACTGGTTGTGTTTAGATGTTTACACAATTTTTTTTGATAATCCTTTAAAAAGAAAAGATTGTCAGTATGTGTGCATTTTATATGCAATGTTTTTAATTAACACAAAATGCAAGGTTTGTTTTTGTACATCAGTGTCTTTTTCATCATTGCCTTATGTCTGTGCTTTGGTTATGTGTCACCACAGAACTGGGAGGTAAGCTACCAGCAGGATACTCCAGTAGCTCCACGCTTTGATGTCAATGCCCCAGATCTATACATTCCTGGTAAATCATGACATGTGAAGTAAATATTTATTGTTAATAGAACTGTAGCAGAGACCACTGCTGCTAATTTGGGGTTATATTCCTTATGTTCAGAATTGAAGACTTTTTGTAAGTTCCTTATTGCTGTGAACTGTGAACATGTACGTGATCATACACTTTAGATGGTGGTATTGCTTACATGAGTTTATTAATCTTAACTGAGTTTAACGTGTGTGAGAGATGCTTTATTCTAATATTTAACACTTATTTTCTTTTCAGCAATGGCATTTATCACATATATTCTGGTGGCAGGATTGGCCTTGGGTACACAGAACCGGTAAGAAGGGTCTGCTGTGTTTTCTTGCACTTCACTGACGAGGCCTTGTACACTCTTCCACTGTTGGCTTTATTTTAGCAAACTAGCATACTGTTCGTAGGTCCTCTTTTATACAGGTTTTCTTTTTAATTCAAACTCTGTTTCTGTGCACAATTTTATCCATGTCTTTGCATGGCATTAGTGTAACTGCTATTCGAAATGGCTGGCAGTGCAACTTTTGCATATGGCAGTTCTCTGTTATAGTTTCATAAGCTCAGTGCATTAGTACCGTAGTTTCATAAGCCATGTAAAAACTGACAAGCCCTACTTGGCTTAACAGTGTAACCAGTGATTAAAATGCATTTTTGTATCTCATGATGCGGGTTATACAATTTCTGTCTGTGTTTTCCTGTCCATCCAGGTTTTCTCCAGAGATCTTAGGGATGCAGGCTAGCTCCGCTCTGGTTTGGCTCATTATTGAAGTGCTTGCTGTACTTCTGAGTCTTTACCTGGTCACAGTGAATACTGACCTGACAACCATAGACCTCGTGGCCTTCTCAGGATACAAATATGTTGGGTAAAGTAGCACAGTCAGCCTTATTTATATAGGAATATTGTTTAAAAAATGATCAGCTATTTTCTATATTTTCTCACAGAGGCCTGACAGCATATTGTGTACAAAACCAATATTGCTAAGGAAGGAAAAAATAAAGGAAAGGTCTTCCTTAAAAAAAAAAAAAAAAATTCCAATCTTGATGTGGATTTGTTGGGCCTCAGTCATTAATGGGCTTTGCATTCAGAATTTTCTGAATGGAAATGCAAGTTGTAGATTGGAGTTTGGTATTTTTATTTTGTGTTATTCATCTGAAAGTGAGGACACGCGGCTTGTGGACTATTCTTGCACCTGTCCTTGAAATGTTTACATGGTACTTTAATGAGGTCATTCCTGATTCTTTTTTTTACTCAGCATGATAGTGGGAGTGCTGGCAGGGCTTCTGTTTGGAAAGACAGGATATTATCTTGCGCTGCTGTGGTGCTGTGCTTCCATCTTCGTCTTCATGGTGAGTACTCGGTGACTTGGGGACCGTCGTGGGTAACGTGATTTTGGTATTTCCACCATCATTTGACGGTCCACCACAGGATGCCATTCATGCAAGCAGTTTTCCTAAACAAGGGTAGTATGGAGGACCACAGATAAGCACTCTAATGGTTTCCGTGCTTTGCTGCTCTGGCTTTGCTATCAGCTAAAATGTCCAGTATGCTAAAATAAACAAAATGACAAGTTGCTATTCGATCTTGTCCATGTACAAATGCCATTCATGTCCGCTCATAGACTATGGAATTAAGCCCCGTTTCTGTTTATAGCATGAAGAGCTTTCAGTTTGTCTGAAGTAATGATTCAGTTTCACACGTATCTACTAAGGAAGGATGGGCCCCTTTTGGTTCCTCATATCAGTTGTTGTTCTCATTGTATACATGTGGAACAACAAAAAAGACATTTATGCAACCTACTCCATACATTTTTAATTAATAAATTTATTTATTTATTTACCAGATTTGTTTTTGTTTTGTTTAGTGAGTAGTAATCTCTAGCATTGTTGAGTCTTTAGATCGAGTGGAGCTGCATTTGTTTCTGATTTTGTTCAATCAGAAGTATTTTGTGCTGTTTTTGATGATGCGTTTCCTGACCGGTAGAGTTCTTATTAATGACTAATTTATTACACCTCATAACACATTGTACAAAATCAACCCTATGACCATGTAGGGCAGCAGTACACCATGATGCATTTTCCTTTATGTGCATTTGGTTTTAACATCCCAGTTCAGTTACTTTTTTTATTGCAACAAGTTCAATTGGAACTTCTGTAGGACGGTATAATTATCAGCGAAGTGTCTTCAGTACGTTTGAATGCTGGGTAATGGTGATGGAAGAAAGTTGAGCTGTTCAGTGATCAGTAAAACCCTAAACATCCTTCTATGACAACAAAACCGTTACTGGTATGTCGTCTTCCCACTGCAGATACGAACACTGAGGTTAAAGATCCTGTCTGAAGCTGCTGCGGAGGGCGTTATCGTCCGTGGAACAAAGAATCAGCTACGTATGTACCTAACGATGGCCATCGCTGCTGTCCAGCCTGTGTTTATGTACTGGTTAACCTTCCACCTGGTGAGATAGGAATAGGAGAGAGGGAGAGATGCCTTCCTGCAGCACATCACCACTGCAATGACAATGTAAGACACTGTCTTAATGGAAAGACGGAGAAAAGATGAACCCATTTGCACAAATGCAATAATTTAAAAAAAAAAAAAAAAATTCAATGGACAAACACTGCTAAGCCTCACAGCTCAACGGTAACTGTAAATGTCCAAGTTGTCTTTTGTATCTCAAACCTCGTTTGTTTTTTATGTACATTTCTAGAGGTCATTTGGCTTTTGTGCTTTTTGTATGATGTACAGTGCAATTGTTTAATATTTTAAAGCAATGTGAACGTGTAATGTGTAAGAAAAAAAAAAGTCTGTAATCTCTCAGAAGCTGTCTGTGAGCTAGTCTGAACGATTCAACACGGTATCCAATTTGTCTGACTGACAACTCCTGACATACCTTTGGTTTTGGCTCTGTATCATGTCTGTGTGTATACATATACACATCTCTCAGCAACTGATTTTAAACAGGATTTTTGTTTTGTAACCACTCTCAAATGCTTTAAAGAATGAAGTCTGAAGCTGAAAAGGTGTCTTTGCAATTAAAACCAGTGAAAACAAATACTCCTCCTATGACTTCTAATGTCTTCCCTTATCATTTAAAACCATTATCAAGAAGAATAGTTATTACTAGTTATCTGGTAAATGTTATAGTATAATTACTATACTATATCTTACTTTTGAACAAGAATTATTGCTCTTTAAAAGCAGTAGAGAGAGTTTAGTTCACTCCTGAACTATATGTGTAGAGATTTGGTAGATAATGTGTTCGGATTGGAACACAACTCTATATGGTACTAGATCTACAGGAACAGGGTTTCCCTGATAAGGTGGATCATGTTCCATCTAAAGGCAGGCAGGCCTGAATGTAAAGAAAATAACACGTATACCTATTGTCAAGTCATTCAAATCATTTATAGTGACAGTGTCTAAAAGATGCATTTTTAGTATTTAAGTGGGTATACCCAATCTATACCCAAGTCGTGTCTTGGAGATGGATTTCACAATACAATTCAAACTTCAATAGATGTGGGCCGTACTAAAGTCTATTTTGGACAAAAAGCTTTACTGCAATTTTCTAATTTAGTTTTTGTTCCAGTCAATGAACATAACCCTTTGGACTTTAGTCTACTCATTTGTCAAAATTGAAGTTAAAACGTTGATTGATTGTTTTATTTATACAAATTCTAATTCACCTTCCTCTCATATTAATACAAAAAATAATAATATGGGGGCTCTTCCTGAAATTGAAAACAACCAATATAGCTCTTCATGTTGATAAGGTTTTATAATGTGTCCAAATAGGACAGAACATCCCATCCCTGTATCTGGGGAAAATTATGTAAGAATTAGCACAGCCATGCTTTCATATTTCACGCTCAAATATATTAGCTTTTCCATAAAAAAAGTTAACGGTCAAAACTGAAACAGAATCTGGTCTGGCCTCCAGTGTCTCCCACCAGTTCGATGAACTTACCTGCTCAGTGAGAAACACATACCAGTAAAAAAAGGGACTTTCTTCTAGAAGAAAGATTAGGCAAAGTCATAATAGCAACATGTGTATGGAGACTTCATGAAATGATGTCTTGAAATATAATATCAGACTCTCATCGAAGTTAAAAGAATTCTAAAATAATGCAGTTCACACAAAACCAAATAAAGTTACAACCAAAAAAGTTAGGAATCATTTTCATGATTTTCCTTTATAAATCTTTGGTTGTTTGGATCAGCAATTTCAGTTAAATATATCATATAGCAG
>JAOYMR010000026.1:14122783-14141686 GCA_025802075.1 Tenebrosternarchus preto
ACACTGGTGATTGGGATTGGGGCAGGCGACGCCTGGTGGGCGTGGCCTGAGAGCTGGGCGTCCGCTGGGACGTGACATATTATTAATAATATATAATAATATAAGTAATAATTAATTAATATAATTAATAAACAATAATATTATTATTATTAATAATAATAATAATAATAATAATAATAATAATAACATGATTGATATTATTAATATTATTAATAGTATTATTATTATTATTGAATCCTGTGCTCTGAGTATGTAAAGAGCAGGTGAAAGCAGGTGCTCTTAGTATGCATATACACTGCACATACTGCTTATGCAAATACTTAAAAATACAGCACATACTGATAAATATACCTGTATTTAATTTACACATTCCCAGAATAGACATCACCCGTTGGATCACCTGTTGGAGTTCTGAGTACATTCAGCTATCTGAAAAAGGAGTGGTAGTTCATAGTGGTTACTCAGTGTATGTGAAGTATAAAGATTGAATTTGAGTAACCAAGGTTGCATGGCGCTTTGTTCTTTTTTTGTTTTATCTACATCCTTGCAGTGGTGAAAGACGTCTCCCTAGAGATCTGTGCCGCTGCCTCTACCCTGGACCCCTGTTATATTCATACAGTTAATGTGGAACCAAATACTAATTGTAACGATGGTTCTGTGAGTTCCTTATGACCACCAGTATTTCCAAATCATGCAGAACTAAGTGTATAGACAAAGATTTACCCTGTGAACAGGCTATGTCACATTACCAGTCACTTGTTGCCCGGTTTGTTGGTGCATCAGCAGACTCCACTATACTGCACATCTAAGTGTAGTAAATGTACTACTTGTACATCTCTGGTGGTCATCCAGAATTCACAGAACCACAGTTACACAGAGCCACAGTTACACAGAGCCACAGTTACACAGCCAAACTTCAGTGCCTATGCAGTTAAAGGTGACACACACACAAATATACTTAAAGAAACAAGTAAAACATAGATTCTTGACATGAAGACCAACTTAATGAATTAAGATTTGTTTGGGGTTGTATTACCTTCTACCATAAATTCAAGAATTCCTAAATGACATAAATTCATCACAGATTGTGAGCACCTGCCTTTCTGTTAGGGTGTGGGCATTGGCTGGTTAGCTATGCCGTGAATACTAAGCCTCTGGGAGCAGAAGAATCTCATAACTTCCTACAATTGAATACAGATAAGATGCGGCTTCTTACTATTAGAAAAGAAGCTCAGAGAAATTATACACTGATTTATACTCCTTACCTCTGAAGAGCTACATCATCAACTAAAAGCCATTTTTGAAAGGAATCTCAATTTCAAGAAGCACATTAGTAATGACTGCAAAATGGCACATTATCATCTCCATTAATATTCCCCAAGGTCTATGATGTTCTTTCCATGATGAAAAATGTGCACATGCTTTTGTGTCAGCTACAGCCAACTACTGTAATGCTCCTTTATCTAGTTAGCCAGGAGATACATTAAAAATGTATGAATTCAGAATACTGCTGTCAGAATCTTGGCAATTGGCAGAATGAATGATCATATTATTACAGTTCTCTCAGAAATTCTTTCATTTGTTACCTGTTTTCATTTGTTACCTGTTTTCATTTGTTACCTGTCTTCTTCTTCTTATTGTTGTTGTTGTTACAACGAATAATGATACTTGTTGTTGTAATTTACAATTATAATTGTTAATAATAATGTGTCAAATAATAATAATAATAATAATAATAATAATAATAATAATAATAATAATAATAATAAATTGATAATTAAATCTCTCAGATCACCAAATAACAATATTCTGGCCAGTCCTAAAAGCTGTCTGAAAAGTGGAAAATCAGTTTTACTGTGACTTCTCCAAGAGTTGTTTAATTTAAACAAACAAGAACAACTTCCTGCATCATCTTCAGTCAGAATCACAATTTAGACCATTTAATTGCGATTTAAAAACTATAGAAAATGTGAACATGCACCTCTGCTGACCTCAAGTGGTTATAAATTCAAACTGCACGATTATTGGGGGGTTGAATTTGGGGCATCATCCACGTTTTAACCCCGAGCACATTGTTGAGTCTCAGACTAAATAAAACCTTTTAATGCAGTACGTTTTTCCTAGCAATAGTTCGTCTTAAAGTTAGATTTCCGAAGTGTCGCATGTATTATAATTGATTGGACAATATAGCTTTTTCCGAACTTGCCACAAGGTGTCGCTAAAGTTGCATTCCAGCTAGGAGAACGTTTGACCTTCCCGCTGTTGGCTGCAAACAGAGGGAGCTTCGTGCGAGAAAAATAGGTCTGTATAACACTTGTGACAAAGTCACGTGGATGCTCTCGTTAAAGAAGGTCGAAACCTATTTTAGACCCACAGTTTCTATAAATTTGTTTAATCTCTGAGACCCACATTTGATTGAATCAAAACAGCATGATTATTGTTATCCGAAGAGGGGTGAGGGGTAAAATACCCCTTTCCACTCAACATACGTGGGTATTATCTATACTGTTAATCTACAAAAAATATGTTTATCCTTGTACTTTGTAATCATTTCAAGGTTAATCGTTAATAGGTTAATAGTTAAAGGGTGAACTAAAATTATTTCATCTGAAATAATTCCTCTTAAAGGTAACCTTCCTAGTAGTTTCCAGTAATCCAGCCTGAAGACCCAACACTCTCCAATAGACTTGCAAATCACCCTTCCCTTCTGTTGAAGCATTAGCATACAGATGTTGTTAAGAGAGAGTCACCTAACAAAGGAATCATGTGGGGGAGAAGGCCCTCTATTACATTGCCCACCAGCCACAGAAGGACAGAGAAAGGCTTGCACTATTGTGTGCGGTCGGCTCACTGTGGCACATTTGTTGGTCAATTGTGTACAAAGGGACTAAAAGAGTGGAACTGCTGACAAAAGCTCTCATCTGTTCATGTGTCTTGGGAGTTGTAGGTGCGTGTGTGCGTGAAGAGAAAATCCGAGAGAGATGTCATCAGTGTTTAGCGTCATAATGCACAATTTCTGTTTATAAATGTCAACTTCTACAATGATTACTTAAGCATGGCCTGTAGAAATATTTCCAAAGGTTTTGAATTTTTGAAAAAGTTTTTTTTAACAGTTTGATGAATGGAAAAATATTACTTTTTTTCTGAATGTTTATTTCAAAAACAATCAGCAATATATTATAATAAAAGTGGGCATAATAACCCCAAGGAATGTAAACAGTCCATTTAAATTATATAAAACAAAAAAATACAAAATCATAGCACATTATGATGTTTTTTCTTGCTTTGAAAAAACAAAATAAATAACTTTAAGTTAACAAAAGGCAAAAGCAACTAAAAAAGAATCTCACAGTACTTTTTGCAAGGAAACTACTATGAAGTAAGCATTCAAAGAGTGTACACCTTTTCATAAACATATACATTGCAAAATAGCATCTTGTGTCTCTTCTGAAGATTGAGAGTGCAAGAGACTAAGATGGTGTAGCACTTGTTTCTAGTACATTGTCACACTGCCACTTAACATGCACACACACACACACACACACACACACACACACACACACACACACGCACGCAAAACCTCATTTGTTTGCCCTGATTGAGCCCAAAATACTGATCACAAATAGAGTGACAGAAAGTGGTGGAGTTCTGTCGGACACAACCCTGAGATTCCTACATTCAGAGTCTATACTGCTGGTCTGACATAAAGCTACAAGATAGCTCAAACAAAGCAAACGCAAGGACCACAGTAAAGCATAATGTTACGTAAATCTGCATAAAAATACAATAAAATGCAATTGTTTCATCATTTCAAAAAAAAGGGCAATAAATAGTTTTTTAAAAAGAACTAGGGTTAATCTACGTAGTAATGCTGTCAATAAAGGCCTTCACTAAAGGCTATATTTTATTTACAGTATGTTTGGGCACAGGATCAGGGCTCACCTACAGCTAATGTAGACTAATTTTCTTGGCTTTGGTTAGACTACAGATGGGTACGTGAAGTAGGCCACATTATGGTATGCGTGGCTGACAGACTCATCTGCACTATTGGTTAATTCTATACACAACGTTCAAACATAACGGGTACAGAAAGGTTCTCAAACAGAACGTCCCTTGTTTCTAGGAGACCCAATGTGTGAATCTAGAGTAAAATACCCAGTACAGCTTCAAACTGGTATACAACAGTATACATTGCCAAGTTTTGCCATTGTTGTTTTGTTTTTGTCACATAGTTTGTCCACAACTTTACTAATCAAAGCAGACATAACGCTGCTTGGGCGAGAATGCAATATGCACAGATACGTCGTTTACTAATCGTCTGAAACAGACAGGCGGCTAAAAATGGGCAGGCGCCTGCCCTCGAGGCCGGGGGAGTCGCAGCCACTGAGGCTGCTGGAGCTAGAGTAGCCTTCTTGGTCGGAGAGGGAGTCTGCGGACGCCGCGCGTTTCAGGGCTGCGAGCCCCGTGAAAGTGAAAGCGCTTCGATGAGCGTTCTGCGTGACAGGGATCTGCGCACAGTCGATATGACCCTTCACGTCGCCGGCAGCATAGAAACGCGGTGTGTCGCTACCTAGATCCGCAGAGAATCGGTAGCTGTACTTCACATTTCCAGGCTCGGGAAATAACGGTGACAGCAAGTCGGGGCTACCCGTAGACGGCGGTGGAGAAACTGACGCTGCCCTGCTAAATGCGAGAGGGTCTGTTGGGACTTGAAAACCTGCCAGGGCTTGTGAGGAGAAGCCGGCAAAGCTTACACTCTGGCGTAGGAGATGAGGGCGCTCTCTTGATTTTTGCCGCTGTGTGCCTTCCGGCTGACCGTATTGCTCGTCGGCGTTGTGGATGAAGTGACAGCGCGCTCCATACGGACAGAACCCAATGGTGTGGAATGTGCGACAGGGCTCCGTTTTGTATTTTGGGTGTCGATTAAGGCCTCTCAACTCCTCCATGCCATGCGCGAACTGGCACTTCGCCCCATATTTGCAGGTGCCACTCTCCTCATACGTACGGCAAAGCTCTGTCTTGTAGCGAGTGGAAACTGGCGGAGTGGTGGTGAAGGCCTTTGTGGATGACAGAGAACTGTTGCTAATGTTCAAGCCAGGCGGGGGAGGCAGCGGCTGCGCGGTTGGCTCACCCGCGCCTAGACTGCTCACGTGTCCTTCAATCATGCTCACAGAGCGGTCTACCCTGAATGGAATATGGTTAAGAGAGGAGCGTGGCAGTTGCTGATGTTCACGGTTCCACTGCTGATTTAGGCTGGTGAGAGGCCAGAGACAAGTGTCCCCCGCAGGGTCTATACTGTTGCTATTAAACTTGGAGTTAGGAAGGGTGACCGGGCATAAGGAATGTCTGCGCTGGAATCCAACCACGCGCTGCTTTTGCGTGGCGGGGGGCGACCCATCTGTCATCTCCAAACTGCGAAAATTCTATAATACAAATTCCCACAATATGTTTGGATTAAATGTCAGTAAATCGTTAACTGCGCATAGAAAATTAGGAAACGTATCAAACATCCAAAGCAAAGTTCTAAAGCACTTTTGATTCTATAAAATTTCACACGTTTAAAAACAAATTTAAAAGTGTTTTATTAACGTCAGTATATACAATACGAAAGTAACCCAAATGAATCTAATCAAATTAATTTAATTCTACTATTTGTAAACGAAAGTTTTGATTACCAACCTTGCAAAATTCGTCGTCCAACTCAGTGAAGGGCGTAAGAAAGTTCGATGGCATAGTGAGGATGCCGGAGGGAGTGTGTTGACAAACAGCCAAAGAAAGTTTAACTTGCTTGAGGACTGTGGCGTCGGGCTCATACACTATTCCTTCCAGCTGTTGGAATCCTCCTTTATACTCAGAAACTTATAACTCCACCCACATTTTGGCAAGGGGTGTTCCACCGCAAAGTTATTTTCACGCCCCCGTATGTGTGAGGAGAGACACACGGTCTTCCAGTGTAACGTGGTCGTTTTATTGGGCTGAAGCTCAAGCTCTGAAGCACTTCACAGTGACTACCATATCAACGCATGGCATTTCCACTACTTATGGATGGACTTAAGTTCTTCCCTGACCTGCACTACTTCTGTGGCAGTAGACACACATAACCTTAGATATTTTATGTTTTAGACCTCAGAAGTCATTATAAATCAGAAACTCAAGCGTGATTTCCCCTTAACTCTATTGCTTACATCATAATTCAAGTATTTTGTTAAATTCTAAACTATACTATGGTGACTGTATTGTTGATAAACACGTATATTATATTGTAATTGATAAATACTTGTATTATATTTCACCAAGTGCTGTGTTTTTCTGAAACACCATGAATCCCATCAGTGTACAAACAGTAGGCTACGCTGTGGATTAAACAGTGCCTCTGCTGTTTCTCTCTCACAACCTCTTGAAAGTGTGTGTGGTTACCTGTGTACGATCATCTCTGCAGGAGCATCACTCGCTCTACACTGTGCCTCATGTCTTCTATTTACACATTTTTATTAATTTATTTTTCTATCTTCTTATTTAACTATCGCACCACCATCATCTTCCCACCACTGGGCCCTTTTACAAATTTTCCTGTGCAGTTCTACGTGTGATCAGAGTTTCATGTTGCAGTCATCACAGGAATGTGAGACCATAACTGCTCTGGCTTCGGCCTGATAAGGTTTAGTAAATATTAATTCAGCACTGCACACCACGAGGTGCCATGGCTTCGACAGTGAATAATTATTCGTCTGTGTTTCTACGGCGTCATAACTGTGGCCTCTGCCTGCAATTGTGTGATTTGGTGTCATAGCAGTGATGATAATGATTTCAAAGTGGTTTCGCAGGCATCGTTCCATGGGTACATATGTCACTTTTTCTATTCAATATTAATTTGAATCTTGTTTGGTTATAAAATTGTCCTGTTTACCATAGATATCAAAATAGCTTTATATGGATGGTCATATTCCTAGAGTCAGCAGACTGTTTTGTGGTTTTGTGTTGTTTTGGATAGTTAGACTGTTGAACTATAGATGTTATCTAGTGTCAGACAGTCTATGTTATTGCACTAGACCATGAGGAACTTAAAGACATTAACTCATCCTATTACATGTTCACTACGAGATTATAAGCCATATTAGTTTATACATAAGGTTTTAATGTGGACTTTTTGTGACATCACTTTATAATCTTCTGCCTGTGTGTATTTGCTGGTGATGCTCTAAGCAGATTAAAAATAAGCACTATGACTGGGCTTATTTTATGGGAAGAAAACATTGTAAACATTAGCACAGGAAAGTTTGGTTAAGAAGTAACACTGTCCCTTCAACACACAATGCGGTCTTATCTCAGAGGGTAGTGTCAACAATTCTTACAGTTCAGATATAGATGGGTTAGGGCAGAGCCAATGGGCCATTATCCAGGAGGACACTTGTTGTCTTCTGACAGATAAAGCCTTAGGATGTTTAATTTGGGCTGGGAGACAAAGGAGCTAAAACCAGTGCTTGTATTTGTTTGCAGCAAAGTGTCAGCAGAAAGGATTAAAATCCATCTAAATACCAAGGAACAACAACGACAACAGAAAAATCACTGGCATTGTCTTTGGTACAAAGGTGGGAAAACAGTGATAGAATAGATGGCACTTTGAGGTACTCCTGCTGTTAGAGGTTAGACTGTTGCTTATTTAATGCAATCTGTTTCCATCTGTCTCTTACTTGATCTTTTTTTACTTTTTCTCTTTCTATTTCTCGCTAGTATATTTTTTCTCTCTTTCTGACATTAAACACCCAACTGTTTTTTTTTTTTTTTGGGTGTGAACTGCAGGTGCTGTTCTCGGTAAGAGTTAACGCCACATCTCTTCAAACATGCTGTCAAAAGGCATGAAAAGGAGAGATGGACGAGTCTGCACAACGCCACTTTTCTGAGTAGACAGAGAAAGACTTGAGATGCCCCAGCTTAGTAAGAGACAATCAGGAACAAACAAAGGCCTCCCCGAGGCCTGGTCTGGCAGCGTTAACTCTGAGTGAGGCTCGCTCAACAATGGCATTGTGGGAGTGCTGTTTCACTGAGTGGGAATCTCTGGCCTATCAAGTGTGAGACACACAGAAGATCCTCGGTCACAGAATCTAGAACCTGAATCTATAATGAACTGCTGGCATTAATTAACCTATGCGATGAGGCCAAACACTTTCAGCTAAACTCCATCAGATAGAAGCTCTCTAAAGGAATGACCTTGATGATTCCTAATAGCAAAACACAGGACAAAACATATTTATTCAACTGTTTACATGTTTCTGTTCATCACAAATGCATCAGAGGTGTGTATAGCATCCACTGGCAGATATTTGACACGTGTCATTTTTATACATTTCTTTTAGCCTTTTTCATCTTTAGTGACAAAGTAGAATTAGTAAATCGATGCAGTAACTCATTTTGGGTTAATTTGCTACATATTTGTGTCAAAATGTACCTTAACTGTCTGGTTCTCAGGTAAAAAGGACCTGCAAAACTATGCCAGATGGAAGGTGGGTTCAGTCTCTCAGAGCCTTACCAACCTGCCGTTACGACTGCTGACAGCTTTTTTTTTCCCTTCTTCTTCTTCCTTTTAGACAGGAAGGAATGTGACTGTTGCCCTGTCACTTACGGGTCTCTTACATAACTCAGAGAATAACAGTCTGGTTATCAGCATGCACACTGCAGCCGTTTGAGAACCTCAACTGTAAGAGCGAGGTTTGGACGGTCTCCCTGTCTGCACCATACACAGCTATCAACTGCCTGTTTGATGAGAGATGATGTTTCCTCACTTTCATTAATGCCAAATGCTTCTGGGTATGAGTGTGAGGTATCAGTGGTTGTCAACGGAAATGCTGGTCCGCCCAGAAAATGGTTATGATCAAATGCAAAATTGTATATTAGATATAAAGTCTGAGGCATGTCAGACACTACTGTATGAATAAGTTTTGATCTCCGTTAACAAATTATTAAAGTGTAGCACCTGCAGAAAGGGCAGAATAAATAATATGGGTGAAAATGGAAACTATTTGTTTTCTAATGCTGTATGAATGAGCAGTTTAAACTAATATGTTTTCTTTTTTATAATTTGCAGCAGAATGTAGACAGAATACAGTCTACAGTCTAAGCTCAAGAAACAATTCCACATAATTGGTACTTTTGTATTTTAGTGCTGTGAAATGTAAATTATGTGAAATAATTATAGCCAAGTAGCCTACAGCAACTGGCACATTTGAAAGTGAAAACAGTGTGCTTCAGATGTAGATAAAGCTAATCTACACATTAATTTCAATGTAAACAAAATACTTGCTCAGCCACTATTGGTGAATTTTAACATGCCTGTTTTAACACCAAGGATTTCCTATCCACTCCCCTTTCTCAATGACTCCTCCCACAGCCCCGCCCATTCACACTGTCACTTGCACTTTACTACCAGCGTGGCTCCTCCCCCTGTGGGAAATGGATCACTCTTTGTGTTTCCCTTCACACAAGAGTCCTTTTGTTGTAGGGCTCCATATGCCAGGCTGAAGAGTCAAAACCCTGCACTGCTGGTTCAGGCCATAAACACGTCTGGCTGGAGGATGGGGGAGAGAGGCCAGTGGAGTAGAGGGTCGTGGTTGGGGGGGGCAGTGTTATTTTCTTAGGAAGGCACAGGAGATCGCTTCAGTTGCCTGAATGGGTTTAGGGTCAGTTGATGGTCTAAAGTGTAAACTCCGCCCTGTGGCTCAATCAGTGTGAGGAGCAGAAGGCCTGCAGAGACATCAGTCTGTGTGTGTGTGTGTGTCTGTGTGTGTGTGTGTGTGTGTGTCCTCTATTCTGGGGATAAGTTACTAAACAGTTCCCACACTCTTTCTCATACACACACACACACACACACACACACACACACACTGACCAACATGCCTTAGAAGAGCCTGATTCAACTCGAATCAGCTGCCATAGGTTGAATGCGCTCTTGCAAAAAAAATCATTTTGAGAGAATGACAAAATACTAGCAAACAAACAGCTGACATATTCACTAACCACACAGAAGCACATGCTAGATGCCACTGCTCCAGGACTGCCAGCATCAACCCTAAATAGAATATATAAGCCGATCCAGGCCGGGTCCTGGGGCACACCTGACACATTTTATTGTTTTTTCTTCTTTCCCTTCAAACTATCGAATGGTTTCTCAAAATGACGGGTTGTGTCAGGCCTGGCTGGAGCTGAGTAAAATGTGAGGTGTAGCCTTACATAAGGGTCAGAACTGGAAGATGCTGGAATTGTATTGTCCTCTGTCGGTCCGTGACTCTCCAGCCTTTAACCTGTGTCATGCCGAGTCCTTGCTTCAACAAACATGGAATCAGAATGCATGTAGGGGCATCTGTAAGATCTGTCTGCGTCAACCCTGTTGAAAAAGCCTTTGCATTTAAATTGAAGACCCTTCAGTCCTTTCTGATACGTTGTAATGCACATATGCGAGACACAGGCATGTATGGAACTGACTACCCAGTCCTGATGGCTCTCTTTAACGCATGCTTCCTGATGTCCTCCCTACAGCTCTTCACACACACACACACACACAGACACAGACACAATTAGCACATTTCCATGTGTGAAGTGACACGAATAGTTGAGAACACAGAAGTGTTTGCACAGATAACGGCCATTGTTATGCTGTGTCAGAACAGTAGTCTGGGAGGGGGAGACCGGAGCTTTCTCATCCTTTTGAACTCTCGTAAAAGTGTGTGTTGTTGCAGCCAGTGCTAAGACTATGAACTAATGTTGTGACAAGGGGATGCATGTCCAGTCAGAACTCAGGCAGAGTGTAAATGAAAATGGTTAGCCAGAAGTGTTTGAGATTCTGTGTTACAGCCATTAAGGTCAGATAGGTAAAAATCTACAGTTTTTTATTTAATCGTGTGAAACTTCTTAAAATTTTACATAGCGTCTTGCTAGTCAGCCCTCGAACCAGAAAGGTCAGACTTAGTGTTGTTGGGATTTTTAGAGAGAGAAAAAGAATTGCAGCAAGGAACGGATGTCTGGCTACCATTATCTTGGCCCTCGGCCATAGTAACACATGTTGTAGTGGTTGCTAAGGGACAGGGTTCTGGCTTGTGAAAGATGACCACACTGACCACTGGGATGTGGGTTTAGTAAGCTGTGCAGGCTCCACACAATAACACTTTGCCCCTCCCCTTTCAATTATCTTCTCTTTTTCTTTTGTGCTCCTCTCTGGGCCTTATCCCACTGATCCAAAAAATCCTAAAATGGACACCAGGGAGAGGGGGAAGGGTGTTTAGTCTTCCTAAAAGTTCCCAGAGTGTCCCCCTCCTTTCTCTCTCTTACACACACACACACACACACACGGACGCACAATTCACGTAGACACAAAGGCAGCACTCTGCACACCAGCACAAGTAACTTATGCAATGTATTTTTGCACAGTGCTGGTCTTTTTTTATTTTTTTTACTTCATGCTCAAAAGGTGCTCATTCTGTTGAGGTGAGCCATGTTTCACAATAAAGAGAATCGTTAAGAAAAAGCTCCACAAAGCAAAGAGGGAGCAAAACTACCAACCAAATGGAAAACTATTTGGTAAAAGGAAGAGCTGCTTTCTACATGACAGAAAATCTGTCTACAGCTTTCACCAAATGCTTCGCAAGTGGTGTAAAGCTGTCTAGAAGTGACATGCCACTCACAACATACACACAAAATATAATGTAATATACATTATATACTTTTATAAATATACCCCCCCCCCAAAAAAAAAACAAAAAAACAAAAAAAACTAATAGGACAAAAGTGGACTTTCTTATTCTCAAATACCTGTTTTTTTGCAGGTAAGACAACTCTGCATTAGCTCCACACAAAGTAATCCATAAGTTTAACCTCAGAGAAAATGTTTAAATACAAACATTTTGTCTTTCTCATGAACAGCATCAAAACTCTTCCATGTCATTTGAATTGTTTTAATTTTCATTACTTGGACATTGTACTCCCCCAAAGAAAGTAAAACAATGTAAACTGCACTGTAAATCATTACCAGAGGTGTCCTATATTGCCTATGGCCCACTAAACATTTGTCAGCAGAGTTATCTTAAGAAACAAGGTGTGTACGTCTGCATTCACTCTCTCATCATCTGCTGTTGGCACATTCACTTCCTGTTGGTGTCCAGACAGAACAGGAAGGAATGGATGGTCAAATGGTCACACCTTGTTTCCTCAAAGCAGAGCCACAACAAACTGGGCACGGCACCAAGATCCGCCTCCGTTCAGGGGGGTGGGAGGCCTGTTTGTTTACAAGTAAATAATCTCTTTCGACAGGGAACAGAAGGCAATGCCAAATGTAAGTTAAACAATTGTGGCTGATGTGATCATAACAGTAATATTCAGCCCTTCATAGCTCTGGTGGACCTGAATGCAAAGAGGGACAAATAAAATACAGGAACTCACGAAGGTTGTAAAGCTGTTCTGAGGAGCAGAATGCTCCAGGATGTTCTTTTAGTTGAACGTTTTTAATCGCAAGCATGCTTGAAAAAGGGTTCCAGGCTGCAGGCAGCCCAAGCCAACATATTGTCAATGCCTGAGTGCATCTGATAAACAGGAAATTACATAATTATGTAGTTCTTCGTAGGACTACAGAAAAAAAAATGGAGTAGGTCTAGAAGATTATACCATAGTGTTCTTTAGTCCTTCTTTGAGAAAACACCTGCATGGAGATCTTGATATTTCTAGTCTGTTGAAACCTACCAGTGCATTGCAGTGTTTGTGTATGTTCACGTATAGCCTGGAAGCATGTGAGCAGTTACATGCCTGTATCTGATATGAACAGCACATGTGGCTATGTGTCAATCCCGGCTGGGCCAGGCTGATAAAGTGAGCTGTGTTCGTTTACTCCAGCCCTGTAACCCTCGGCGCCAGCCGCCCCCTAGACCCTCCCCAGTCTTCTCCATGTTGTAAACAGGTACCACTCCTGGCCTCACATTCCCAAGGACATACTACGTCCTGATCTATTGTTCTTGCTCCGTTTGCAATGGACTCATCCTCTGTTCTGATTGGTGGTTTCATGGTCACTGTAGATGGCACAGAATACATTACTGTACAAAAGGGTTAGTAGACATCCCTGTCCCCTGGAAGAAAAAAATAAAACACACAGACTTGTCTAGTCTTGAACAATCAAAGGTAAAAACAAGGACAATGTATTTGTTTACATAAGCATGATGGGAAAACTCATAAAAAAGAAATAGAGGACATTCTAGGTCTTCTTCTTTGAAGAAATAACAGATACAGTGGTTTTGCATTTGGCCTTGAATTTAACAGGAAGCAAACAGCAGTAAGGAAAAATAACTATATGTGCTGCACAGTACTGATTTCATGCGCAGTACTGATTTCATAGCTCAAACTGCTCAATGTAATCAGGCTCATCATAAGAAAACTCCTAACCTGAGCACGGGATTAACTGGTCAAACTTTGTATGAGAGCTTTTTGCTTAAATCGCCTGGGTTGTGTGTGTTTTCTGTCACCAGTCTGGCCATCCTGTACGGACAGGATGTGCCGAGCATATGTTTGAAAAACAAACAGTTGTGGCACTGAGGTTTCAACTCTCGCCACTGGGGGTGACCTCATGTTTGTCTTCGGGTTCGAATGTGTTCTGTAATATATGTGTTTTCTTGCGGAGTCTCTGCTTCTGAGCTCAGTGCTTGGCACCACTTCAGTCGGTCCATTCAGCTGACATGCATTCAGAGTGGAGAAAACAGCAGGATAGATGGACAGATATCAGACTCTGTTCGTCCACCTGGTAAGGAGTACAGATGTGCAAAAGGAGAAGAAATCAAAAGAGAACCATTACTGAGAGGTGAGAATATGGAAATCTTGTTTTGGCTCAAGTTGGGCACTCTCTCTCTCTCTCTCTCTCTCTCTCTCTCTCGTCCTCTCATCTCCAAGCTGTAGAGGTAAGGTCAATAAATGCGCTCACAGTCTCCGCTTAGGAGTCCAAATTCAACACGGCTGTACATTCGCTCTCATGTATTAATGTAACGCTCCCACCACCACCAGCCAAGAGCAGCTGCTCGTAAGTCAAACCTGTCAGGTAAATGACCCGGACTACCCACTGACTACAGAGCTTTAAACTACCTATCTACTTATGCTTAACCAGCCTCGGGCATGAGTGTTATGGCTGAGCTTCTGGGCTAGTGGGTCTGCGTCAGGAGGGGGCCTGCTAATTGTCAAGCCTGCTCTCTGTAGACATACGTGTCGTCTGTCAGCAGGTCTTTCTGGGGAGTGACAGCAATAGATGACATAATTGTAGGCAGAGGGCAACTTGTCTGGTGGGGAGGGGGGCTTCAAGACCAAACAAACATCCACACATACTGCTGTACAGGTCTGCTTCTCTCAGACAACATTAACACCAGTGTTTGTTGTTGATGGTTTATTTTCCCGTGAAATGGTTATGTGATATAAATGGTCGCCTGTGAAGTAGTGTAGATGGTCTTTAGCTGTTTGCCTGATGCTTTCACAAGCAGACAAACAGATGTCAGACAGACAGTGTCATTAGAAGAGCTTCACTGATCGACAAACATCAAGAAACACAAGACCATTTCCTTTTTCTCCACATAAAATAAACACGAACTTATATAATGACTATAGAGCATATACAAAGAAACACTTACTCTCTCTCTCTCTCTCTCACACACACACACACACACACACACACAAACGCACTTGTTATTTACAACAATGAATTGTAATTTGATTTCCAGTAACACCAGTAAGCCTCCTGCCCCCAGCAAGCAGCCAGTTGGTGAAGGAAGGTGTCTTTCTCCGCCCGGCGCTGGTGATAAGCCAAAGTTGTAGCGTTGCTTTTCCCCCATGTCTACTTCCACCCCTCAGCAGACCAGCAACCACCACGCAACGCACTGCGGTCGCCTCCAGCTCGGGTCATAACGGACGAGGGTGTCAGGAACAAACCACCCAAACCGCTGGCAGTTGACTCCACAACGCCTCCTGAAAGAGCCGCCGTCTGCCTTGCCAAAGTTTCACAACTGTCGTTTAGAAGGAGAAACGTATCAAAGTGGAGTCAAACCAGGTTATGTAAGCCCAGAGAGTGCACTAATTTGAAACTCCAATTTACAGCGTGTGCTGAAATTACAGCAGTTATAGAGGCACATCATTCATGCTAAAATAAACGTTTCAGGAAATATCAAGACATTAAAAAAGGGCAAGCACTGAAGAACCAAATAAAAACGTGTTTATATGACTGCGAGTTGGATATAATTACAATAATTATGCCATTTTTACACCTGAAAATTAAGTGTAATGCATTGCACCTGAAAGCTTGATGTTCAAGCATCTCACATAGCTCATTCTGTATAAAAATTAATTTACATACACACCCGCTTTATTAGATACAACCCGTCTTGTACCTGCACTTCCTTATTAAGCATATTTACCTTACAGCTGCATTTAATCTGGTTACACTTACAGGGTGTACAATATACTGTTGTCAGCTACGCTCAGCTGCATTTCCACCACATGTCTGTCAGAGACCAGATATGATGTGGTCAGTGGGCCATTCTCAGCACAGGAGAATCATCGTACGTGGACATGGTAGGGACCTGCTGGTGGGCTTTACTCTTGTACAATCATGCGAGTAACACCGGTGCTACTGAAGCCTTTCCACATTCCAAATCTGTGTATCACCCAGACGTATCCAACTAACAGTGGTTCTGTGGTCAGCTAAGTATTTCTGTAGAACTGGAGGATGACTAATGTACAAGACTGTACAAGGTGCCAAATGCTCTAGTTTCTAACTGTATACATATTTTTTTTCTGCTAAAAATGTCCATATACAAAGGTTTAGAATTAGTAACTGTCTGCATGTAAACGTTTTGCTTGATATATACCAAATAGATAACTTACATGCTTTGCGTGTGATAAAGCAGGATGAATAAAATCATTTTTAATACATATATTTTCGGTTTGTATCTTAATTAAGAGAAAAAAATATATGATTATTATATTATTAATCAAACAACAAATTTAATTGTGGTCTGAGACTTTGGCACAGTATTGTATGACTGTGATGATAAATGATGTTGTGCGTTATATCATTGATGTTACACTTATTACACATATGTATCATCTTTTCTTACGAGAATTTCTTCGTGTCTAACCTTATTGTAAAATGCTGTAAATGTCATGAATAGATCATTGTGAAGATGTCACTATCTTTCTTTTGTAGATTTTTTTTTTCATTTTGAATGTTGCTTAATTTGAAATGTCTTGTGGCCCGAAAGGACAGGGTTTCCTTCTGAATGGGGGACTGTCATTACAGAACAGAGACCGAGACCAGATCAGTGACAGAAGAAAGCTACCATTCACACACAGATTTCAATGAAGTTAATTATCTGTTGCTTAATTGCCTTTGGGGCCTGTTGCACACTGCCATGTGTCCTGGGAAAAAAAATGCCTGCACATAAATCTTTAAAAACAACCAGCCACAAAAAAACACGCCTTGTCCCGCACAGAGAGAGCTGAATGCTGAAAAGCTGGCATTTAAGGCAGGTCCCAGGGGAAAAACGCACTACAAGACACAAAGATGCCTTTACCGTGAAGGGATGGAACACAGCCCCTCAGCCCGGTGTTGGTAGTAATCAGACGCCTGTCCAGCCTCGATGCTCCTAACGGGCCTAGTCTTGCTACAACATGCGCCTGGGGCAAGAAGAGAGGAAGCAGGAGACTCACAAAGGAGGAGACAGAGGAACGAAATTGCAAGAGGAAGAGAGAAAGACATTTGTGTCTAAAACGGTGCACGTATACAAATGTAAAACATCAGGTCTACAGAAAAAAAAAAGAAAAAAAAAAATTAAAAGTGAATTAAGCAATCCTTCCACATCTATTGTTCATTTTTGCCTTGGCATCTTCTGCCCTCAATTTGTAGCAGAAAAATCCAAAAAATAACCTGAGTGCACATTGATTTCCCTAGTCATGCTTCTGCCGCACTTTCTTGATAAGAGAGCGTGTCTGGATCCTGGTTTTATCTATGTGTTATTAGTGTCTGCGCTGTTCCTTGCTCCCACGTCGCTGACCAAACGGCCGACCAGGATGCCCCGTGCCAAGCTCAGCTTTGTGCCAGCCACTGCGCCATGGAGAACAGCAGCCTGGCATTGCCCAGAGATGCGGGACCATGTTCGTGAGTCGTGTGCAGCAGGTTCTTTGGTCTAAAAAATCAGAATGTGTTTCTGTTGCTACGGTGGACCAGCACTCAGGGACGAGTTAATGCATGGCTCTAACCTAGAATCTTGTTTTGAGGGTTTACCACGCAGCATGGGGCTCCATGATCAGTGTGACAGAGCTGCCCTTTAACCTTTGTTAGTGAAAAGGAACAACTGCATGCCAGTGCAACAGAAGAGGTGATGCAGGCAGTAGCTCTGCACGTGTGTGTGTGTGTGCGCACGCTCTTTGAGTGTGTTTCATGCCCCAGCAGAACACTGAGTTGGCGGCACAAAGCCTGGAGTCACAGCAACCCAGAAGCCCCAAAAGGGAGGGGGGAGGTGAGAGGCACAACCTCTGACCTCTGACCTTTCACAGCTGCTTTTCTGAAAAGTCCCCAGTACCTTGTTCACTCCCTCTTTCTCACTCCCTCAGAGAACATAGACAACAGGATTTCTATACTTTCTGCGCTAAAGGCCCTGAATGTTCAATGTGTAGCTCTCATTCAGCTTTTGCCGTCCAATCACAGCGAAGCACGCACAGCTTGCTCACACAACACTCTCACAGAGGCACTGGCTGGGTGGTAGAAGCAGATCAAAACAAATGATTCTTCAAACCTGACATTTTCTTGAGTCTGTCTAATTAAGAAACAAGGGAAATGTAAACTGCACTTAATTATAATTACCGTAATACACAGGTCTGTTGCTATAGTAAATAACTGCAGAAACAGGAATGTACCTTAGGAGGGTTTTAAAACACAAACATTAACCAATCATAATTTTATTTAATGTTCAGAGATACAAATTCATTTAATGTTTCCAGAAACACATGGGAAGTGGCTGTTTTTAAATAAATAAAGCATGCATTTGAGTTTAGTTTGGGCATATCTTGTAAAAATCTTATGTTAAACCAGTATCACTATCATAAACCACAAAGTCTTATTTGACCTTTCAAAAAAAAAAAAAAAAAAAGAAAACTCTGATTCACTCATTTATCATCAGTCTTGTCAGCAGGCAACGTTACTGAGGTGAGTAGCACGGCCAGGTGACTGAGCTCTACCCCAGCCAGCGCCCTGCTGCCCTGACGAACTCGGGGGCCCGTGCACCTGTATGTTCTCTCACTGCTCTACGTCCGTTTATTCAGGCCATTAGGTAGTTATCATGCCCTTCCTGAGCTGAGAACGGCTTGTCCCCAGACCAAGAACGGGAACAGGACCTGCTGGCCTGAAGCTCATGTTTGAGCACAGTCACGTTCACCTCGAGGTTCTTTAAAAAGCACCAGCTAGCGCTGCTTCGCTCGCTGATGAGTTCATGACATTTCATATGCCGACCACATTCATATAAAAGCAATATGCAGCCCTCGTCACGGCTCTGCTCACGGAGACCCCCGGACGCTCCTCCATTATGACTCCTCCACCAGCACCTAATAAAATTCTGCTGTCTGGCTCGAAATGTGACTTTTTCCCAGGCTGATTGAGCAGCTAATGTGATGCGTATTCGGGGCTAATTGTACAGAGAAGAGAGTTCGTCATTAATATTGATCCTCCTCTGCCACATGCCAGAGCCCGGTTCACCTGCTGCTGGCTTTCCCACGCTTCAACCAAGCATCCAAGCAGAGAAAAGGAGAGAAGAGGGATAGAGACAGAGAGAGAGGGAGAGAGAGAGGGAGAGAGAGAGAGAGAGAGAGAGAGAGAGAGAGAGAGAGAGAGAGAGAGAGAGA
>JAOYMR010000026.1:14148416-14166707 GCA_025802075.1 Tenebrosternarchus preto
ATAATGTGTTTTCGAACCTATGTCTGTTTTTGTAGAAGGAATAAATTTTGAGCAATTTTGACTGTGCAAATGTGTTATGGTACCTGTGTGAAGAGCTTCAGCGCAGGGAGCAGCAGGACTTAACCACAGTACGCAAGGATACAGTGCCTGTGCATATTCCTTTAAATTAAGTGTATCTCCCCACAGGCACAAAGACATGAAGTTTTATTCCTCTGTTTTTATCACATTCATACAGTAGGATGAAGAAAATGTTTTTGGCTCCAAAGCTTGCCACACTGATTAACGCTTGAAACTGGAAACACTGCAAGGACTGGATTAAAATAGCACAATTAAACTTGAAACTCAGTTGTAAAAACTTCCACACATATAGCACGGTGCCGAAAAGCACTGCAGTCCAGTTCTGCATTTCAGCTCTCCGTGGATACAACACTGAATGACAAATTATCATTACATCCCCGAATGCAACCAGTACTGTTGCCAAATTTTCGCCCTATTTGCCAAATGATTCAAACATGAACATCATTCCTTTCCTGTCCTTAAGAATGACAATTCTTTAAATATTTGTCAATGCTTGGTGATACATGCTGGGTGGGTCTGTTTATGCCTTTGTGTAGACAGTGAAGAAAATTCCCAGAGGACGCAGAGCAGCTGACAATCTTGAAAGTGTCTCCAGCGATCTGCGCTCTCAGGATTTTGAGGAGTGCCACAGTCGTGCATATGCAAACGCATCGTTACGTGGGAACTTATGTGTGTTAAACAAACATGGACGACCCCATGCATTCGCAATTGAGTTACCATTATGTTGGTAACTGACATCAGCATAACGCAGACAACATCAGAGTGTGAATTTCAAGATGTTATAACTGCACAGTGTGATTCTGACATCGCCCTGTGTCATCTGTAGCGTGCTCTGCAGGGAATAGTTGCTAACGGCTGTGTGTAAGGGTGATCAACTGCACGAGAAACACTATAAAAGGCAAATGAGATAGGTAGAAACGCATAAAAAAGAGAGATTCAATTTCGTTTCAAACCATCACCGTGCAATGTTTTTTAGAGAAATCTGTAGTCACCACTTTGACAGACAGGTAGGTGGTGCTGTCATGCAAAAGTGCTCAGGCCTGTGTTGACAGATACAAGGGACCCAGCTGTAGGCTGTTTCTGTTTCTGACAAGACAGTGCAGTGTGCGGATACACTGGAGGGAGCTAAATGGGCCATCATCACTCACATCCATACCTCTTACATAACCCCGTGCGAATTGTGTATTGGATGCGCAGAATGCACTGCGAGAGCAATATGAGTGTCTTTATGCTGACATGTTCAGATGCTAACTACAGTGCGTTATGATCCGAGGGTATGTGTGGGAGTCGACGGCGTAATTACTCACAAACAAACTAGCGCAGGGCATGAAGTGTGTTTAGGCGTGTGTTAATAGTTTCATTAATTAGTCGACATCATTACATTGTCAGTGATTTGAACTGAAATTCTTTAGAACCAAACAAATCAGGCCGTGCACAGATTACTGGCCTAGAGAAACAGAGACAAAAGCGCATACACAAAGATATCGGGCGTGCCTGTACTGTGCAGCGCTCCCCTGTGGTTACGGCAGAATTATTGTGGCGTGCACGTTCATTAACATCTGATCAGGCTGCTCCGAGCTCTCGCTAGACCCGAGAGATCTTCGTGCCTGATTTTGCCCTTAACGAGTAGCAGTACGACATCTGGTGAAAAGCAGCATGCAGTTTTATGACTTGTAGCATTACAGCAATCAAGAACGCACATAGATTGGGATAGAAGCAGAGTTCCCTATTTTATCGTAATGCGTATTCTTTGTTTCTGTCATCTCACTCTCTTGGCACATCACATATTTGGGTGGGGAACGGAAAGAAAAGGAAAAAACAGGTTGACGTGAGAGACTTAACGCGCAGCTGAGCTGACACAACAAATCCGTGTTTGAATTCCGCCAAATTGACTGTTTGACCATCTGTGATTCTGTGGTACACAGCGCCAGAATCAAGATTAGCTTGTTAATGTATTCTAGTCCAGAGGCCTGGGTAGGATTCGGTCTAGATGGGAAGTCATGAACTTGCTTATTTAGCTATCAGATCGCTAAATACGGACATTACTTGAAGTCTGGGACAGTGCTCCCCGTAAACATAGTTCATTTAACGTTAAGACCATAATTTTATGTCAATAAACACTTGACACTGAAAATGATTCGTTAAACGAATTACTAGTTCATTCAGACACTATAATTATGTGTTCAGAGAACCAATTTAATACTCTTAAGCAACTTGGACGCAAAGAACTAGGATGTTCTTAGACTTCAGAATATACACCCCTCCGTTCCATCTTTCATATTTAATCACAGCTCGCGGTTAATGTTTGACAAACCCACTAAAAAAGTACAATACGTTAGTTTATTTCTGTTAAATTCAAGTTGGTACTATGAAATGCTCATAGATGGGTGGATGGATAGATCATTTCACTTTCCAACTGGATTACAGAAAGGGAAGCCAGCAGCAGGCAGTGGTACGAGCAAAGCCTAGTGGTGACATCCTGTGGTGGAAGCAGTCATTTCCTTTTTAATTTCACCAACACAGCATTCCAGTCCCATTGGCTACACATCAAAATGTGTAAGAGGCTTTAAGAAATACGCACAGAGCACTAAGAGTAATAAAGCACTGGTTAAAGCTCTAATGTGATGAAGCTATTTACAGGGATTAAAGGTATAAGAGGTGGATTTTCATATCCAGTCTGCTGAGACTGTTTCTGAAATACAGAGCAATCAAAGGCTAATATGACCTGAAGCACCACAAGATTAAATGCTAAATGTATCTGTAAAGACTGGAAAATGGAGTTAACAGCAGCAGAGTTTAACAGCATGTACCACTGTGGCTCAAATCTAAGGATTCCTCAAGAATAATTTATAAACACCAGTTTTACTATTTGAGAAGAACCATAACTTTTAGCACAGGTGAATAATTTCTAAGGGGGAAAAAAAAGTTTCACACAGTTTGAGAAAAATATTTTATTTCTTTATAAATCCACATATAGTACCTATGAAAGCATAAAATTCCATCCCAGGACATTATTATTTTTCACTTATAATTCAAATCATAAATGGCTGAAGGTGCACCTCACATACAAATACGTATACAGTCAATTGGAGAAAAAACTTCTTAATCAGGCCAACTTTCAAAGAGGCCCATTTATTGTTGAACATCATTTTTAACGTCTGTGAAAGTCAAGTGTCTTAAAAGTCAGAGTATTCAGCTTCTGTTGGTACGTTTTAAAATGTTTCGGTGCAGGGTGAAGTAAAGAAATCCTAGTGGCGTCTTTTCATTACGAGTAAATCTTCAGAACCCCATGTACAACCAGCTAAACAGATGTCCAATTTCTCTCAAAATGGAGAGAAAGTTAGAGAGAATTGGAGACAATAGAAGAGTGGAATATATCATAAAGTGCCTGAAAAGTTCACCAAATGGTTACTCAGTATTAGTATATCAATTTTTCACACTCTGATTTCCATCAACCATTATTCTTTAAAGTGGAACATTTTATTCCTTTGGCTTTGCACCTTTCCAAAGACTGGACTTCCCACGGTGACTGAATATTGAAACTCAATCTCGATAATTATTCAGTTTCCATAGGTTCATGAAAGAACAGTGACAAAAGTCCATTGAGGGTCATTTTTTCTTATTTTTTTCTTTAGGAGTGATGGCCTCTGGTTGGGACAAACTCTTGCCCATATGCTCCAAAAAAGATCATTAATGTCAAATGTTTGTGTTGGAGCTTGCATAAGGACTGAAAACAGTTGTTGTTACTGGCTTCCACCCACCTCTTCTCCCAGTAGTATACTGGCTCCAATCCCAGGCAATTCTTATTAGCCTCCAGACTGAGTTTGCCTAGAAGAACCAGAAGTAGATATGTTAGAGCCAGCTGCTGCCTACTGTAGAAAAACAACATCATGTTGTAACTTGTGGCAACACTACTCTGAATGAAGTAAGAACAATGGCAGTTTCATTAAAAAAAAAAAACAACAAAACAAACAAAAAAAGAATTCTTTAAAATGAACCAAAATGACTTACAGTATTTGCCTACAGTATTTGCCTACAGTATTTGCAGCAGCAGGAAACTGTCAACCTACATGGCTGCAGTTCTGCAGAATTCTGCTGAAGCGTTTCATAACCATGCCTTACTCAGCAGATTTTGAATGTGAGGAGCATATGGAAGGTAAACTCAGCATGTTTAAAACCCTTGCAGACAGACTGGCTTTCCAGAAGAGTCCTACACTTCTTTCAGTTCATGGCCTGAACAGCATTAGCATCCAAGAAAGTGCAGTCCTATATGAAACAAATAACCCTTCCAGGCAACATGAGCTAACTGTTCATAAATGAAAAGGGACAATGGGTGTGAAGACGTATGGTAGATCTGGGGATAATGGAGTGAGGCCAGGCTCTGTTTTCATGCTCCAGCTTACTAGCGGACTGCAAGCAGCTGCAGGCTAATGCTAAGTCTTATTCAGCTAGCTATTTTTAGCGCGGTCTAGCCAGGCGCAGTCAGGAGGGATTCTGGGTCGGAACTGCTGTCGGTGGGGAGACGGTGAAGGTTTTGTGGCCCAGTTTCGGTAGCATGTAAACAACGGTGATTACCCCCCAACCACTTCCGTCCCACCGCGAGCCTTTTGCCCTAAAGATTAGCCCATTTGTCTCCATATCTGAAGCTCAAAGCTTTTACGCCTCCATATCTAACTGTCTAACCCCTCTCACCCTCTCGCCTCCCTATCTTCACATCATAACACTCCTATCCTCCCATCTCCCGCATCATCCGTTCTTACTTTTTTTATCCTCTGTACCACCTCTCTTCTCCCTCGGTGGCTCTTTTGAAATGCTTTCCATCTTTCCCTGAGTTGTATTCTCTCCCTTTCCTTTTCAGGCCAAGGTAAAAAAAAAAAAAAAGACATCCATTCTAGGTGAGATAAAGAACACAGTGCATTTTTTTTCTCACTTCTCCTAGCGCTACATTTAAACCTAGTTGCTAATTCGGAAATGTCCTCAAGAAACAGAATTTTCACCCACCGTGATTCATACTGTATTCCGAATTTCAGCTGAACATTTACCTCAGGAAAAATAGTAGTTACTCAGAGTGTCCAGTTTCATTGCAGCTTTAGAAACGTGCTCTGTCATGACGAGAGCAGGTATAAATTGAGCGGTATTATTTTATGATGGCCATCTTCCTTGTGCTTTCACAGTACAGAACACTTATTTAATCCTCTGGTAACCCTGTGGCTTAAAAAAACTTAAAACTTAAACTCCAAAACTTTTCCCATTTTAAATCTGATCACATAATGAATCTCTCTGCACCTAATTATAGAGAAGGTTAAACACTTAGAGATCTTATGAAATGTTCTTTTGCCTCAGACTGTGTCCCCAAACAACCCTGGTCAGGTTGGAAACAGCCTCTGCCAGTAGATAGTAATGCTTTTACACCAAGCATTATTGATATGAGCACTTCTCACACCAGTATGCCAGATCAGGGGCATTTTTGGCAGCCCGCACTCTGCCACAGCTCTTCAGCGGGACTAAACCGATGCCCAGTTGGCCGAGACGCCCATTCCAGGTTATGGCCGTGATGTTCAATGGAGTAAAATCTCCTCCAAAAGCCAAATGATGTGGGAGCTAGTAGTACTCCGTTACCATACCCCTCTAACCTGGATACCCAAACGTGTCAGGCTTGGGCAAGAACGAGCCATTCTCCATGTACCAGACTGAGACCCAGTCTCTCTCCAGCTGTGCAGCTGTGGAGGAGATTGGCCCTCCAGATGCACCGGAGCCGCAACTAAAATACACCTTAATGCCTCCGGGGCAGCTAGGGCGACGATGATTGGTTTCGCAGAAAAGAAAATACGAGAGCCAGCAGGAGGACGGGTGGCAAGCCAAGTGGGGACTTATTTTCCTCGACAACCTCCCTCCCTGCGTATTGGTGCTGCGTGAGTTTTATGATGATTACTTATTCCCACCAGTGCTCAGACACGTGGGCAGGGGCCAAGGCAGTGGTGGCTGAAATAGAGGATTTCCATCACTTTCTCTTTGCGGTTGTAATGCTACAGTGAAGAGGATATTCAAATACATGCCCTGCTTCACACAGATACCTACGTACAGCTCTAATGCTTCATAAGGACAAAGAAAAAATATGCTTGTTAATCTTCAGTAGGGATTATCATAACAAAGAGACGTAACATGGCGGTATAAAGGCGTGTGGCGAACTCTTTGCTTTTCACAGTTGTAAACATTCATTATTACATTCACTGGTGTCTCCTTTCTCTTACAATAAAGCAATACAGACACATTTGTACTGAGCTTGTACACAGCAGTCAGTCTGTCCATTTGAAGAGAGATAAAAGAAAAAAAAAGAGATATCTTTGTTAGGCTGTAATGTACATACTAACTATGGCAGTAATAACAAATACTTAAATGTCCCACTATCAACATTGTGAGGTTCTATCACTCTGACTATCAGTTGCTTAGCAACACATCTTAACAGATGAAGAAAAGAGAAACTCTGCTCACCTTGGACAGGAGGAAATCCTCAGTAAGGCAGAGAGACCCCAGCACCAAAACAAAACCAAAAAAGGAAAGGAAAGAAAGAAAGGAACAAACAAACAAACAAACAAAAAAAACGTACAGAAGAAGAGGGTTGGTTGGAGCGGTGGAGTGGAGCTTGATCCTGTGTTATTGCGATATAGAGTCTTCCTCTCTGACGGACTTCCCGTAGTCTGGATTCAAGTCTACCACTGTGGTGCCTTTCAGGGTTCCATAGCCCCTCTCCTGGGCCGCACAGCCCTCTGCTCTCTCCTGGCTCAGAGGGACAGAGGGCTTGCTGGCAGCACCAGAGCAGGAAGAGGAACGTGGCGGGGGTCCGGCCGCCAGTGCCGCCCCCTGCTGGCTACCGTTGGTCTGCGAGCAGACGTTGCTGACGCGGGCGGCCTTCTGCTTGTAGTGCTGGCTGTGGAGCTTGTACTTCATCAGGAGGATGAAGATGAAGACGAGCACAGATGCCACAATGATGCCGCCGATGACGATGATCATGGTGCCGCCCAGGAACTGGTCGTGGAGCGATCGGCAGTGGTGGAAGTCGCGTTCGGTGCTGAACGCCACGCAGCCCACCAGGCGGGTGGCTGTGAGCGCCGTGACGCCGTCGTCGTAGACGGCGAGCACGCACAGCTCGTAGTCGCGCGATGATGCCAAGTCGTTCAGCTGGAACAGCTTGTGGGAGGCTGGAATCATCCTGAGTTTGCATGTGTATATGTAGAAAAGAGAGAGAGAGAGAGAGAGAGAGAGAGAGAGAGAGAGAGAGAGAGAGAGAAATAACATGAAAAAGAGGAACAGCCAGGAAGAGAGACATAATGAGAGAAAGAGTAAGTCATGGTCAAAGGGATGTGGAAACTGGCAGGGAAGAAAGTGTAAAACACTTTTTATTTGATAAAGACATATGGCTCTATAACATTATAGAATTAAGACTAAATAAGAACTGCAAATCATACAACGCACAATGGAGCGATACGCTTAGTTACATATACAGTACAGTCTGTTACTGGTATCACTGTAGCATTTGACAAGCTTGCCAAACTGAGACCACAGAAAAGAGCAGGACAAATCAAAGCGCTCTCTTCTTGTGACCAGGGAAATGCCTGATTGGCTGGCACACTCCATAGCGACAGGGGATAAAAAGAATCCTGCTGTCTCCTAGCCAATAGCAATCGCAGGGACCCCAGGCAATGAACAGCTCATGGCACAGTTGGGACTCAAACCTGACCACTGATAATAAGGAACATTAAAGATAAAGTTGGACTGTGAGTAGGCAATGGTGTATTCATTGAGGCTTAGAATGTTAATGGAAACTTTCTTGCAGAAGACAGAGGACATAGTCATTATAGCACTGCTAAAACAACAAATCTAATGGTGGCCTAAGACTTTTGCACAGTACTGTATGCAGTATAATGTAGTGAAGTACACAAGGTTTCGAAAAAAACCCGAAGTTTCGGACAGACGTCCTTCGTCGGCTGTGCATTTATATGCTTTAGATTTATACGCGAGGTGCTTTTATTTGTAAGGCTGTCTGTTTTGTAGAAGTCAACTACATTGCTTGTGTCCAGGTCTGGCACAGTCTTCACAGGTGAACGACTGACCTAGCAACTTACATTCCCATTACAGTCAAATTACTTTTGACCTTCACATTGTAGTACACACACACACACACACACACACACTCCTCTCCCATGCATGGCTGAGTGTAAATATGATGTCTTGCTCCACAGGTTGTGTGAGCCATGTATTATTCAGACAGTATTGGGAGTTTCTGACTAACCGTTTCCACCTGCGTTTCCTTTCTGTTTATCAGCCTTATTGCCAACATGCCCTGGTGTACTGGCTTGATAAGATAAAGACCTTCATGTCCAGGGTAGTTGTTCTCTCTCTCTCTCTCTCTCTCTCTCTCTATCTGTGTGTGTGTGTGTGTGTGACAGTGAAGGTGGGAGTTTGACCATGAAGGTGATCATGTGTAAAAATGCTCACGGACGTTAATGCTTGGAGTGAGACAGGTCACGTGTTTCAGTCACGTTCAACATGCATTATCATTCATTTTACCCACTGATACAGTAATATATGGGAGATGTGCTCTAACCCTTCACTCTGTAACAGTCACTCACTGCACACGAAGGTCTGAGAATAGCACAGAGCACTTTCATCGGTTTTCCCCACAGTATAATCATCAAGGACCATATAAATGTTGTGCTTTTTCCACTCTATGGACCACTATGACCAAATCAAAGCAAATCCAGTGCTGTTCTTGAGGTGCGGTGAAATCCACCTTTTCTCAGTAAAACCAGCGGTGATTGTCCCACCTCCGATCTTCCCTGCGTGTCTCTGTGCGTGATCTGCATTCCTTTAAACAGGCAGCTTTAAGCAGGTAATAGAGATGTAATGAAAAAAAACAAACAAACAGGTGTGGCCCTAATGAGCTGCCACACCGCAGCCCATGTGATGGACAGATATTGAGTGGTCACTCTCCCGCGAGATGCCGTGGGCACCTGCTAAACGGGGGGTGGAGGGGTGGGTGGGGGTTGTTATCCTGCAGTCCCGTTATTTGTGCGTGAGGGGGCCGAGGGGTCAGGAGGGTGGCGGGGGCACACTGAGGTCACCGCGTTTGACACGTGTCAGGAGCACAGCACTGCACTGCAAAAGTGGTGCAGTTTAATTACCTACATATAGCATGCAGAGAGAGAGAGAGAGAGAGAGAGAGAGAGGGAGATGGAGAAAGAGGGTGTATGTGGGGTGGGGTATTCAGTAAGCCTTCTTCTAATGACAGCTGACAGTAACCTTCTCTGACATGACCTGCACCTCACCCTGTTCTAATAATCCACTTCCTAATAAGCCACTTTCTAAAACCTCTGTCTCATGCTCAGCTCTTGTTCTCATGGCAACCATTCGTGTCCCTTCTGCCAGAACCACCTTAACCTACCTCTGGATCATTTGCTATGCCATCTCTCACCTCACAACTGCCATGTGTCTTCGCCCTGCCCAGTGTTCCTCCAGCCAGTTCTACTTGTTCAGCATCTCAGGATTCATGGGAGACCTGGCATTTGCTTTGGGTTTCAAATGCACACGGAAACTATGAAGTCTTCTTCGAGCCTTTGGTGCTTGCGGAGATATACTTTCTGTATATACACCCACAATATTCTTCTGACACCTGTTCTTCCCTTATCTTAGTACTCCTTCCCCCTCACTTAAAGTTGTGAATGCCTGACCCTCCAGGTTTTTGCTGGAAGCTGCTTCATCTTCTCAGGCTTCATCTTGTGGCTTTCCACACTCCCTAGCCTTTACCGGATGGCCTTTATTAACCCCCCTCCCCAGGGGTCACACTCTACAAACCCTCTCCGGTTCTTTCCGCAACACTTTAGGACAGCTCGGACCTTGAGCTATTTTCCATCCACCTCTTACTGTCTGCGGGGAGTCTGTGGCATGTATACCTAATTGATTCTGAAAGGCATTTTGATTACTCTCCACCATCATAAACCAAAAGCACTCCCTTTGCTTTTTGCATAATTAACAGTAAATTGCTTTTGGTATGTATCTTTTTATGTTCTTAATGTGTCCAGGGGGATGTGGCAGAAATTAATTACACCCTCTCAGACCCCTTTAATGAGGAATCACTGGAGTTAGTGGTGGAGGGTCCAGGACAGAATATTAAGAGAGGAAAAATCAATGAAGTCATTCCTGCATGGTGGTAATCCCAGCAACAAGAGCACATTCTGATTTCAAACCACCAGGAAAATAAAACGATCCTTAAGGCTGCTTGGGAAGCTTGAGACTATTGGTTCCTCATCTTATTAGTGGAGAAAGCAGAGCAAGCATCTTTTAAGTAAATCATCATTGGCTGCTGCCTTCTGAGCGATGGAGTGACTCTTAAGTATGCAGTTTAAGAGCTCAACTCAAGAAAAGTGGAATAGAACTTGAGATCGGCTTTCGAAATGCCAGCAACGCACCACGGATCTGGGCTCGCCTCTGAGGCTGAACCTGCACAGACCCATCTATTGTCCCGCGTGGCACACATCAGGCAGCCGCTGCTAATATCTTGGCATTCTTTTCATGTGTACGGAAATTATGAGACTTGAGATGCAGGGACTGTCCTCAGGCAGAGGTAGCGCACAATGAATAGTTTCATTGGGAACGGTCCTTTCATTCTCATATAATGTAGAAAAGAGATTTGCTAGATCACTGTGTATCAGACCCGGCCTTTCAAACATATTGCTGTGTCCCTGTGCGGACACCATCTAAAGTCTTTTGTATTGATCAGAGGAATTTGGACGTTTTATCCTAAACTGAATAGGATTCAGCCGAGGAGCAAAAACAGGCTTATTCTCTGAAGCTTGTCCCTACATACACAATGCAAAATCAATTCATTAATCAAGTAGAACAATATCAGCTTTAGAAGCCTGTTTGTGTGGTGAACTATTATATGAGCTCTGATAATATATCTGAGAAAGAAAAGAGGTCTATCCAAATGGATGCTTACCAGATCATTTGAAAATAGTGCACACAATTAGGGCAGTATTTACTGACATGATGATACATTTCATTTCATTTCATTTCATTTCATTTCTGCTCTGATTTACCTTTGATGGCAATAACATGAACTAACTCAAGAAGTAACTCTTTCCCCATAAAACATCCATAAATCCAAACTGCATTTTCCCTACCTGTACTAACCTGCACAACATCTAGAATAACCTCTTTTTTTTTTTTTTTTTTGCAACTGTAAATTAGTCGCTAATTTTCTCTGCATAGTCGTTAAGGTGGTTATGCGCTTTAGCTGAAGTTATAGTAACTCATCCTGCGTCTTTTGAGTTTAATCGTACAAACAGAATCTCCTAAAACACGGAGATCGTTGTTCCCTCAGCAATGGCAAGTCATCTATCATGTGTATACATATCTGTATATCATAATCGCTCAGATGTGCTTCCAAACTTAGATTTGACTTTCATGTTCATTAGGCAGTGCTTTCTCTTTTTTCCCCCAAACAGAATACAATGTACACTTACCAAGAAATTCAAAAACGGTCTTATTTGACCTTTGAACAATGGTACAGTGGTGTTGCACAAAATCTAGTTGGTTTTCAGCAAACTTATGATGGACAGCTATTAAAATTTGGGCAGCAGTGGTTTTCCCTGTAGTAACTCCTCAAGATTTTTTTTTTTTTTTTTTTTTTTTGTAGTGTGCCTGATTTTGAAGTATTGGAGGCCCTGTGCCTGTGTGTGGGAACAGCTTTTTCTCTTGAGGTTCCCTGAAATCATTTTGATTGAGTCATATTGTACAACAGAATTCTGTGGTAAAAAGAGCAGGTAAGCAAAATTTTTAAAGCAGAACAGGTACCTGTAACAATTGAATCCAGGTACCTGTTTCCAAATGGTATTCATTCTATAGGATATTGATCAAAGGAACTTATCGATCAGTAGTACTGATTGTTTAAAGCATTTGTTCAATAAAAGGTAACTGGTATGCTCTCCCCACTTACTGGGAGCTAGCAACATACAGTATGCTAGCAAAAATGAATTCCACATTAAACGTGATACCAAAAACCAGCATAACTGAAACCAACCAAAATGCCACTGCAGCAGTCACGCTTGAAACCCTAGGCTACAAGATGCAGGTCAGAGGTTACTCCTGCTGTTCCTTTTGGAAAAACAGTCAGGAAACCAAGATTAAAAGCAACTATCAGAGCTCCAGAAGGGCATAAAGATCAAAGGTGGGGTCTGGATATGAAAGAAATACGAAGGAGCAGCCCAGAAGTGGGGCTCTAGAGGCTGTTAAACAAAGGTTAACAGCACTGGCATCCAGACTGCAGAGATAAACAAAAGAGGTGACAGCCAGAGAAGTACATGGCCTCCTTGCCAATGAACCATCCAAAGTATATTCTCAGTTTCAGTGCTACAGAACTCTGACTGGGGATCCACGCAGAGCTGAAACTGAAACAGTACTGAAACTGAAACAGTACTGAAAGAGTACAAGGGAAAATGAATCATCACGTAACACCAGTGCTCAGTGGTTAAAAGATCTGAAAGCAGAGCACCTCGATCTTACAGAGTACTAAACAGTAAGCATTACAAACCCAGATGTCTATGGGTAAGTCAGAACTGGGAAGCCCCTGGCCCTGATGTGATGCACGTCTACTGCAACACCTCTGCATGTCTGACTAATAGAACAAATGATCCCAGTACTAAATACAGCCAGGCTGGCCAATGCAGGATATGACTAGTCATGAAGGACCCCAAAACAAACATCATCCCACTATGGACAAAAAATATATACTTGTCCACAAGCTCATGCCAGGAATACTAGCCACCGATCTGAATGGATATATATTCCAAAACCTTTCTAAAACCTTTAGAAAGGTATATATATATATATTCCAAGACCAGACAGACCAAACTAAGCATTGCCTGTCTCAATTACTCGCTTGGACACTTGAATGCATAGCCCTGAATAAAGTAAAAAAGACCATAAGAGCCTTTACAGTCATATGAAAAAGTTTGGGCACCCCTATTAATCTTAATCATTTTTAGTTCTAAATATTTGGGTGTTTGCAACAGCCATTTCATTTTGATATGCAGTACCTCTGTTTTCAGTTCGTAGGTTATCGGTCTTTGTTTGAGTATGTTCACTACTGTTTGGATGTTTAGATCTTTTAGAATCTGTTCGGTTTGTGTTTACTGGTTGTTTGTCTGTTTATCTGCTCGTGTATTTCGTTATGTCTCATCCCCGTATTGGTTTTGTTTCTCTCTGATATTCTGGTAAATTGACCCCAGACCGCTATAACAACTATGACTTTGGATTTGCCCAATAAATCTCACTCTTCTTAGCACTTGTGTCTGCCTTCTAACCGCTCCACATTAAAGAACTGAACATCCATATGGTCAAATAACACACCTGAAGAACATTTCCATGTCTTGGGGGTTCTCCAGTCACATTGGAACCATAAACACTAAGGACAGCAACATCCAAGTAACTTTGTAGGGTAAGTTGAGTCCTCAAGTGTCAGTTGAATGGGGGAAAATAAAGTTAAAGCCATAATCATGTATGCCCTGCCAGGCAGATAACCAGCAGGCCCAGTACGCTGACCAAGAGAAGAACTGGAAGCTGTCAATGCCAACATTAGAAAACTCACCTCAATGCATGGAGGTGGAAAGAGGCCTATAATGTGTAAGATTCCAGTGTACAGGCTGAGACACAAAATATCTGTGAATATATCCAAGCAGTGCCTCCCAAGGATGAGCTGATAAGGGAGTCCTTCAATCAGATGGGTGATCTGATTACAAGGGGTGTATTAGACCAGAAAAGACCCATGATTCAGACTGTACAGAGGAGCCTTTGAGACAATCCAGCGTGTAGTAGGAGGATGCAAGACACTGTCAGGGAAAACATACACTGGGAGACACAACCAAGTATTAGAAATCATATACCGCATATGCAAGGCAGTATACATCCTGAAATCCAAATGGGAGTAACTGTAGGCAGAACAAAAAGACTAGGATCCTGTTGGACCCCCAGATCCAGATAGAAAACAAGTAGTGTTGAACCAACCAGGCATCAGAATAGTGGACAAAATGCAGAAAATGTGGAAAGTTAATGCCAAGCTTTCCCAGTGTTGATAAGGGTACTTGGTACTGTGACCCATGAGCTGGAATGGTGGCTGAAACAACAGATCCCGGAAATGACAACATAAATCTCAGTCCAGAAGAAAGCTAGGAACAGCAAAAGTATTCCCAGACATCTGGCAGGAGGCCTGACAGTCAGGGGAAAAGGATATGACCACCCACTGGAAGGGTGAGATAGGAATTATTTATGTGTATATGGCAAATCATATATATGAAAAAATATATAGAAATGTATATTTATTAAATACTTATTTAATATACAAATAAGATACACAAACTTTTTTCCTTAAGGTACGCAAACTTAGGTTTTAGGCATGTTTACACATAAGAAACTGTATGAAACTAAGGTCAACCTTATCAACAGTAGTCATAGCCTATCAAATTATGCATCTAGGTCCTTTCAAAGGGTAATAAGAAAATTGTGTTTTTTTGTAGCCTTCCTCACCAATTACTAGACAGTTTTGAAAAAGTAGAAGTCTTTGGCACTCACCTATAAATGAGGATATCATCTGTAGAACTGTTGTACTGGATCTGGTACATGCGAATACCAGGAATCTGGCTTTGCGAAGGCCAGCGGATGGTGGCCGATGTTGATGTGATCTCAGACACGCTCACTCGTTGCTCTGTCCGTGGTTGACCGCTGCTGCTGTTCGACTTGATGGACGTGGGCATGTCTGAGGGGCCTGGCTCGGGTTCCAGCTTGGGGTCGTAATGGGGCGAGGGGTTCACAACCAGCTCCACAGGTGCCGTGGCCTCGCCCGCCGCATTGGACGCTATGCACGTGAACACACCCGAGTCTTTAACGGTGGCGGTGAGGATGTCCAGTGAGCCGTTCTCGTACGAGGTGGTCCGCGACGTGTTGCCGATCAGCTTGCCGTCCGGGCTGACCCAGTGGGTGGTGGGCTCAGGGTCGCCCACCGAGCGGCAACGCAAGCTCACTTCCTGGCCCTCCATCACAAACATCTTGGACGTGTGCCGCGTGATCATGGGCGGTTCGCACACAAACTCCTCCTCACGGATGGTCCAGAAGTACTTCCCGGCGAGTTCCTTAGGCGAGGCGCACGTCTCCAGGTCGTCCTCGCGGGTGAGACGGCGCAGCCACACCAACTCGCAGTTGCAGTGCAACGGGTTGCCGCCAAAGCTCAGCACCAGCGCAGTCAGCGGTGAGCCCTTCATCTTGGCATAGACGGGGATGCGGAGGAACAGAGGGTCGGGTGGGATCTTCTTCAGCTTGTTGGATGTCATATCCAACCTTGCCAGCTTGTGCAAGTTGGAGAAGATGCCTTCTGGCACGAACTCAATGAGGTTGTGGTCCAGGCTGAGGGTGTTAACGCTCGCCAGAAGAGCAATGGTGTCCCATGGCACATCGACCAAGTTATTGTAGGACAAGTCCAGGTCCTCTAAAGTCTCCAGGAAGTCCTGAAAGGCGCCGTCGGAGATGCTGTGCAGCTGGTTGTTGGCGAGGATGAGGTGGCGTAGGTTGACCAGGCCCTGTAGGTGAGTATCGTCCAGCACGGTTAGGCGGTTGGCGTCCAAGTGCAGGGCGTGCAGGTCCTGCAGGTCGGCGAAGGCATAGGGCAGGATGAGGCTGATGGTGTTGCGGGACAAGGTCAGGTGGATGAGGCTGCTCATGTTGGCGAAGTCCCTGTGGCGGAGCGTGGTGATGTAGTTGTCCATCAGGCGCAGCTCTGCGGTCTGGCGGTCGATGTTGGGCGGGACGAAGAGCAGGCCAGTTTTGGCGCACAGCACGGTGTAGGAGGGCAGCAGGTTTTGACAGGTGCAGCGCTTGGGGCACAGCATGGCGGCGGTGGGCACCACGAACAGGGCCAGGCACACGAACACTCTCTCCATGGTGCCGCTCCTGCAAGCCCAACATGGAAAAAGAGGTTTTAGCACACATGCTGAGCACACAGTCTTGCTGGGGCTCTCTCATACTGTTCACCACCCACGCATGGACATCCCAAGAGGGAGATCAAGCAGTGTCACACACACACACACACACACACACACACACACACACACAAACACACTGTATATATGTATATGTGTGTGTGTGTTTATATATATATATATATATATATATATATATATAGACGTACGGACATATGTACAGCAAGTAGTGTGCTAATAGCTTTTTGAGTGATCTTTATTTTAGATTAAATAAACATTCAACAGACTCTCCATAACATCAATGATGTAGCTTTAGTAAAGCATCTGAATACATCCAATATATTAATCAAAAGACTTAATTAACTGCATAAATAAGAATTGCTAATAATCTGATGAATTCAGTTTTTCATTTTAACTGCAATGTGTAAGTTTATAACTGTACATGTTATCCTGAGACGTCGGTGAATATGTAACAGGTATACTGAATTCCATCTTGGCATACTTGACACGATGTTATAGACATGATACTGACAACGTTCTGTATTTTAACTGGATTTTGGTTAGGGCTAGGGTCAGGACTAGTTTTTGTGTATTGGTTAAAGTTACAGTTAGGGTTCATTACACATATTACGATTAGCTTTTCGGCTGAGGTTAAGGTAAGATTGATCGGTTTGAGGTCTGATCACTGGAGTTTCACTCAGCAATTGTATCCAAGCTCATTAGATGAATTCCTGACAAAATTACAGGAGGTCCTGTTGAAAGTTTGTGAATCTTCCCTGAAGGACCACATTCTTACAACCACTCAAAATAAAGTGTTACTATTATCTTATTATATGTTATAGATCTTATCACTTAAATTAATAAAGCATGGTGAAAAAAAATTCAATGAGCTGTCAGTGATGCGTTTATATAGATTTTATTTTACAGATGTTTTTTTTTATAATGTTAAAATGACTTTAATGAGATTCCATTCATGCACATTTAACACCAATTATGTAACTTAATCTCCTTTTCCATCTTCATCTAATCTTGGGCAAAAAACAGGATGTTCTACATTTGTTTTAAATGTTTATTTACAAATGCTTAACTGCTTTTCCTGTTTCAAATAAGTTGTTTACTGTTCTGTACTAGAAGTGTCGATATTTTTGCCAGATAACAACTACAGTACACAGAGATTACAATTAACCTAGAACACCCCTTTAATCACTATTACAAAAGGACAACTGAACCAGTAGTTTGAAAAAATTACAATCTGCCACAGGCCAAAGCACATGGCTGTACAGTTCAGAGATGGTCTATTCATCTCCTCAGTACTGTAATTTAGTCTCTATAATGTACCTAATGCACTGAATCTGTCCGTACAAAAAAAGGGTCCTGCCACACCCTTTTATAATGTATGCAGGCATATGCTGCAGAAAGAAACAGACTGGAGTGTGTGTGTGTGTGTGTGTGTGTGTGTGTGAGAGAGAGAGAGAGAGAGAGAGAGAAGAGCTGTGGGTTTGGGGAGGTGTGTCAGTGTACATCACTGCTGGCAGTGTGCTAGTTTTAATTGCCCTCCGCTGCGTCAAAGTCAAGATATGTGACACCCGCTCCTGGCTTCCATAGATTTCTATGTGATTCTGTGGCCATTTCACAGCCTGGGTGGATATGAATAATAATTGCTTGCTAATACTAATGAATTTCTGATTTGTGACCCTTTGTTTACAGCTTGCACATACACTTCCACTTTGATGACTTTTACATAAAGAGCACATAAATGTAATTATTTTCACCATCAGTGCAGCTTCTCTGAATATCAAGAAGCTGTGTGTGGAGAGATGAAAGGGCTTGGGGGGGGGGTGCAGAGGATGAATACCGGCGTGATTTTACCCCTCACATCCAGCAGAGGGAGCTGCAGGCATTATGCTTAGACAAAGAGTAATGGCAGGCAAAGTGGAGTTGGTACATGGGTGCTTGAGTGAGAAGCGGTGTTACGCTGTGATGCATCCAGGCAAGCTTAATCTCCCTCTCTCCATTACATACAGAGTCACGGCAACCCTCGAGAGAGAGCCATTATCCAGACAACTAACTAAGGAAAGTACTAAAGTAAAGCAAAGGGACGTGTCTCCATCATTATGGGGGGGGGGGGGGGGGGGGGGGGGGGGGGGGGGGGGGGGGGGGGGGGGGGGGGGGGGGGGGGGGGGGGGGG
>JAOYMR010000026.1:14174372-14184372 GCA_025802075.1 Tenebrosternarchus preto
CCCCCCCCCCCCCCCCCCCCCCCCCCCCCCCCCCCCCCCCCCCCCCCCCCCCCCCCCAGGTCGTAATAAGGAATACAGATCTGGGTTTAGTGCACAGACCTGCTGGGGTGCAGCCAACAGCACAAAATAAAAGGCACCCTTTGCAAAACCATAGACACCCTAGAGCTGTTTATAGCGGAGTCTGTGTCATGCAACAGCCTTACACCAGTGAAGAACGGTTTTACACACACACACACACACACACACACACACACACCTCAAAGCATTTCAGAATGCATTACCCCTCCACCCACACACTCACAACAAGACCAGAAAAGCACCCACATACTTACTCCGTCTCAAAGACACTTTCTCACCTCACGCACACACACATACACACAAATTTGGACAAGCAGACAGAGAGCACATACAATGCCCTCCAGAATTCCTGGCATCCATAGCAAAGATAGCAAAAAAAAAAGGATAAGAAACTAGCTTTGTTGTTTATAATCTTGATATTATACTGGAAATATGAGAAATTTAACCTTTCAGTAAGGTTAAATTACGAAGAAAAAATACACATATTAAAAAACATCACAGTGATTGGCAATAATCTTTACATGCATTATTGCACTGTGGCCACTTTGTCATGCAGACAGTACTGACAGAGTCTTCTCTTCTGGTGTAATTTAGATAGAGAGCACATTTCAAGGGCTCTGAGCCCATTCTTCTATATAACATTTTTCTGCATCCTTGAAACTGCTTAGATGTGGACTACATTGCTTGTGTTCTCTTCAAACAATATAGGCTTCTAGTGGAGTTTAGGTCAGGAAGAGAGGGGTGCAAATGCTTCTGGAAGGTCTGTTTCCCATCCCAGTCCTAGAGCAAGACCCAACCACGTTCCTCTCACCCTCCTGAACGGAGGCAGTCCGATTCAGATTTCAAATCAGGTCTTTGATGGATAGGATCTCAACTAGAACAGTCACACATCACAGATCCAACACCGTACTTTTCAGATGGGAAGATGGCAGTCTTTCTTTTATAAAAGTTCCAGCGAATAGATGATGTTTCCAGAAATCCATGTGCTTATGTTTGTAGTCTGATTTATAGCAGAGGCCTGCATCTCCTGCCAAGCCTTTGTCTGTTAATTGTAGTTTTCGATTCACTTATTGGTGAAGATGGGTAAATTTAGACGGAAAATATTCTAGATTCATTGTCTAATCTGCAACGTTTACCCAACACTTAATTTGCATATTGTCTTATCGTTCTCATATTGAAGTATGACTAAACGTATTTGGCCTGCCTGTCAGCTCACATTCATATCTCCAATCATGACTTAAGAAGACCCAAGGGAACATAAAATATAAGTATCTATATATATTTATATGTATAAATATATAAAAATGAACAATACAATGCAATAAAAATCTGAGCAGTACAATACAACAGTACAGTATGAACGAAAACAAATGTCAGTTCAGATATATTCATAAGACTACCTAGGGAGCCAGTAAGTGTGACACTCTTTCAATGCTAGCTCTAGCAACAAGGGATGCATGTCTATCTCGGTAACACTGTCTATCTCGGTAACACACAAAAACTAGTTTCCTCAAAGTCTCAAGATAAAGTACATCTACTATTTCATAATTCATAAGTCTAAGTCTGTTTTGTAGGTGCTGATTTGCTAAGGCGGTGGAGCTAATGATGTGGGGTTGTGTTCTCTCAGCTGTGCTGTGCTGTGCTGGCTTTGTTGAGCCACTTCACCCACCACAAACCCTGCCAGCGCTAGTCTCACTGGACTAACTCAGAGCAGAACCTACAGCAAATAACGTGTGCATACAAACACACACACACACACACACACACCCACCCACAAGATAACAGGGACAGACAGAGAGATAGAGAGATAGAGAAACCGCGATAAATCACTTTCGCCATGGTAGCGAGGCCACCCAACAGTGGGTCAAGGTGAACCTCTGCACTCACTGCGGTGTCAGACGTGCAGTGCTGCTTCAGACCGCTTTAAAAGATGAAGCGTGTGAGGACTTACTCTGCAGTCCGTAAGTGACTGGCTCCTGCATTCGCTTCTCTGCAGCTCATCGCATCGGATTTGAAATGAAACAACTGGAATGATATGCCGTGCATTAATAAACCCACTCCAGCCATTTAATGAGTCACTGACCAACATTTGTCTCCACAGTCCTTGTTATTTCTAAAGCAGTTTATCAGAAGCCCTCCAGTACATCCATAAACATAATTTGGGGTGGAAAACAGCCTGACTGTGATTGAAATGTCTATATGGCATTAAAGGACCTTTACCTACAAATTACTTTCCCTGAGGGGTTCATTCCTTCCCCATTTCCCAAATTACTTTGGCTTGACAGCTCCAGAGAAGTGGGAGGCTTATGTGCTGCATTTCAGACCGTATATTCATAAAACATTCTGCATTCTTTAAATAGGAATCTTTTTTCGGGACACAGTAGCAAAAAAATGCATCGTTGCTACATGCTGCGAAAAGCAGCTTCCCTCCTCAGCGAATCTCGTTCTTCCACCGTATCGGGTCCGTCCGGACTGCATGAACAGACGAGGCCAGTTTCTGTTATGGGAGTTTAACTCGTAACCAGCGCCGTGGAGTTAAGAACCGTGGGTAAAGTCGGGTTGGTGGGTAAAGTCAGCCAGAACCAGACACCCACCAACACCCAATCAAACGTGCGGTGCGTTCGTCCCGGCCACTGCGGGGCGGCCATCGTGGTGGCTCCATGCCTGGAGGCAGAGTCGGGGCAGGGGCCAGACTGAGGCGGGGGTGGTGGGTGGTTGAGGCAGGGACGCTGACCTTGGAGGAACAGCTTGGCTGGGTAGTGGGACGCTGCCAGGAGCTGACACCGACCGCACCACGCTCCACCTGGAGGTGGCGAGGGCGTTGTTCTCTCGCTGTGCGCTTGGGCAAAGGTGACACACACTGTCAGGGACGCAGAGCTGCTACCGTCTATGTTTACTGGATGTGTCTTCAAGAAACAGGTCTGTGCTTCACACACACACACATACACACACACACACACACACACACATGTACCGCGCATGCACACATACACACGTGCATTTACGCACATACACGTGCAAGCACACACACACACACACACCTACACACACACACACACACACACACACACATTTTACCCTACTGCTGATGTAGCAATGTAGTCACATTAAGATTAAGCTTCACCCGGCTGTTTACTTTAAAATGTCATACAGTGTCAGGCTATTGTGCTATAATGCCATGCAAGATGAATAACGTATCACTTCCTTAAGCCACTAAACATGAGTCACAGTCACTCATCCTACACACCAGTGCATCTGCTCATGAACAGGAAGAAATTCCAAACATTGTTATCAGGTAAAGTCTAAGGAATTGGGAAAGTTATTCTCTGTTTGAATTCCCGTCATGGTATAGCAGACTATTTCAAAGGACCAGTGACTGAAGCAGACCTGTTAAAGAGGAAGAATACACATCTCATATTGTACAACATGAATCTCATTCCCTCCTTAGGGATGCAGACGCTGCCAATCTCCTTCTTTTGCATAGGAAGAGGTGTCATATATAATATTTACATTTGTCATTTTCTCTCTTCTTTCACCCCAGAGGCTCTCACCACATCACCTATTAAAATGGAAACTAGGAAGAAGAACCTGGATCATGTGGATTATTGTTACTAGCACTCACTGGCAACCTGAAGTGGCTGAATACACTAATTAAGACCTCCAGCGTTATTTTGACTGGAAGATGTTCTTTGTAGGGCTTTGTAAGACATAATATTTTTAGGCGGTAAATCGGCGTGCTGTTGTGCACAGATGTTGTGCATAAAAACATTTATTCATACTTGTTATTAGGATTATTCATACCGGTATAATGTCACAGATGTACAATACTGGACATCGAAAAAATGTTTCAGAAAGGCTGAAGGAAACATCAGTAGAGTCTAAACAATGTGATCATATGAAATGATGTGAGTTCAGTCTGAGTCCCCAGGGGGAATTTACTGTCATGACAATTCAACAAAACATTACAAATTATTACATGTGATCAAATTAATTTAGATTTGTTATTTTAACTTGATTTCTAGGAATCAACTCTTCTGTGTAGGGAAAAAAAAAAAAAAAAAAAAAGATTTCAAGGCTCTCTTCCCACCCCCCCCCAGCGAATCAAATCACCACAGAGATGTGACGAGGTGGGATTCACTGCCACCTTCCTTCACGCATGGTGTGCTAAACCAATCAGGATTTGCCCCTGCCATTTCCATGGTGAAACTGCACCGAATTCAGCTGTCGCTGGGGATCTCAGGAGGAGTGTGACATGTTGTGACTCTGGTGGTGTGAGTTATCTTAACGTTTACCCTTTGAGCTAAAAAAAAGGGTTGTGTAATATCCATATGTTCGTTTCTCCTCCCATATTCAACTCATCCAGACTCATTATGCCGTGTTCCAGAACCCTTCATTATCTTGATCTAATCAATCGCCATGGTAATGTAATGATATAAAATTGATGGAGACACAAAATATAATTAAAAAGGTATGTTCTCATTCACACCTAATGGGAATCAATACATACACAATGCTCGGTTTGACACTACATCTGGGAAGCAGACAGACAGAGAGAGAGAGAGAGAGAGAGAGAGAGAGAGAGAGAGAGAGAGAGAGAGAGATTGACATTACAGTGGTTTTGGCCTTTAGCTCTTGTGATATTTAACTCAAAACCAAACATTATATCAGTCATTACTGGTATCATTAATGGAAATGACTTCTGGAGGACAGGAGCATGGGAGAGTGAGCACAGATGAGGTGAAGTGATCGGAGATGAGTGTAGAGCAGGGGAGAGCAGGATGAAGAGGAGCGGTTCTGTGTAAATCACATTTGGGGTGTTACACTCCGGTGAAACAGAACTACAAGCCAAGCATTTTGTACAGATAGGTAGGATAACCTATTCACTGAGTTCCTTTTTATTGTCCTGAATCGATCACTTCCAGCAACTGTTATCATTCAAAGTTATTCCCTTCCTTAACATGGAGTTTTACAATCTGTTATTAACTGCAAATTTTTACAAATGAAATCACATAAATTGTAAAGACTGTGCAGAAAGGTTTTAATAACTTGAATCGTAATAACTTCAGAAAGCGAAGATTTGGACTGCCCTGCATGATTTTTAATAGCAACTTTCACTGTGGACTTCATGATACCGTACGCTGATCTCAGCTGCTTTCCGGTTCAAGCCTGTTCTCAAGTTTTGACGTGGTGGTGAGCTGCTCCAGCCTGTGCTCCACACCACGTTCACCTGTGACGACTTTCTGGGTCATCTGGTCTGTTTTGCCCTGGGTGTGATGAGCTGAGACTGGTTTGTTTCTGGGTGTGATGAGGTCTGGGCCTGATGAGGTGAAACTTGGAGGCGGAACTTGGTTCCTAATAGGCTGCAGAGACACACTGGCACGCATGTGATTGGGTCTCTCTTACAGGCTTTCCAATATGGATGGATACAAGCTTTTTTCATTGTTTTTTTTTTTTTTGGTCTCTCTTTACCGCAGATTCATATTTCCGGCCGCCTAGGGGCTAATGCTGGTGCAGATTCAGCTATGGCTTTAACCATAACAGCTGGCTCACTTCAGTAGTGCTAACTTTGTGGTTTGCAAACTGTTTTAATAGGCTTAATAGCTTAATGTGAAAATAAAGTCCTGCTATGACTTTCACTCGTCGTCCTGGGGAGCAGTCTGTAACACACCGCCACGTTTCCCTCAGGTACACAGTACTAGAATGTACGCAGCCCATGCTGTGTTTCTTGCTGTGGCAAATGAATGTCCACAGTCTTTTAAGTCTAGCTGGATACAAAAAGATGAACACAGAAAGGGTTAATTCAACCCAGTAAGGGCATTTTGGTCAGGCTGAGTTGCTTACTACCCTGATCTAATGCACGTATCACCAAGGCATCAAGAGAAGCAATGGTGTAATGTGTTTGTAACTTACTGGACGATCTGACTCCAGTATATATGAAATAGCTATGAGTTAGACACAGACAGCTGTTAATTTGAAGTCAAGATTACAAATACACCCAACTGTATATTTACCATTACCATTTCTATTATATAATGCCATATAGAAAGCTGAGCTTCATCTAGTTTTAAGGGAACACAGATGGGTTTAGAAACAGTACACAAGCCAATTAGTTGTATGTTACAATTAGATAGTGCACAGAAGTTAACAAAGAAGGTTGTAAATACAGCACAGAGAATTTGAGAGAGAGAGAGAGAGAGAGAGAGAGAGAGAGAGAGAGAGAGAGAGAGTTTCACACCACTCTGCTCACTTCAGCCTGCATGAGCCCAGACTTTCTCCACTCCTCTCCTGAATCTTGTTTTTGCTCAGAGTTTGGCTGTTACTCACCACTTAAAAGCGACCACATGCTAGAAACATCTCTCACCATTATACAGCCATCGGGCACCATAACCGCAGGAAATCACACCTACTAGGAGGGAGCACTGATTTGCAGACCTGAGTAACGACTGAAACCATTCTGGCAGGCAGCACCAGTGATATAATTATCTTTATCTCTCAGAGAACACAGGTGTGTAGAACAGTAGGGTCAGAGTAGCGACTTCTGGGTGTGTTGAAACAAAAACTCCATAAACCAGAATTTGGCTTTCAATACTGGCCATTTTGTTTTAGCATGGGTGAGTGTGAGACCCAGACACACTGATGTAAGACCTGAGAGAAAAATTACACGACCCTCTGAGAAACACATCGTCTTACCAAGGTTCACCATTTCTCTGCGGGGTAATGATTGAATCTAATTAACTTTAAGACTGTTTTTTTTTGGAAGAAGTTATTGCAGGAATATAAATTTGAACCAGCGGAGGTCTAGCGATACTGAGACCCAGTATCAAAGATAAACACACTCATTTCATTCTGCCTATCACCTACACTCATGTTAAACATTCCTGACACACTTTACTGCAGCACACACATTACCTCCAGGTAAACGCCCTTTATCAGCAGCCTATTAAATGTCAGACGAAACAGGAAGACGTCATAAACGGGAGAGCATGAGATTGTAAAGACCACAATCCTCCTTCTATGATAAAAGCTAAAGCCAATCCAGCCTGTGATCGTGGCCTTGGCGCTAGAGCACGCGTGGTCTGTTCCCCAGCACAAATTTATGTGCTTGTTAATGCTGCTGCAGCACCGGTGGTCTGAGTTAGTTGTTTAAGGTTTGCTCTGTGACACCGGCTCAGGATTTATGGAACGAGTCCGGAACAAACAGCGGATTTCCCATCTGTCTGACTGCGGTCAGTTAGCGTCAGCATCCTGCCCTTGTACGCCCAACCCACGGTCCCCTGCACCACACCTCCCTTCCCCGCTGTACCTCTCCCGATTTGCTTGGTTACGGATGCTTCCGGAACACCGGTGTTCTTGGGCTCAGCTCCAGAACTGACGCCCCGAGAGAAAAAACACATGGTGAAAAAAAAAAAAAAAAAAAAAAAACACAGGCCAACAGTCTCTGAATGGGTGCGACAGAAGTTTGTGGGGGGTACCATGGCAACACAATAAAAACCTCCCCAGACGGTGAATATATTCTATTTCTGCGCTGCAACATCGAAAAGCTACCAGGCTATTGTCAAAAATAATAATTTGAGATCGATAAAATTTCTCTTCATAAGGGCGTAGCTGTTTTGGTGGTGGTGGTGGTGGGGGCAAACAATAAATAACAGTGGTGTACAGCCCTGACAGAGTCATTAGAGTATAAAATGACAGCGGATAAAACTGCGTCTCGCAGTCTGAGCTGGGTGTGCTGAGGGTGACTGCTGCAGTTTGTAGTGCAGCCTTTCATGAGCGTGTGGTGGGGCCCGGGCCCTCAAGAAGGGACTTCTGAGCCTCTGTATGTGGCTCTTTGGAGTCTGTGTGGTGAGTGCTGATAGGTATGTGTGCTTAGAAGTCAGCAAGGAGAATCTGTGTGGGAACACCACATAGTGAGGGGATGTCTTGGGCTCTCGATCTGTGGAAGAGATGATTTAGAGGAGCTAATTAACAGGCACTCACTCACTCACTCACACACGCACACACACACACACACACACACACACACACACACACACACACACACACACACACACACACTTACACTTGCCACTTGTGGTGACGGGTTTGTGTCTGCAAGGTAAATGTGAAATTGGTGACACATTAATCGCACTGGTGGTGTTCCTCCTACAAGCTTGTGACATTGCACATATCGATGGTACAGCCTGTGGAGAATTGTTTTCTTTTCCAGTGCACTCGCCACAAGGCTGGAGAGACCGACACAAGGCTGGAGAGACCGACACAGGAAGGGTGTGAGATGAATGCGGCTCAGGTGCCGGAGCCCTCATAAGAAACGTGGGGATTTACTGGGTCATAGTCCTGGTTATACAGCACAGTGAGGGCTTGAGTATGTGTGTATGTGAGTGTGTGTGACAGAGAGAGATAGAGAGAGAGAGAGAGAGAGAGAGAGACAGAGAGAGAGATAAGGGCAATGCGAGCTGAAGCATGTGCCTCTGCTCGTGTGTTTGTGTGCTGTCTGTTTGAGGTTGAGGGAGGCTGCCTTGTAATTAGCTGGTATTGAGGTGTCCTGTTGGGAAGGTGATGATAGGCTTTTGGCAGCCCCCCTATAGTGTTGGGTAAAAAGGCTCCCTCTCTCTTTCTCTCTCATATTCTGCCTCAGCTCTGTTTCTTCCTTTATGTTCACTGTATTTTATTTTTTTGCCTTTTACACAGTAACAGAAAAGGTTTTGGCCAGTGGCAAAAACCCAACCAAACGCACACGTTGACGAAAACACACATCTGTCAATTCTATACACCATCATTCCAATGGTATGCACCACCGTTCCAATTCTATACACCACCGTTCCAATTCTATACACCACCGTTCCAATTCTATACACCACTGGATCCAAGAGTGTTCAGCGTGGATACTGAGTGGATCGCTGGGCCATTGATTCACTTCCCGCTGCCCGTTAGTGTTCTGCTGTGCTCTTCAGTTAAGGGTTACTGCCTGCTGGTAATCAGTCGAGATTGGTCATCGTATAGCCCCAAACCATAACATTATATCTGCTATGTGCATCAAAGTTAGCTTCTTTACTCTGTGTCTGCTTGTTTACAGGTTATCGGACACCGATGTGGCATTTTGAAATAAGACTAAATATTAGTAATGTTATATACCCAGTATGGATCAGGCATACATGCCACAGGCTTGGCTGTTGGGTGACTTCAGAATGGCTGGTTGTATCCCAGGAGTACGGGGTATGTTTCAGAGAGTTGTTTTCTAGCCGTTCTTCTCCTGGTCCCACGGGAGTGGAGGATTTGCGGAGGGGAAGGTGCACGAAGCTTTCCCTCGCTCTCCGGCTGGAATACGAAAACAGAAAAAGGGGCGTGATCTGAGCCTGGCTTGGAAGTGAAGAGCTGCAGTAGAGACTGAAGGACAATAGGGAGGCTGGCTAACACTTTACTAACATGGTACACACACACACACACACCTCACTTTATTGACCAGTTTTGTTAACTCAAGTATTGTTTCATAGCAAGTATAGGTTGATAACGTACTAATTGTCTACAAGCACACCTGCTCACACACACACAGGCACACACACACACAAGCACACACACACTGGTGTGTTTGTGTGGTGACTCACATCTCACTGCTCTCTCTGATAGTAATAATTATATAAGCTCTCAGCTTCTTGTCTCTCTCTTTGATGTGTAGGTAATATGCATGTGGGCACAGAGCCATTTGCTAAAAATAGAAACGGGACCAGTGTGAGAACACTGAGATGGGTGGAGGTGTGGGGGTTTGGGAATTCAAAATGTGTCTGTGAAGATGTCTGTGTATGTGAAGGTGTGGGTGGGTGTTGCCATTAAGAAGGAGTTTAAAGAAAACTGAAACTCACTGGGCCACTCCCACAGGGTCTCTCCCACAGGGTCTCTCCCACAGGGTCTCTCCCACAGGGTCACT
>JAOYMR010000026.1:14185728-14195993 GCA_025802075.1 Tenebrosternarchus preto
CCCTTCAGCAGGGGCGGGGCTAATCTCTGCTCTATCTGTGGTGGGGCCCTTCAGCAGGGGCGGGGCTAATCTCTGCTGTCTCCGTGGTGAGGGCGGTCGTGGCTCCTGCTAGCCTTGTTTTTGTTGCGTTGTTTGCTTTGCGCTTTGGCAGCATAGTGAGACATCCAGAAGGCAGCTCTTAAGGCAGTCTCCTTTGCCTTGCAGGCATCTGCCTTGTGTCCTCACACGAGCACAAGCACACGGACACACACACGCACATTCAAACGACATACATAAAATAACTGCACTCAGTGCAACATTTTTGGGGTTGATGCAAAGAATATAAACAGAAACCCAGCCTCAAAACACACGTAATACACACACACACAGCGTTCTGAGATGCATACGCTAGCACTCAAACAAAACACTTTGTAAGACAATTATGGACATACAGGCAAACAAAAAGCAACAGATTATCTTGAACACTGCAATACGGGACGCATTGTCGAAACGTCCAGACGCACAGACGCGTGTGCACACGTGTAGACACGTGGACGATGGGGGCCGGTTGGTTCTTTGGCATGATGCTAGCAGAGCAGATGGATAGAGCTGGAGCTGGATTCTCTCCACACACTTTAGGGAGGGGCTGGCAGAAGGGCCAGTGATCTTCACCAGCAGCCTGCCAGGAAGCTCCCATACTCCAGCTTAGGACTTGATAAATATTCCCAGCCACTCCCTTGCTCTTTGTCTGCCTGTATGTCTCTGTTTTCCTCTTACATACTCTGTGTAAGTCTATCGGTGTGGACCCTCCCTTCGTCTGTCTGCTTTCCTGTCTCTCTCTCTCTGTCATCTCCCCGTCTCCCTCTCATCCCTTTATCAATTTATCTAATATCCTCTCATGTCTTACCTCCAAATGTATTTAGAAAAGAGATTAATGTGATTTTCACAAGCAACTGACAGGATGATAAGTCATTTTTCGATCACACCAGTGACACTCTGGAACATATCTCTAAATATCTGGGCGAAGACATATCTGATTACAACTGTAGTTGAAAGAACTACTGACCTACACTCCAGGTACCAAAAGCACTCCACCGACAGAACTTAAACAACACTCCCTGGTTAACCACGCCAGACATTCACCTAGTCCACTAACTTGCAAAGCTATTATTGAAACTGACTCAGAAATGGACTAGACAACAAAGGACCTGCTCACCCGGAACAGAACCTCTGGGAGGGTTTTCTGGTCCTGCCCCACCCACAAACCGATGCTGCTGATGGATGACCTGATGTTGCCGGGAGACGATCTGATGTTGCCCGGAAACGATCTCATGCTGCCCTGTCAGAATCTGCACACCCACCTTAAACTCCTTGATGTAACTGAGACTCCACAACTGCATTGGAAGGAGCTACTTGGACCAAAAAAAAAAAAAAAACCTGTTATAAATATACTTGTTACTAGCCACCTGCCCAATGGAGGATGGATGTCTTGGTCCTCCCAAGGTTTCTTCCTATTTCACTGTAGTTCTCAGCTTGCTCATTAGGGATCTAGACCCATACATCTGTAAAGCTGTTTTGTGCTGTAAAAAGAGCTATATAAATAAACTTTGACTTGACTTTACTCAGGAATTCAGAGATAGACACTTAAGGCAAAAGGACTATACATTTCAAATGTCTAAATGTTCACCTGAACAGTTTTATGACATACACCTATATCATAGACAAAGAAAATGATTTATGGTAAGTATTTTTGTAACCCCTAGCATTCGGTAGAGACATCTCTCTTAGTCAGATTCAAGTACTGAATCCTTACAAACGTCATCCCAGTGTTCATCAGTATACTGCTTCCTCTGCAAGGCACAGTTGTCAAAACTCTGGAGGCACTACAAATCCATGAAATTAATCACAGCAGATGTCAGCATTCCGGTGAGAACAGGAATCAAATTATGCACATGAAACAAACACCGCCGAGACTACATACAAAGTGCTTCAACATCAACCATTTTATGGCACTACGACATGCCAGTTGATTGTACTATAATTTACCTTTGTGAAAAGAAGATGCTTATACACATCTGCGTGGGTACTGAATTTCCAGTCTACTGAATCAGTAGATCTACTGAATCAGCAGGTATACTGAATCGGCAGGTCTACTCAATCAACGGGCAGCTTCTGGTAGCTTCTGTCCACCACACCCATTGCTTCCTGGATATTTCAAAGTGGCAGATCTTTTTCTTAGAGTTCACTGAAACCAACATAACTCTAGTTGTGTTTGATAAACTCCAGACCCACTATCAAACCACTACCATGTCAGTATTATCCAGTGAGTAGTTACTCCATAGTCAGCAAAGGTCTGATAATGAATAGGAGAGGGCAGCAGATTCAGGCCAACAGGCTACAGTCTGTAAATGTACTCCTGAAAAACGCACCTACGAGATAGGTGTCCCTATAAAGTAGTCATTGACTGTGAGTAGTTGGCATTAGAGCACTGAGTGTATTACGTTATCCAATTATGTGACATGGCATTTCAAATTTTAATGCTTTCACTTACATTAATCTCCGTAAGAGGTCTTTAATTAAAACTGACATTTTCATTAAATGCTGAATAGCTTTTGACCCTTAGATGTTCCAGACTTTTTGGAAAGGACAGTAATTTATTACTCCAAACAACATTAAAACAGCAGCATTTATAGCTAAATGGCTATGGTTGTAGATCACAAAGATTAAAAGACCATAAAATCATCACAGGCATCCAAAGCATGGGCACCTAGATTCTGCTCCAAAATAATCGTTCAGTCGCCATCTCATTTCTGGTGTAATAACCCGAACTTGTGTCTCATGTTTCATTTGCTATGGTGAAAATCCCAAGGTGAGGAAACCTGTGACGGAAATGACTATGTTTCCTTTTGTCCTTCTTCAGGGTTGCAGGTTCAACCCACGGCGATTTAACAGCTTATTCCGCGAATCCGCTGTAATTGCGTCAAAGGATGGGTGCCGCCTGTAAATTACAACTCGTTGGGAGATTAACCGAACCTTCATACGCCTCATCAGAGCAATACATATGAATCCTCGTGCAATAAAAAAAACCCGACCCCTTTGGGATCGTTTACGCCCCTAAGGGCGTCGCGGTCCAGGCGTTCGCGCGTAACCCCCCCCCCCCCCCCCGTCATCCCCGTCGCGCTTTTAAGGCCCGACGACGTTGCGCCATGAGTCGTTAAGGCGAACCTCCCGGAACGTTCCACGGAATAATCCGTGAGGAGGGGGCAGAAACGGAACGTGGGGGAAATGTGACGTCGCCTTGCGTTCTGTCTGCCTCTACGGGCGGGTTATCTCGCACGTCTCCGTGCCCCAAAATGTGTTTATCGCGTCAAACACGTGGCGCGGCTGCAGAAAGTTGCGAAGGGGTCGTTATCGAAGAGCCTTCCGATTGCTCCTTCTCTTATCGCCTGAGCAGAGTGAAAGCATCATCAACTATTTCGCTGCACGCCCTGCAGAGAGTCCTGGTGCTGGTGAAGGGAGTCATCATTGCCTCCTTAATAGCCCCTGCATAATGACAACTCCCAACACCTGAGAGGGCTCTGCTGATGGTGGGCTAATGGAGACTAAACAGAAACACCCCGAGGGCCTCTTAAAGCCATGACTGCCACACTCTTCCATTTGACTTTCTTTCTTTGTTTGTATTTTATTTGTACTTTTCCTCAGCGTCCGGTAGTCCTGCACGTGTTTACCGTCCTTTGAAAAGCAGGCGTCGGAAGGAGAACAAAGAAAAGACAGTCTGTTGTCATCTCGCGCTTCAAAAAGACCACTTTGGATGTCAATCACATATTTTTTTTTCCTCCCTCTATCTCTATTCAACACAATCTTTTGGTCAATAGAGGTGGTAGCGCAGACAAACTTGCAGCATGTAGCACGCCACTTGGTTACAGATAAATTGGCTGAGATGGGCTCACCGCTGACAGGTTATACATCATGTGGATGCATTTCCCTTTGCTTGGAGTCGGATGGGAACCGCAGAAGTGCGACAGCTAAATGCATCAGGAAATATGGCCAATATAACCCCCTCCAAGATGTACCAGCCAGGGTGCTGAGCTCACAGGAAAGTGATTAAGTCCTCACTGGGATCACTAAAGTCCATCTCAGAGCGTTTGAAAGATCGCTTGAGAACACATTAAATGCATTAGTTTGTTAAAATGGCAACAAGGGTCCCCAGGGTATCAAACCTTACTGTATTGCTTCTAAAGTATTGTCAAATCTATTTTGTATACTATCCTGCGCTGTATACAAATCAATAGAGACTATCCATATAAAAAAAATGTAATAAATAAAAATCTATCTCCTAGTCAACATTTTTTGGCAGTGGAGCGAGAGATAAAAAAAAAAGATATGCTCTAAGAGGCAAACCAGATGCCCTTGTGCCAGATTAAAAGTGAACTCAAAGCCTCTCCTCTCTAGTTATTGATTGAATCTCAGGTTTGGTCACAAAATGGTAAGGCCATTGGATCAGGGACGCAGTGGAGAGAGCAGCTGAGATGAAACAACCTAAAAGTGTTGGTGAGTAACCCCTTGCTTACCGCACGATCTTTACTTTGCTGCACAAGTCATCAGAGTTCACAAATAAGAAGAGAGAGAGAGAGAGAGAGAGAGAGAGAAGGGGGGGGGGGGGGTACAGGAATTCTAGCCCTGGGCTTCTGGGATGAGAGATCATGGAGGATTCAGCCTTGGTTCTAGCAGTTAATCCTCCATCACACTTCTTCAGGTGCTTTTGCACATCACAGCTGTGAAAAATGCCAGGGTGAGGAGAACCTATTTCCCTCTTACACTCTGTTTGGTGTTGTGATATTCCGAAGAGGTGTTAATTTATTAAAGACCGCCAGGAAGATGTCTTTTTCTGGTTAGGCAGTACAACTGCTTTATATACTCATGGCTCTGTCAGATGTTTTACATGGTTTAGCAGCTGATTTCTCTCCTTCCTTCTTAGCTCGGTTAATCATTCATATAATTAACAAAGTTAATTTTAGAATGTCTCCAAGCAGTACATTAGCTCAACGTGACTGCTTAATACAGAGACCTTGTTCCTAAAACACTGTCAAATTTCTAAAAAAAAAAGAAATAAATAAATAAAAATATTTAAAAAAAAAAAACACGTTTCCTGACATTACACCGAGCTGCAACAAACAGTGTTCTTTCATACTCCAGTTTAAGGCTGAACAGTGAGGCCAAAATGTGACTTGCCGGGTCCTGTGGCTCAACTGCTGCAGAGTGATTGTGAAGAAAACGCCAGGGAGCTGTGGCTGTGGCATGGTTAAAGAGTAGCCTGCATTATTTACATCAAAAAAAAAAAAAAGAATTATCTTTGTTGGATCATGTGAAAGACGTTGTTTATCAAAACACGCCTCGGGGCGCTCATGTGAGACGTCAGAGATTGGTCAAGCTTTGTGATTTGTTAGCAAGCCTGTTTCAGGGCTTTGAGCTCCTGGATCCAACATGAGCAAAGAGCCCTTGTGGCTTGAAACAACACAGAATGGCAGGAGATATCTCCACCTGTCAGTGGGTGTACAGGATGCTGATCATTCTGTTCCAGGGATAGGATTGACTTCAGGAGTTAAAAGGGCCCAGCGATGCATGAAAAACAAGGAAAAACCTAATTTTATCGCTTTTAAACATATTTATCATCACATCATATTGCGTGTTTTAATTAATCACAAAAAATGAAGGGAAGAGAGCAGAAAGTGGCTGAGCGAGGAAAGCATCCAGGGCTGATGGACCAATGCCATCATTATCCGTGTCAACAAGCTAACATCAGTTACAAGCTAAAGTCTGGAGGTTAGCTAACTAGATGTGTGATAAACAAGCTATTCAAACATAATTACAAACTGAACTACTTTAATATCAGGATAAGCCTCTTGTAAGTTGTGCCAATTTAAGGCACTGTCTTATCTTAAATGTCAGCAAGCCGTAAAAAAATTAAATAAAATACACATTTATTTTTTTTTGGTTCCGATCTGTAGCACAGAGGTAATTAAATATAGGACACTATAAACTTGTAGGCAGGAATGTGTGCTTTTGTACTGATGTACAGACTGGTTCCGTTCCTGAAGTAATCTTGAGGGTTTCCATTCATAATCACAAGTGATCTGTATCTCTCTGTAACTTAGCGCATCCAAACCACTGAAGGGACACACGATCGCACACATGCACGTTTCTGCACAAGTCACCCGTGTCACCAACGACAAAAAGTCGTGGTATTTGTGAGACGCCTCGTGGTATTAAAATCACAAAACGCACATGCTGGTCGCTCATGCATCGCAAAAAGTTCATCAGCTGTTCATGATCATAAGGAGGAGTTGAAAAGGCCAGATGGCTAGTTTTAGCAGCTAATGCTGTTAGTAACGTTGCACTCCTCTGTGATTGTTTGGCCACTCTGCCAGAGGAGGATGATGATGATGATGATGATGATGATGATGACTGTGCTAAGCGCATGCATGTGGGCGAGAAAAGTCCCATCGATTCCAATCCGACCACTTTCATTCAAACCATCGCGGCCACGAACTGGATACAAATCCTCTCACATAGGAAAGTGACTCAAACCTGATTTGAAAAGATTGGATTTGTGTGTCCACTCAGCCCTGAAAAGAAATCGAATCTTTGCCATGTTAAAGGATAAAAATCAGATTTGAGTCACATCAGGTTGGTTATTTAAATGTAGCCTTAGTACTGCAAAGGCCAATGCTGTAATAACAAACAACAAATAATATACTGTATAGTCCTACTCCACATGACAATGTTCTGTCATAAAATTTCATTATTCGTAAGCGCATCAGATCCGGTTCACTGACATCGGAACATCTTAATCCCTTGACTCGACAGGGCAAAGTAGCAAAGAACACAAATTCAGGTTGTGTTCCACTAAAGACAAATTCGATCGCTATTAGCACTTGAAGTGGCCTTCAGTGGTGTTATGTACCCTTTGGAGCCTCTGCTGAGGAAGGCTGCCCTGTGTAATCGTTGTGCTAAGGAGTGGCTTCAGCCCTGCGGGAAGAGGAGCTCGGTCCAACCTTGGCCAAATCCCAAACAGCAGAGCAATGGCCGGCATTGATCCGCTGATAGGCGGCCTGCCTCGGGTCACCGCGGCGACAGAACAATGCTTGGGGGGGGGGGCCCGGGTGAAGAGGCGGAGCTACCAAGGCGGGGTAGCAAGGCGGGGAGCAAAGGGAGAGCCGTATCACACTCCTCATCTTGGATCCATTTGCTGAGGCAGGACACCATATCATTAGCCTTCATGCACTGTTTGTGCCGTTTTTGAGGAATAGATTGAGGGAATGGACTGATACTGCAGTATGGCCTTGAAAATGTGGTACACGACTCTGACACCTGAAAATGGGATTAGCAGCAAAAGGAAAAGACCACACAACGACAAATGGACTCTGGGTGCCTGCCAACAGCAGAGGTGCAGCTACTTATGCGCTAATATTACCAGGACTTCAAAACTGTGAGATAGCGGCCACTAGAACAAAATGCTACGGGAACATAATTCACCATTTATTGCCAAACTCCTAAGTCTAATCACTTGTGTGCAGGGTCTTACCACCACAGGCGTAACAACACCAGTCTGACCTTTGGATTTTCTGCAATTAGGACTACGGGTTTAGTGCTGAGAGCGAGCAGTTCGGGGGACTGGGACTGAAGCTAGGCATTATCAGAACTGTGGGACACCATGGATGAGAGCACCATTACCTCCTCCCAAAGCAGAGAGGATTGTGGGAGTGATCCTGCCTGGCTCACTGCAGTGTTTAAACAGATGGGCCCTTCGGTTCGTATCGAACAAATACGCACAGGCACACGCGCGTGCACGCGCGCACACACACACACACACACCATTGAACTAGACAGTGGCAGCGTGGAGGGGAAAAAGGCCTCGGAGGTTCACCAAGAGAGACACTGGGTGTTACAGAAAGGGAGAAGGGGAAATGTGTAGGGGGTAGGAGAGAGAGAAAGAGAGAGAGAGAGAGAGAGAGAGAGAGAGAGGGAGAGAGAGAGAGAGAGAGAGGGTGTGTGGGAGGGAGACAGGGATGACAGGGTAGGGACATGGAGAGCGGGGGGTACAGAGAGAGCAAGAGACAGCAGAGAAATAGAGAGTGAGGGAGGGAGAGAGAGAGAGAGCGAACAGAGAGAGAACAGAGAGAGAGAGAGAATATTGAAGATTAGGGCATTATGTTTATACGGGAACTCTTCACTTTATGAGAAAGTTGGCAAGAGCACTGATAATATCGATTAACTGCAGTAGCTTCCAATATAATGTACATTACAAAAACACATTAAAAAATGTATCTAGGGTTAAGCGTGAGTTTACTGTTGTGCGTTTGTGTGTGTACACTGATTAATATACGCTCACTGCTTTGCTAAATAGAGCGCTATGATAATATAACCATGTCACTAAATGTACTTCACACTGAAGTTAATTTAAATAGAGAGACAGGGACAACACAAACCAAGGACTCTTATATATTAGACAAGAGTCAACAAAACCCCAAATTGAATTCAACACTGTGGTGCTAACTGGCACTGAACTAAGACCTGCACATTAGCAATGCATGGAAGCCCCACTAAAAGGCTGAGGGGAACGCGGGAGATGTAGAGACTCGGTCAGCCCAGCCTGGCAGTCAGAAGGGGCTAATACAGGGAGACCTGGCTGTCCAGGACACGCTGTGTCTTTATGGCCATCTGGCAGTGGTGGAGACGGCCATACTTCCAGCCTGTTCTGTACACGTAATTCAATTAGGGAACCAGCAGTGATGTAATACACAGGAACGGTCTGGGAACATATAAAGCATAACTTGATTTAATACTTGAAATGCATCATTAAAAAAAATATGATTTTATTAGTTTCTCTGATGTATAATGAATTAGCTACAAATATTATGACAGAATTAAACTGGTCTGGGTCCTTGTCTAGGACTCACCTACACCTGGTCTCAGTCTGGACTCTATTATATTAGACTGCCATGAAGTCTTAGTCTTGACTTGATATGTTTTTACTACAGCATTAGACCCCAGTCTATAATAACACTGTCATTACCCTCGAGTTTCTAGAGAGCTGTAACAAAGCAATATAACTATATTTGGACTCATTTCCACCCGTCACATTTCTGTGTGTGTACGTGTGTATGTGTATGTTTGTGTGTGTGTGTGTATGTGTGTGTGTGTGTGTGCTCAGCTATCGTTCAGCTGATATGTGTGAGTTGGAGAGCAGGAGAGAAGGCTGGAAGACCCAAGTCACTGCCTGCTAACAGATCGGTGCTGACACCAGGAGGAGGGATGTCACTTCTGTCTGTATGAAAAGCAGCTGTGTGCCCTACTAGAGGAGGCAAGGAGAAACTTTACACATCACACACACACACACACACACACACACACACACAAACCTGTCTACTGGATGACTGACTTTCTCCTCCAACCCCACCATCTCCTCTCGATGCCTCACGTGAACCATAGAGCCGCCGACATTCGTCAATCCACCGTCTGACGAAGCTCACAGAAGCAGATGAAACCAAACCCATCCAGAGAGTTCATAGTGCTCTCTGAACCCGAAGAGCCGCAGACTGATTCTAGCGCAGACCAGGCCTGACTTGCCTTTGTACTGCGCTGCTTCAAAGGTGTGTTTGTGTTCTTTTCTAAAGTCCAGCACTGGTCAAACACAACAGACCTTTCTGAGGTTCTTATATATATATATATATATATATATATATGAAGCTGGAAAGTAGGAACTTTTTCATATTTAAATTACTGGACTACATCCAAATAAATCTGTCAGCAATTCTTTAACAACATCTATGTAAATCATATTAGGCACAGGCTGAACAGCTGGCCACTGCGTCTGTGAGACCATGTAGTTGATTACGATCAGATGGTGGCTCCGCTGCACAAAAAAGATGGTGATGTATCACTCAAAGGGGGAGGGCGGAGAGAGGGAGGGGCCTCACGTTTGATCACCGTGGTGAGCGGCGAGCTCCGGCGTCGGGTCCGTCGCGGGTTGTGCTGCTCTGCCGTGAATCTGTAACTCGTGTCCGATAATAACGAAGAGCAAAGCGGGAAAGAACTGATCAAAGGTGGCCGGGTGAGATGTAGGGGGGGTGCAGCTCCTCCCTATTCCATCGCGGCAGCAGTTCCCCAGAGCGTTGCTATGACCTACTATGACACGCTTCCATGACATCACAGCATCACCATGCCAGACGGGCCAATAGCGAAATGGAACAGCAGGGGGATCTTACGGGGGCCAGCCTGGGGGT
>JAOYMR010000026.1:14196037-14246782 GCA_025802075.1 Tenebrosternarchus preto
TGGCCAAGGTGTCTGTGAGTCTACAGCCATCTCTCTCTCTCTCTCTCTCTCTCTCTCTCTCTCTCTCTCTCTCTCTCGCTATCTCTCCCAATTACACCAGTCCCCATTAGCATAAACACTGGTTTATGCTTTGCAGCATGTTTTGTGCAAATGAATGTGGTCGTGCTCGGAACATACATTACACTTCATGGAGACATTCAGAATAACATATTTCTCTATTCGTAACATAACACTCATGGTATAAGGGTTCTGTTGTCCATTTTAGTAAAAGAACAAAATAGGAATATTCGTAAGTGGCTTCAAAATGGCAGCTTTGGGACTTCATTCAGACTGAAGCAGCACACACACTGGGCGCGCACACACACACACACACACACACACACACACACACCTCATAAAAAAGTTCACAGACAGGAGATAAAAAGCCTTCAAAGATTAAAATATTTCTCTGAACTTTTAACATCTTCACAACTGAGAGCAAGAGAGAAAGAGAAACAGAAAGAGTGTGTGTGTGTGTGAGGGAGAGAGAGAGAGAGAGAGAGAGAGAGAGAGAGAGAGAGAGAAAGAGTGAAAATGATTGAGTGAGGGGGAGCATGAATAATAAGCAAAATAAATACATCTTTAACAAACCATCTGGGAACAAAATTCCTTTCAAAAGAAAAATGCAACTTTCAAAACCATGAACAATAAAAGAGTGAGAAAAGCTAATGATGGATATGTAGAAAAGCTCTCTGATTTACAGGGTGAGATGTGTGTGTGTGTGTGTGTGTGTGTGTGTGTGTGTGTGTGTGTGTGTGTGTGTGTGTGTGTGTGTGTGTGTGTGTGTGGGTGTGTGTGTGTGTGTGTGGGTGTGTGTGTGTGTGTGTGTGTGGGGAGCTGCAGGCCCTTGTGCAGACACTGCATACGTGGTGTGGTTGCAGGAGATCAGGTTGCTCAGCTGGGGCTTCTGTACAGTCAATGTTTTGAAATCTCTAGGCATCATACAGTTCACATTCTCTTACTCTCTTTTCCATCAAGGTATCTCAGTGATTGCCAACAGCACTATGTTTTAAGCTCTGCAGGGTATTTGTAATACATTTGTGGGTAGATAGTCTGGCAGAATCAAGGTATGCACACCAGTCGTCATAAAGTGGAGGAAAAGCAATGCATACATCCTGTGCAAACCACTGTAAAGCTCTGAGACAGCAGAGATGCCCTGTTTCAGGACCTTGGAGAGCGGCTGCACACACTGAGGTGGGGAACAGTGGAAGGAAGGAAGGAAGGAAGGAAGGAAGGAAGGAATCATTCACGGCTGGCAGGCCATGCTGAAAAACGTCCAGCCCGGGGCACAGCTCTCCTCAGACGTGGGCCACAAAATCCAGCTCGCCTGGGGCTTGTGTGAGTCAGAGAGGTTCTGAAACACATCAGGGTGTAACCTCTCTCTCTCTCTCTCTCTCTCTCTCTCTCTCTCTCTCTCTCTCTTTCACTCTCTGTGTGTCCTCCTCTCTTCCCACGCGACAAGGCCTGAGCCAGAATCTCTGCATGAGCGGCTCAAACCGGTACTATCGCCCCCTACTGCCTGGTCCTAAACCTGCCAGCACTCCCTGACGCCGCCTATCGCTCTGCCTGGTTCTAAACTCACCCGCACACTTGCACACCCCCTGCCGTTCTGCCCGCACTACCCAGCCCTTTTACTGCAGACAGATTGCCCTCTGGCTTCTTCCTCTGACTTCTGTTTCAGGGCGTTTGGTTGATACAGTGCCTGCGGCACACCGGCACACACACCTGCATAGAGAGGCACAGACACACACAGACACTGACATGTTCGCCAGTGCGGAACCCAAACACACACACACACACACACACACACACACACACACACACACACACAGAGACACACACACACACACACACACACACAGATCCGTACAGCAGCACAGCCCCACCACCAGGTTAACCTAGTGGATACAGTAGGAGGGATAATAAACTCTGTAGTCCTTCTCTGAGATACTTGCAAACTGTGTTAAAAAAAACTCCCCCCAAAAAACAGGATTGTTAAGTCGCAAGAGCAAATAATTGCAAAAATTCCCACAGTTCCCCTCGGTTCTCAGCACCACCTATTAGAGCCCGAGGAGCAGAGGAAGGACGCAAACCCACTTTCCCTTCCTGCTCGCCCAGCTGCAATGAGCACTGATTGCACCCAGCGGGACACATGTAAGGGATTACTGTCCAATGGAGTGAGTCCATTAGTGCAGGGTGGCGAGATGCAAACCAATAACAAGACACAAGGGGAGTGGGTGGGGGGACGCATTGTTTACTGGAACATTAAGCATCGGCACAGTGAGGCTGTAACATGGACCTAAAAGCCTCTGTTTAGACATGTATAATGCGCTGTGTTAATATCGACAAGGATGACAGGGAAGGTGTTGTAAGTGGGAATACCAACCACCAAGTCGTTTTATCTTTTGTACATTACACGTTTTGTTGGGTGTCTTTAAATGGTCTGGGAAGGATGAGTTTTCAATATATCTCAAGCACGTTTCCAATAGACATCCATTCTGACCCCGGACAATAGAGCATATAACGGAAAGGGCTGCATTTCTAATCGTTAACAATGTTCAGTCCATCAGTGATTGGCTCTTTTTGATCATGTCTAATCGTATACTCCATAACAAACTACCGCATGGGGAAACAAAACCGCAAAACAGGTGTTTCTGAGAGCAGGCTGGGAGAAGTCCTTAACTTGCCCTAGATTTCGGCATTGATTAACATAGAAGCTCTCAGCTCAGCTTTGCCATTAAGAGCAACACTCTTAATCCTCCCCCCCACCGCCCCTAAGTTTAGTAGCAGTTATTCCCATTTCACACATGGGTCTCAGATGAAAAACACTGTGGATTTATTTCCATTTTAATGTAATTATCATTGGAGCAGAGCAGGATGCGGTGGCTTAGGGGGGTGGCAATTAGGGCCTGGGTGTGGCTTTGCCCAACGACTACGTGACCACGCCCACCATGCTTAGAAGAGGGTGCCGTCATAACCTGTTCGATCCAGTTTATGAATGGTGGTCATGCAAACAGACACTGACACAGTACATAACCAGAGCCACACATGCAGCGGATGGGGAGCAAGTCCCGCACGTGGGGCTCCTGTACGTCCGCAGGACTGCAGGGTTCAGGACGGTGTCCTGTGGTGTACCGCTCTCTTTCATTAGACAAACCGCATTCTCCAGTACTTGGGGTGTTGATTCGTGCATCTTTTAATGTTACTATATTGAACTGCATGTCTTCCTCTAGTGTCTTTCTTTTCATCTTTGCACAGTGATGGAGTGAATTGTCAGGCAGGATACAGCACAAGTCTTTCAGCAATGTTGAAAAAATTGTGAGGCATGAAACTGCAGGGAAAAAAAAACCCAAAACAAAACTCTGAATCTTTTCCTCTGCCGTGAGGTGGTGTGGATGCCCGGCTGGTTGGCAGAGCCCCGGCAGACGTCGGGAGACAAGCGAGCTCCATCCCGCCCCTGGAAGTTGCCGGGGGCGTTCCCAGGAAGAGCACAGGAAGGGGGCGGGAACAAGCCTATGGTGCCGCCCAAGAGCAGCCTGTGGGGGGAAAAGGGGGGGAGGGACAGCTCAGCAGGAAGTCCCCACTCTCTGGGACCTTGAGGGCCAACGGAGGAGGCGTGGCAAGGTTGATCCGGCTGCCCTAAAGCCGCGGAAGAGAACTGAACGGCTGTGGGAAAACGCGAATGGGCGGGACCAGCCTGTTACCCCAGACGGAGGATGACGAAGAAAGAGAAAGGAGGAGAGACTGGGTGACATCTAGAGGGAGATGCTATGGGGACCGACATCGCGAGAGGGAACGAAGCGGGGGGGGGGAGGGGTTCTCAAATCACGAAGATCTTATAATTTGGATTCCAGGCAGCTGTGTTTGTCTGGGATTAACTCTGGTTGGTCCAGCACTTTATTACCACACTGCCAGTCTGCTGCATGTCCCCTGCATGTCTTCACCTGAACTGTAAGGTAATTCTGGCCGCGTTGGAATCTCTGGGGCGCCTGTCGGTGGGCAGTGAGAACACACAGCCATGCACAGGAACAGACATCTACCCGAGCACGCCCGAGAAACTTCAGCGCCCTACGGCAACGAGTCACCACAACGAGCTGTCCACTGCCAAGAACCTGATGTGCTGTAGTGGCCCTCACAGATCTGTTCCAGTTGAGCACCGGCAGATATTCTGTTCTGGGTTTCACAATTCAGCTATTCTGAATATACCTCTCTATACTGGTGGACACGGAGACACTGACATATTTGCACAATAAAAAAAACAAAAAAAAAGATTTTATGTATTATGACGATGTAATATCTACAAATGGGTTCAGAGAAATACCTCAAACAATTAAGTTCTTGATTAAAACTGACAAATTTGTCAACTGAAAACAATTAAAAGCCTATACTTTAATCTGTTTATTACCAAACAGTAATTGTTGCATTTACTTATGAATTCCCTTCAGGAAGAATTCCCTCATCCATTTTATGAGCAGATAATGGATTTAGAGACCGTATGATGTAGTGAACAGTCCAAAATCTGCAACGCAAGAGGCGAGTCAGAGCTTGTTTGCTGGGGCAGAACCAGAACCACACCTTGCACGTGAGATGAATAACAAACATGCAGGAATCCAATCTTTAAGACAAGCTGAAAGCAATAAAGAAGATTTAGATGAAGCTTTAGCCAGATAGCTCACACCCAAACGAGTGCACACACACGGACACGCATGTACACACACACACATAAACAAGGGCAAGCTGATAAAAAGTCTGCAGACAGATCGTCAAACTGTAAAGCAGCATCACAAAATCTGTGCCCAACAGTATACATACATACACACACACACACACACACACACACACACACACCTTATTTGTCTCCCAGCAACTGCACTGCTTTGCATTGCAAATGAGCAGAGAAGTCATAACCCAAGTCGCTGTGGTCTGAACACTCATTCAGCACTTAGTGTTTACCCTGGTACTGTGATTTTTTAATTAAGTTTGGCTTTCTTATTTTCTTTTGCATCAGAATTGTGAATAACGGAGTTTGCTTCTCATTATTTATGCTTGCAGCAGAGTCCTGCTTCATTCACCTCCACGAAGCTGCGTAACTGTGAATAACACACTACGAGTGTGTAGTACAGCAAGACAATGGACACACTACCCTTCACTTTTACACTTACCCACTACTTCAGTTCATAACAGACATGTTGGGGCACGTTCCCCCAAGACATGCGACTGAATGACTAATATTTGGTATTTATTTATTATTTTGGTATTTATTCTTTTGGTGAGGTGTTATCAGAAGGTTTGGGTCCGTGTTGACGGCAGGATCGATGCGTGTTGTCAAATAATAAGAAAGTGGCATCAAAAGGTCGGGGGTCAGCGATGGTGTTGCATTCTGGGCACTGAGTGAGCGTGAGGAGAAGCTCTGATGCGGTCAAACGGTGGAAAGGGGAAAACGCGTGCAGGAGATCGTACTAAAGAGTCTGTAAAAGCCTGGGCTTTGTATTTTTACAGGGGTAGTCAGTGCAACTCCGGGCAAGGTTTCCTCGTGGGAGGCGCTGGGAAAACTGCTCCTCCACTTTGTATGCTTGGTTTGCTATGCAGTCCCTGAAATCAAATGAACCTAATAGATGGAGGTTGAGGGGTACTGTAGTTCCTCACTGTAGTCCTATTTCCTCTGCTCTCTGTCTGTTCTACCGAGGACAGCTGGGAGTGTCTCCACTTTACAGCACCCGATCCCCAGGCACCACAGTCATCGACTCACACTCCATCATTTATATACCAACCTGACAGAGAGAGAGAGAGAGAGAGAGAGAGAGAGAGAGAGATGTGGTATGTGGGGTGGGAGGGAGGCGTGTGGTGAGAGTAATATGGGGAAAAAATGGTGATTAAGATAAAGGGATCAGATCGTTTGAATAGGGGGTTCATGTTTCCTCACATTTATTTACCTACCCAGTGGCAATTGATTCTAATCAAGCCAAGAACACTGAGTAAGGAAGCCCTTCCACCGTGCGGTGGTGAGACGTACTGGAGCAGGGAGGTGCAGATTGGATTCCATTCATCAGCAGGCTGGAAGATGAACGATATGCTCTCCTCTGTCTTCCACTGAGAAAAGAAGTATTCTAACACTCGGTGGTGTGGAGATAAAATATGGTGCACTCCTGAGCCACTGCGCCTGGGTTACGAATCAACCACCCAAGTCCTCCACCCTACACCCTTCAATGAGGCCTCAATAGACTCTCAAGGAGACTTAAAACCAAGGAGAGTTAACACTTAACGCCTGAAGGAGACTACTAAACCGAATTTCAAATGTAAATCAGCCGTACTTACAAGTGGACACTCATGGCGATGGAGGCATAGGATCGATATTTCTTTTCCTCAGCAAAAAAAATAAGACTTTTCGCTAACGAGAGCCGAATGGTTTCTTTAAGATGCACAGCAACGGCTTATGAGTGGGTCTTTTCTTTCCTTTACCTGATGCAAACTCCATATCTCAGTGACCTTAAGGAGTGTATAAGGTAACCATCGTTATGGCTGGAGGGGCGGAGTGTTGTGAGACGGCTCCCTTTAGCTCCGCGACTGTGACTAGGAGTTCCCTCAGACCTCCTGAGGCGGCACATACTTACACAGCGGCCTTGGGAGTTGGAAACATAAACCTTCGAAACTCGTACGAGGATATGGCATATTTCACAACCTACTTGCTCTTCAAAGGGATCGCATAGCTTCAGTAGCCCAGTGTTCTTCTAGCTAGAAACGTGAATGAGATATTAGACATGCAACATACAACACAGCCTGGTTCTCAAGAGGATGTTCATGTTAGATCTCTTTAGCAGGGAGATACACCACCAGTGAAGTCATTAGGGATCATACTCAAAATACTTCAAATATGCTGCTTCTACAGGGCTAAGAAAACAATAGAGATCCATTAGATTGTAGTAAAAAGCTTTAAAAAGCTTGCTTCACATAAGCCTGGATCAGCCAGAGTGCACACACACTCTACCACCAACCCCCAAAACACACACACACACACACACACACACACACACAAACAAATATGCAGAGGGCCATATGCAACAACAACAACAAAAAATATGGCAATTGTGCTACACAATGCAAAATGTGCCACAAGGTATGTGACCACGGCGGTAATTAACACACCATTATCAACTTACCGCTGCAGTAAATTCACCTGTGCACCAATGCGAAAACCAATCAAAACTGACAAGTAAACAAGGCAATGCATATTAAAAGACCCACGCCAAGAGGCAGATGACTGAATAAAAGCCCGATCGCTGAGACCAAATGGCACTATGCAACCTGCCACTTACATAAAAATGCAACCCAAGATGGGAAAAGCATAGCTGTGCTGTGCTGATGACTTCAGCACTTCCTCTAAATCGTGGCAGAGCATCAGAATCTCTCCTCGGTCCTGTCCATAGCTGCTTATTTTGTAACATCTAAATTTGCGTTTCTTATGGCTAAAGTTTGTACCATTCTGAGATTCTGCTCAAGGAAGTCACCTTCCTCGTCATCAGCTTCATCAACATCATCTTTGTGCACTCTTGACCACTTTGCCATTGTGCTCTCTGCAAGCAGACCAAAAAATTGTAACTTTTAAATAAAATTTGACAATTAGCTAAATTGGCTCGTGTGCGGAATTTTGCCGATAACTTGCATGGGTGACCAAACACTGTTAGGGAAAATGTCTAGTCCTTTTCAGCGGAAATGTAATAGCATGATTTCAGCTGATATTTTTTTGCAGAATAGTGTGAACAACATGCGGGTACAACGTGTATCACATAAATGGTAATGTATGCCAGTAATCAGCATTTATGAATGAGGAATGGTGTTACCGGGGCACCAGTTGCTGTTAATGTCACATTAAATCTGGCAGTAAGTTTTATGGGTTTGGTCCAGAATGTCATAATTTTGTATAAATTTTAGAACATGTTAAGGTCAGACCCTGGTCTCTCAGGATCATTTCTAACAACAGTTTTCTCAGATTTCCATCATGTACCTGGTGCACACACGCACACATGACACACACAAGCACAGGATAAGGATCAGGCACTTACAAACACATGTGATTTTCTGGCAGTGTGATCTTTTCAGTGCGTGACTGTTGTCCAAAACTGCCTCCTTCTCTCTCTCTCTCTCTCTCTCTCTCTCTCTCTCCCTCCCTCTCTCTCTCTTGCCCTATTTGGCCTGCAGAGTGCAAATGAGTCACATCTGAGAAAATGTCACTCTCTTTCACATATACACATGGAGATAGAGCCAAACACATACACATACACACACACACACACTCACATACTCACATGCAGTCACACTGACACGTGCAGACGCATACACACACGCCACACACACACAGACACACTCTCAAAACACACAAGCACACCCACACATGCACGCTGACATGCACACACCCACACACAAACATGCTTTCTCTCTCTCTCTCTCTTACACACACACATGCATCCATTCACCCATGGCACTGCTTATCTTCTCAGGCATGACACCGAAGCAGCACTGCATATAAAATCTTTCCACTTCGATAAACGCAAGACGCTCGTCCAAATCAGTCCAATCTGGCAACCCAAACGAGTGACGGGACATGCATAGGGGCAGGCAGGCCAAGGAAAAAAAAATAAAAAAATAAAAAACCCTTCATCGTAAGTGCTTTTCCAGCATTGGTGCTCAAAACAATCCCTCTGCCAAGCCTTATTAAAGAACAGGCATATCCATCTACTGCCAAACCAACAAGGCTCCACCATAACACTCTAACCCTTTCACTAACATAACAACAACATACCATAATAATAACAAACCAGTTACCATTATTTTACGTGTTTATAAAATGACATTCATAAAACGTGTATTTTATTCTGAATATTTCTAACATTTAATATTGCAGAATATGCGTATGTAGAGACAGGAGAGGTGAGAAAGCTAACACGTGCTGAAGTGCTGAAGTAGCAGTGGTTCTGAAGGTTCAGGTCAGGCCTCAGTAGTCTTGGCCGGGTCAGTCAGGATGCTGACACAGCAGCGCAGGCGGGCGACCCGGGTCCCGCCCCCTGGCCCCTCCCCCGGCCCCTCCCCCTCGCCGCCATCGCTCTGCCCTTGAGCCTGACCCTCACTGTCCGTGCGGCCGGGAGCCTCACGAGGCGAGCTTCGCTTCACCTTTTCCCTCTGCACAAATGGTGGGAAACCAACTCCCGTGCACTGGGAGCCCTGGCTCTACACATCCATGCTTGTCTTTGATTTAATGGTCCACGGCTTATAAATGGCCAGGTAATAAGCTGAAGAGTTGAAGCAGGTGTTTTACCACAGCAGGACTATGCGGTGTAGAAAGTTCCGCTGGTGAATTAACCCCCCGCTGTTGAACTCTTACAGTTTGTTCTTTTGTGTTGCCTGGACTTGTACCCAGTGGTCACTTTATTAGGTAAACCTAATCTTTAGCTGTACCTGTGGGCTGCTACGCACTTCACAGCCAATTGGAAGCTGTAATCCACCATTGCTGGCACAGCTGTTATACTCTGAATTCAACTGAAATATTGTGCCTGAGTCCTGAGTACGTTATGTCAACCCGTATTTTCATGGGTGACCCAGTTTGAACCGAAGCTTTAATAATAATAATATGAAAAAACTAGGTAAATCGTGAAAAGACCACTGGAAAATGGCACAACAGTGCATAGATCAATACAAGCTACCACTATTTCATCAACGTCTGATTGCTAGAACTGACCATAAATGGACTGTTGGCTTCTAGGTACGGCTGTAGAGCAGGTGTGTCTAAAAAAACGTAGTGTAGGTTGTGGTTGCTACACTGTAGGTGTCAATTACTGTTGTTTTTTTGCTGTTGTGTGCAGACAGCAGAACTGGGATTTGGAATAGTTGAAATGAAATTCAGAATAAATACTTAATGCGATGCAAATCACTGTCGTTTCATATTCATTTCCATTTATTGTAATCCTAAGGCTTGCCAGCGACTGTAAACGCTGGCTGAAGACACGAACGTCGTCACGCTTGGCTCATGGGCTGGGATGATCACTGGAACCCGCCCCAGGCTCCTCCCATGGGAGTGTGACTGACAGGAGAGCAGAGGTCTCTGCAGAAGCCGAGGACATCGCTTTAGTAAGAATGTGTTTGTGCCTCACTGACTTGAGACACTTCTATTGCCATTTGGAGGGGGGTAGGGAGAGAGAGAGAGCGAGAGAGAGAGAGAGAGAGAGAGAGAGAGAGAGAGAGAGAGAGAGAGAGAGAGAGAAGGCTGAAATTAGACTCCTCTTTTGAACTGCATATGTAAAAAAAAAAATGAGAATGTACAAATCAATTTGTTTCCTGCAAACTGCAATGGTACAAAAATAAACCTGGTGTGTTCGGGTGTTTCAGACCCAAAAAAACAGCCTCCATCACAGGTCACAAAGGAACGTGGTTTCTGACAGACACTCCAGAGGAGGCCCTCTGTCACAATGCCTATGTGAAACAAACGACTGGAAACATCTACGATGATTAATTGCAAGAACAAGTTGTGACATATAATATGTAACTGAGGAAAACTACGGAATACTGAGTCTCTAATACACTCAACTGGGACACAAAATCTGAGGCAGCCCAAAGCAATTTTGTTTTGGCCACTGCCTGTGAGTGTTGTTTTATATACCTGAGCTTTTATTGATTCTGATAGTCATGGATTGATATTTGGAGGTTTTTTGAGAGCTTCCCTCCAGTAAAGATGAAAGTGTCTGAAGTCTCAAGAGCCCTCAGACCTGGAGCACAGTTAGAGGGTTTCCATTTGAGACCACACAAAGGGGAAATCAGCTTTCCTGCAGGAGGCATGTACTGCTCAGGAGTCCTTAATACTGTTCTAGAAAAAAAAGCATAGTTTTACAGAATTATTATTCCATTTTTTCATGATAGATATGTACATGAGTATGTGTTTCATTGTGTTTTCTTGTTTGTTGTTTTTTGCTGTTTTCGATTTTTTTCTGTAGCTCCTTTATTTAGCAGAAGGAGAGCTAGGAGAGAGACTGATGCATTAATCTCAAGCAAAGAACTTTCGTTCTAAGAGCATAAGTCATTTTTCTCACCCCCCCCACACGACGCAAAAATGCTTCGACTTTGATAAAGAAGGAAAGACATGAGGCACAGTGAACCCCAGGCGGAGCGGAGGAGACCAGGCAGGCCCGCACACACCGGCAAACACGACAAGACGAACAGGAGCAGAAGAAAAACCCAAACGTGCTGCAACTGACAGCTGGAACAAGTCATGCCCTCAATGTCCCTCTTTAAAGAGCTATCAAAAAGAACAGCTGAGCAGAGACAGAGAGAGAGATGGAGAGAGAGAGAGAGAGAGAGAGACAGAGAGAGAGAGAGAGAGAAAAGATATCTAATTCCTGTTTCAGAATTTGTAGCCGAAAGAAATGTCCCATCCATTTTAAAACCTTTCTGTCCACAAAGCCATTTTATCAGGATTAGAAGGGTGATGAGCAGACAGGACCTGGGGATTGGGGTTGATCCAGTCACTCCCCCCACTGAGAACACAGCAGCTCCCAAATGACCCACCCACCTTAAAAACAGCTAGCTTTTCTATCACACACTGAGTTAGGGGACTCACTTCCTCTCTAACACATGCGCACACACACACACACAGACGCACACACACACACATACACACACACACACACACACACACATCCCTTTTAACCTTTCTTGCAACCCTCATTGTGCTTTGGTACATGAAACATGTAAAAGAGACTCACATCGAGCAGTTCGTTAGATGCTCCTGCAGTGTCAAGCACCAAGATGAGAGAGGAGCACGTTTTGACCATGGCAGGTGGTAACTCATCTCCACTTGCCCATCAAAGACCAAGGCTCAGTTTAATTTTTTTTTTTTTTTTATTGATTGCTTCACCGCACCCTGGTGCAGAGTTACACAGAAGGAAAAAAAAACAAAAACAGAATATGTCTTCTCTTCAAACGGTGGATGTAGAATTCTGATAACAGGGAGGGGTTATAAACGGGATCTTGGATGTTTAATAACCTTGAAATGGAGGTCCTGCTCTGGGTGGTGCTTTACAGCAGGGTGGAGGCGGTGGCTCTGATGCCGACGATCTCATCTGCCGATCTGAGCCCACGGAGCAGCCACGCAGTGTGTGGGTTGGGCGTGGGGAGAGACGGCAGTGGGGAGGGTGGAGCAGGTACAGCTGGAGGGTGGAGTACGAGAGGCTGGCTCTCTCTCCGTCGCGTTGGCGGTGGTGAGAAGCAGGGTGGCAGTTCCTGCTTGGAACGAGGCTCGTCGATGCGCTGCTGGAGTCATTTTTAGCACGGATCCGTGTTTTGGGCTGCGCCGATGTGTGTATGAGTGCGTGTGTGTGTGTGGGTGTATGCATGCATGTGCGTACTCATGTATGGGTGCATGTGTGTACGTGTGTATGGGGGTACGTGTGTGTGTAGGCTGCATCCTATTCAGAGCTTCTCTTCAGAGAGAGGCACTGCGGCTTCTCTCTCATGCTGTCACATGCACAGTCCCTAGTGAACATGATTTAACATTTGCCTACCCAGCATACAGTACACAGGTTTATTTCATATGCGATAGGTGGGAAAACACAGCCCTTACCTATTCACACAGAAGAGCAGGAGGAGCTTTCAATGCTGAGTTCCATACACATGCAATTGGAAATTATGAAAAGCAAAAACTCACGTAAACCCTGAAGACAGAAGGTCTTTTACTGAATACACCCCAAGGAAAAATCTAGGACATTCAGAATAAAAGCTTTATGAAAAAAATGCCAATACATAATTTTGCGGAGACAAATAAACCAGATATTGAACATTTGCTGTGCAAAAGGTCGGATTTGAAGGACACCAGTATCAACCAAATTTGGGCCAAACATTTATCGAATAAAAATCTGAGTGACAGGCAGAAAATCAGAAGAGTTTTTATGATCAGCATGGCCATATTTTTTGATGAAACACAACAGAACTGACACCTTTTCTCCTGCACTTCTTTTCTCCTCTCTCTCTCTCTCTCTCTCTCTCTCTCTCTCTCTCTTCCCTGAACTGACTCAGGCACTCGATGCCCAAAGTCAAATTTTGTGTGGAGTCTCGATGGTGAGAGGTTCATCAAATTAAACTCCTCTCCTGTGTTAGAACACTCACTCCAGCATGTCTACTGCTTCCTGAAAGAAAGCTCCTTGATTTATTCAGCCTGGCTAGTCAGGAACTGCATTCATCAAATATTACAAAGAATTATTATTGTACTGCAAAAGAGAAAAACAGTTCATGTAATTAGTATCCAAATGTCTTTAGTTAATTGACTTCCTTTAACAGAATGGAGTCTTCAGGCCCAGAGTCCAGAGTGTGTGTGTGTGTGTGTGTGGGGGGGGTTCGGCAGAAGAGAAAGATGAAAGGTGTTTTCACCCACCACCGGCCGCTGGGGATGATTGCGTTTCTGCCGGCCTCGGATCCGTGGGATAGATTTTAGTTCACTGGGTCAGCACATAGACGCACCATCATCCCATAATGATTTCAGCTGGCGCCGCTAGTTAGCCAGCAGAGGCTAGCGCACTTCCATCCGCTTTTTATTGAGACACGGAGAAATACAGAGAGAGAGAGAGAGAGAGAGAGAGAGAGAGAGAGAGAGAGAGAGAGAGAGAGAGAGAGAGAGAGAGAGAGAGAGAGGCCAAGAGACAGAAACAGGGGCCAAAAGATACAGAGAGATATAGAGAGAGGGGCTGAGAGTCAGAAAGTGTCAGAAAGAAAATAAAAGTGATACAGAGAATGAAAGAGAGAGAAAGAGAGCAATATAGAGAAAAAGAAAGGATGATACAGAGAATGAAAAAGGGAGAGTAATATCGATAAAAGATTTTTATTAAACCTTAAACCATGGTAAAATTCACATTGAGATAAAAATCTTTTACAAGTGAGCCCTGGCTAAGAAGGCAAAACACAGAGAATGAAGAAGATGGAGAAAGTAATGAACGGAGAGAAGAGAGAGACAGATGAAAGAAGAGAGAGAAACACAAGAGGTTTTGTCTGCCTTCCCTGAAACCACAGGCAAATGATTATGACGGTTGCTGCTTAAAGCAAATAAATCCTTGCTGAGGAAAGTAATGTTTCATCTGGGATATGATGTATTTTGCAGGGCATCTATATTATATCTGCCGCGGCAGAAAAACAACCAGACAACACGTATCATCAAGATCCAATAGAGCCTCTGCTTCATGTGTGAGAGCAATACATCACACTGTTCAACTCCGCCTGACGACAGAGGCTCTTCTGTGAAATGCAGTGACTGTTATTTTACTCAGGGAGATGTTCTCTCCCCCTCCGCTAGTTTTGTCATAAACACCAATTTAACACAGTATTTTTGCTTGGGTGAGATGTCAGTTTCATTTTGAAACTCTCAGCTTTAGTGTGTGTGTGTCTCTGTGTGTGTCTGTGTGTGTGTGTGTGTGATGCCTTCCACTAGCAAGGAAATGTTTCCTCATCCTGGCAGTACTCTGCTGTCTTAAAAAACTTCCCAAATGCAGCAATGCGGTGAGCATATTGCTCCAGCTTCATGCTTGGTCATACTCAGATAGCTTAGCTGTCTTGAAAGCTCGGACTCGTTGAAAAAAAAGTAAATGAACAAAACAACATTCTGTTTTACATTTTGTTGCTTTACTGTTTGAAGCTCTGTCATATCCAACCTTTAAGGCAGTTAAGATTACTTGCCTTTTTCAAGATAAAGCCACAAATAATTTTTGAAGCACAGAAGACAAAAAAGAGAAGAGCGCTGAGCAGGATGTAGGATTATACAAGAACATTCAACAGCTCCTCAACAGCTACTGCTGGAAGCACCGACCTGGTAGCTCCACCTTCCATGAGCATGGAGCAATTTTCCCACCTAATGAATAGATAGTCCGTGGTCAGAAACTGACCATGAACGAAAGAGGCAGGGGGTGGCCGACAATTTGCGTATTAAATTTCCACCGACTGTGAACCTAAGACATGTACCCATAAGGTATCCATAATATGTTCAGAGATCACAGGTAGAAGGGAAACGAAGCCTTGTGGCCCATAATCTGCACAAAATACAGCAGGGTGAAAGTGACTTACATTACACGCCAATTTCACACTGATACTGGGCTATGTGTTCCCCCATAGGCATCGAGATCAATGAAGGTATTCTGGGTGATGGGTACTTAGTCTGGAATATTCCTCCATGTATAAAATACAGGACCTTAATAAATGCCGTGCAAAGGAGAAGCCAAAGATGTTATAAACGGAAAGCCTGTTTAGAGGGTAAAGACCAGGGAAAATGTCAGATAGCAGATTAAAATGGCTGCCCTGTTCCTTCTCTGCGGAGATAGGAGTCTTCTTTCCTCTGGCGTCACACAAAAGAACATAACGCACTATCAAAAAAATGCATCTTGAATCTCAAGAGCAATCCCGTTATTTAGAGAGAGGCCTTGGTGTGTTGCAGATTGCGTGATACAAGGTTGCCAGATTCCTCATTACGTTACACATTATTTTGGAAAGATGAAATCATCCCATATCCCCTGCACAGCCCTCTTGGAGTGATAAGAGGAGAAAGTGACCCTTCCCTAGAATCCTCTCCCAGCAATCAGCCTGGGAAACTCCTTACCCCCTGAGAGGAGACCTTTCCTTCAGGCTTCTCTCATCCTATGAGGATCCCTGTATACTGGCTTTCATCTCTGCAGGATTGTTTTGAATGAGTTCTCAAATGCAAGCAGCCACTACACACACACACACACACACACACACTCACACACAGGTGATCTCTCCCTCAAACACACACAAGTGTCAGGTGTAGATGGAAGGAAGCCAGAACTTTCAGTGTTTCTGATGGTGGAGGCTGTTCAGTCTCTTTAGTTTGTTCATCCCACCACAGAGATTTGGCTGAGAAACATGACTCAAACAGAAATGTTTAAAACGGATTCTGCTTTTCCTTACTTAAATGGATAACATTATACTTCAGAACAGACAGGACAGGTGAAACACAACAGTAGAGTGGAAACCATACAGTTAACCAGCACAATCTGAGTAAGTTTATGTGGTATTATATTCAAATATTATCCACAGTGGGGTACCAGGGGCCCCAGACATGTTGAAAATGCCGTCCCTTCTGAAGTTACAGTAACTCTAAGGTTAACAATACCTACTGTCTCACTCCAAACTCTATACTGTAAACCACATGTATCCTTACATCAAATCACTTCATGCTCGGTAAGAAATGTCTCAGTAAGAAAAGAAATTGATATTTCAGCAAAGCTAAACATGGTTAGCTGGTTAATTAATCAGGCACGTCATGAGTATTAGTTGAAGCCTCCTGTTCTAAACTGGTAACTGTTTCGAGTGCCCACAAAAGGGCATGATACAAGGCCTCCACCTCAGATCTGAAATCAGCCATTCCCATCCCAGTTTCTTCAGAGTCCAGCTAAAAAAACTACTTTGACCGTTCTGTCATGTTTCCAGCCACGCAGAGTTGGCCTGCACAAAACACATGAGGGGCACCTTCCTAACGTTGCGTCAGGGCCACTGTTTTGTCATCGTTTGACCAACTGCAGGCCGCCTGCTCAAACCCCCGCCGAGCGACAGGACCAGATTCCTCTCGCCTCCTGCATTAACGAGCTGTCACTCGGTTGCTGTTGGTTACCTGTGGACATGGGCCAGTCTGGACACACAAGGGATACGGGCTGAGCTCAAACAAACCAGCGGCGCAGCAGTTCTTCACACGCTCGAGCCAGCAAATCTTCCAGCAGACCTGGCCTCCAGGGCACTTTATGCTCTCTCTTCCTGCCCATTCTGACCGCACAGCCCTACTTGATTTTTGTTTGTTGTTTTAGGCAAATTAGCCATACGAGAATCCATAATATTTAAACTTTTCCCGTGATTGTTCCTGCCTCGGTGGGCAGGTTATGGGATTTGAACAGCAAGCTGTTCGAAATGGGTAAACGTTAAGAATACAGGAACATTGGTTTTGACTACTCTTTTAAAGCTTTATTGATTAATATGTTGTGTATTATCCTTATGTACACATGTGTTAGCATGTGAAAAGGCACTCATCCAATCTAGAGACCATTAGAGATTACTGCCGCTGACTGGGAGCTCTTCCTCACAAGAATAGAGTTAAAATCTATATACATTATCCACAAATGTACCTTCTGAAGTCCATTTGCCACTTCAGCGAACACAATGTGTGATTTTCTCAGTCACCTGGTTTGGTCAAGCACCTCACAAAAGCCACTCAACGCCTGCATGATTCGGCCGTGATTTTGCGTATCCACTGTACATCACTTCAGGTGAGGAGAACACGGCCTTTCAGAAGTAGAGTAATTAAAGGACAAAAGCTCAACGTGTGTCGCTGACATCACTGCTGTCGCATTCACACGTCAGCCCACTATTATTAAAAAAAAATAAAAAATAGAATTAACAGCTAACTAATCAAAATGATCTATCATACAGTCAATAAGCCCTGCCTCTTAAATTCGCACGCCGCAAAGAGCAGCCATACACTTAAACTGTGTGTTCCCCTACCAAAAATTCAACCCTGAAAGTTTTACTACATACGTACAATGTCCAAACTCGAGTTGTTGCTTGTTCGGGCTGGGTGTATTGTTTTGGTATTCGCCAGGATTTAATTGGCAAAGTCAGCACACACAGGCACTATAAGATTACATCCAACACCTGTGAAACTTGGCTTGGGAGGGAAGCCAACGCCCCACTTCCTGCCAGCTTCCCATTCACAGGGATACAATAAACATGTCTCTCGCCTGTTCGGAGGTACAGCAGGAGAGAAAAAAACAAAAACCAAAAAACATTCAATACCACATCCGTTTCAGCCAATTACCCCAGCAGCCACTTTTGACCGTAGTGTTTAATGGACTACCAACAAACAACACCAGAAAGACATCCTATGCCATGTGACCTTTCAGCCTAGCGACCGAGTTCAGCGGCTCTGGAAAAATAACACTTAACAGAGGCATTGTGCTGGAAGCTATCGTACTAGTAAAATGAACAGTGTTAGACACATGACATGTCAGTGGGGCCTGGCTAGTGCAACTCTTATCAGCAAATTATGCATGAGACAATTTGATTGGTTAAAGACAGGTAATTGGGCTCATTTTTAATTGGAATTTATTCTTAGTTACTAAACTAGAACAATGAACAGAAATGTCAACCAAAGCTGTAAACAGCACTCCAACTACCAACACAGCAAAGTTGAATTAATCAGTAATAGAGTAATAACCAGTTGTAGGTTTATCACTCAAATCACTCAAAGAAAGGAAACCAATCATATAGAGGACAATTTCAGGTAGGATTAAATAGTCTCTTTTTTCTAGAAATAGTTTTAAATTAGCTTTAGTGCCATGGCAACCCAAGCAGGTCAAATTACTAGCTAGACTGTTACAATATTATAATTTAAATCCATAATATTGTAAATAAATGTTGGCGATTATGACAGACTACACTAAGCGTTCTTACTTACCATACATTTAAGTGTTCCAATGTTCAGCAAAAAAATCACTTTTGGTATTAAACACCAAGGCAAACACATTTGTCCCAGTTTTTGTGCCTGCCAGCCGCTCTGTATTAGACAACCTAGATATGCTCTCCTATCCAAAAGTACAACACACCGGGTAAGATGGATTTTAGTAGAGCATGGTTTAATTGTCACTGGACAGTTATCAGTAATTACACGGAATTCTTCCAGTCTGGAGCCAAAATCTAAAACTAATTAAAAACAACAACAACAACAACAACAAAAATACACCGAAATGCAAGGTCAAAGAGAGAAGGGCTCTCTCTCTCTCTCTCTCTCACTCTCTCTCTCTCTCACTCTCTGTCTTTCAGCTTCTAAGGATGTCTTCTTCACACATTCCTCTATATGCGTGCGTGCGTGTGTTTTCATGCTAGCTGGCAGGGGTGGAAGTGAGAGAGGAAGATGGCGCCTGTGTCTGTGTGTGTGTGTGTGTGTGTGTGTTTGTGCGTGCATGTGTGTGTTTGTGTTTATATGTATGCGTGTGTGGTTTTCTCTGTGGCCAGTGTAAAAGCTGTAAATTGCAGTGGCTCTAAAAACAGCAGAATATAAGGCAGGCAGGGTTCTCTGGGGATCACAGCATTACTGCTTATACTCATCTACAGAAACAGAGCATTTTTGCTTCACAGATACACATCATAATGCAGCAGGCGCTTGCCTAACAGCAAATAGCTATATATGTATTTTTTTTTTTTTATGTTAAAAGCACAGACAATTGCATGGCAGAGTGGGAAGTCAGACCGGCATCTGCTCTGGACCATACCACTGAATCACCTCCCTATGCAAAAGCACATTGTCCAACAACTTAATGCATGGAAACCTGCAATTTACAATTAAGTCCTAATGTAGTGTGGCTTTTCATTAGCTTTTCAATCCACCTCAGGTTTAGCACCGTGGCAACGCAATCAGGTCCAGATGACTCTTGGAGGGGTCACAGCCCACTGCTTTCACTCTGCTCTGCTAATGTTACGGGCCGAGCGCGGCAAAAAAAAGATGTCAGTGCACTAAAACATGATTGCCTTTTACCTGCGTGCCATTAGATACGCCTGGAGCAGACCCTCTTCCTGAAGGCATCCATACATGTTCTGTTGGCTTATCACATCATGCAGCTCAGATGACGCCCACAGACCCCCCTTCCCCAGGGGAAGTTCAGGCTCGTCTTTTAAGGATGCGATGACGTTAGCAAGGGGGGGGCATCAACCCATTTATCATGTGTCGCTCAGGGGAAAGGTTACGTTTTCCCGACCCGCCGCCGTCTCATCTGCGGCGCGCCGATCTGAGCTCGGAGATCTAAGATCCGAGATCTGAGTGCCTGAGATCTAAGATCTGAGCTTCCGAGATTTGAGCTTTGAGATCTAAGATCTGAAGATTTGAGATCTGAGATCTGAAAACTATCTCCTCCAGCTCTTTTAGTAGTTTGGCAGTTTGGTTAAAGAGCGAAAAGTAATTTCTAATGAAACTGTATTATGTGGAAAAAGAGATTTGGCCACACCCTCCTTACACAATGGCACACATACCAGCAAATAGAACATATGAACACAAGAACATATATATATATATATGTGTGTGTGTGTGTGTGTTCTTGTGTTTCTTTGACCATGGTCGAATAAAAAGTTTAGTCTTCAGCAGTATAAGGGGTACGACCCCACTTATCCCCCACACAGTAGCTGTTTTCATCAGCCTTTGAATTGCTACTCACTGGTTTTGTCCTCCTCGAAAGACACACCTGGCTCACAGTTTTCCAATCTCATTTCTGCTGCACCCTTCAATCCAAAAAAAAAAAACAAAAAACAAAAACAAGGACGCCTGCCAACTATTTCCAAACTGTTATCAACGGCCATCTATTTCCAAACAAGCACCTATGGAACAAGCACAGTAAGACAAAGCCAGTGCTGAAGCTCTGATGTTCTTCTAGAGACTCTTTTGATGTTCCTCCATAACTTGCAAACAAACATGGTTTTCTAACTATCTAAAAATGCTGTGGTATTAAAACAATGCATGGCAAAGGAAATGCACACGTCAATAAATATCTTTTACACTACCATAGTCACAGCAGAGCACAGAATTGATCATTTATGTTTAAATGCCACGCAGCCTCAAATGTGCTGAGTTCATTTCTTTGGGTGCAATACGTTTGCATTGTCTGTGCCTAGGTGGCTACTTATTACATTTCAGCCTATTTACAGATGGACCTGGCTGTGGAAAGCATGATTAAAATCATGATTTTAATGCAGTGTTGGAAAAAAAAAGGACAGCAGTCCATTTCTAGAGACACCCCAAGTCTGTAGGAAAAAAACCCCCAAAACGAAAAAACTAGAATTATAGTGCTGAGGGATTTGCAGAGTATCAGGCAACGTTTGAAAGCCACACAGTCTTCAAAGACAACAGCCTGCTTAACGTTTGTCACTGAACTTCTGCATTGGAATTTCATTCCTCTGTGTCTGTACCATTTCTATTAGGCTTATGCTAATATCATATGGCTAATTACATTTAGTTGTTATTGTTGCTGGCGACTCCCTGCTGCTGGTTTGTTTATGGAAGTGTGTGGGATGAATTCCATTGCCTTCCCAAACATTTCTGTTCCTCTATGACCAAACGTTCCTCTGGAAGCCAAAACAAGACGTGATGTGGCCCCCAATTTTAAAGTAAAATAATACATCATGTAAATGTATTTCTGTGACAGATTCATTCCTCAAGCCATCATTCCTTCTGTACTTGCTTTAAAGTGAAACAGAAATAATTGGCTGAGCTGAGATGCAAAAATTAGATGCTGTATAGGTAGTTAGGCTGCTGTGATAAATCATTAACCGATAAACCTATATAAATCACAAAAGTGACACTGAGTACACTGCTCTGACAGTGAACTGAATTCACAGCGTTGTCTGCATTACGGCACAACTGTGCATTCTATATTTTTTTCCCAGGGGGGCATGGATACAGGCTGTTAATGTTTGCAATGGCACAGGATGCTGGCAGCTGTGACAAATCAGTTAAATTTATCATCAAGGTCTAGGCGTGAAGCATAAAGGAGCCGCACTCGTAGATATTAATGGAGCCTTGAGAAAAAGAGAGAGAGTTTTAAAATGCATACAAACATCCGAATCGCATGCCAGCTAAATATTCAACAGTGGTCTGCCACTGTCTGTGGCGCTTTCCTTTTTTCATTCAGAGCCCACGTTAGGTGCTTGCCAACCCTGACGCAGCCTTCCACGCTGATAAATTGCGCAGGGGAGAGATACGGTGCAAACAGAGGGTAAAGAGTAGAGCATGCAGTGTAAAAAAAAAAAAAAAAAGAAGGTACTTGATCAAAATCACTACACTGCTGTCCAGCACTCATGAGTGTCACTTAGCCAGATATGCCTCCCATTTAAGCTACAAGTTTAAGGTAGAACGATGGAAGCCAGATAAATGCTGATATGTTTATAATGGTGCTAGGTTTCATACGGGCTTCCAGGAAACGCTCTAATAGCGTGTAATCGCATTAGAAGACAGAGATGAGGTCTTAAACCATAAAGACTCAGACACTATTCACTTCAGTAGACCAAAATAACATGTACTTGATCCAGAAGGAGAGCAGCGCTGAACATTATTTCAAAGTCGTTATGGGTTCAGTCAAATCTAGAACAACTTTTTTTTTCTTCAAAGGAGAACAGAGACATTGTTTTGCCAGCATTACAACGATTAGCCCCTTCTTTGAAAGTCCTGCTTTATTGAATTCCGATTCCCATAGAATTCCCATTACATGATGCCAGATTTCAGAACCGTTCATAGGCTGTAAAGTCATAGCAGGGATCACACTGACTCCGCTGTGATGGGCAAACCTCATGAGGCAGGAAGCCAATCACTGTAGAAGGAAGGTCCAACAGGAGCTAAACGTCTATTAACCTTTCTACAGTATATCTACATGAATAAAGAAGTTGAGTTGACTTTGTTAAGGCTGGCCTGTTCCCATTCTCTATATTCATTTTGAGTCTAAAATTCAAGTGTTTGCTGTTATAGTTGTTTTTATTTCCCCAAAATGATATATTGGGAGGATGGTAATGTTCTATGATTAGTTACATTTCCATAAGATGTTCATTCAGTGCTTGTTTTGTAACAGCCATTATAGATAGATAGATAGATAGATAGATAGATAGATAGATAGATAGATTATTTAGTGAGGTTGCAATTAGTACATTTAGTCCAGTTCAAAATCAGTTCTACTACATTTAATTCCGTAAACTAGTCTACAGATAGACCGATCGACATAATACATAACACAGCGTCAACAGCGCTGCCAATGTCAGTCACAGTAGTATAAGGACTCCACAGGTAGGGGACGCCTGTGGCAGGTGTAAGCTAAGCATGAGCTGCCATCCCATTGGTGCAGAGGAGATGGTTTGCCAACCAATAGGACAGAGACAGATGCTGGCTCTGATGGGGGTAATGGCTCCTCTGTCTGGAGGAGCTGAGATGGGCCACACCACGTGTTGCTCAGCTTTTGATATGTAATTACTCAACTTATTTTAGGCTGGATAGAGGCAGACTGGAGCAAATGCAGGGTCATGCAAAGCCCTTAAGCCTTTTGAAATAGTACTTGAGAGTGGTTATCACTTTATTATCCTTTAAATTAGGGTGGCAAAGGCTCCTCTTTCTGGAAAGCCACCAGCTGCACATATTGGACCCAACTCTTTATCTCACAGACTTCATTTTATTAAACAGGTGTTCATCTAAACTGTGTTGCTGGATCAAGCGCTGGTGCCTAGGCAAAAAACCTTTACTCAAGGAACAAAGAATTATTCCTCAAAAACAACACATATTTGTCAATAAAGAAAAAAATGTAAAAGAATTAGTAAAACGGACTATTAGCATTAAGTGTTCCACTTAATTAGTGCTGAACTTTAGTGCTGCATTTGGTTATGTTGTGTTTCACCACTCGAAGACAGAACCTCTCTGGATTTAAGTGTCATTCAAACGGGTTCATTATTCCATCAGGGCATCAGTTCACCCCTGATAGAGGAAGAGAGAAGACAGGCAGGTGCAATATAAAGGCAACCCATGTAGCTACTTGAGTTTAAAGTTTCCCCCCATGCTTTGTGCTGTAATTTTGTAATTTTCCGCTGGCTTGGTAGCACAAAGGAGATGCGACAAAAATATATTAGTGGTCTTGCTCAAATAATGTCTTAAATAGCATATAATTTGCATGATTCTCATTTAATATTCATTCTGATTGTTTCATGAATTATGATAAACCTTCTGCTTCAAACACATCCAACCACATTCCCTCTTGAGTTAGTTTGGTACCAGAGAGATCTATCTCAAACCATCACAGTAGGCTCTCATCAGTAACTGTCAGGTTTACAGGGAATTTTAGGGGTCTGTACTTACATTTTAACAGTGGCAGCAGCTACTAACTGTTTTGCCGTTTAACATAATGTTCACCCAACAGTGTTCTTTTCCTAACTTACACTTCTGCAAAACATATGTTCTGTAAAGCTACGCGAGGTAACTAGTAGATGGTTTATTCTATTTTTAATTCACTCATTCTTTGAGGGGGGGTCAAAACCTCTCTCCTGGACTCGGCTCCAGGACTACAGGCTGCTCTATGAAGTCCTGGTTAGCGAGATGCGAACTATTTGCAGCTGCCTGTTTCATAGCTTAATTAAGCAGCTCTACTTGCTTGCCTCTGAAGACGGTGAGGCTGCCCAGAGCAGATTCATCATTTGTTTAACTGGTACACCATGGGTCCTTCCAAGGGCTTTAGGCCCTCAGCTCCCCACCATTCAAAAACTCCATAAATAATTCCATAAATACTTCCAAGTGTCGAGAATGTAGTGGGTTGTGTTGCACAGTCAAGTGCCTTATCAGTAGAATAAAAACACTGATGATGAAACACTCGCTAGTTTAATATTCGTGTTTCATCTAGGCTTGTTGCAGAAACAGACAGTATTGTTTGTTTAGTTGTCATCTGGAGCGCTGGATAATTCGTAGTTAAAAAATTAACAAGTATGACTAATGTGATACATTTAGTTGAAAATAGGCATCTTTTCACTGCCAAGGTTATCGAACCTTATTGAACCATTGTAGAAGTGCATGACCAAAGCTTCATTTCTTCCAGATGTCCAAAATAATGAGGCTTTTATGTAGCGTACTTCAAATTTATTATGAGTGGTTTTGTATTGTGATGTGACGATCCAATCATCATCTTGGTAATTAACCCCAGAAGAGGTTCAAGTTTACAAAGGGTCAAGTGGGAAGGGCTCAAAACCTAAAATCTACATTGGAAGTATGTGCAAATCAGGAATGATGTATTTTTTCTTAAAAAAAAAAAAAAGACTCTCATATGTTCCAATACAAACAGTGTCTCACAGTGTGCTTGGTACACCCTTATCTAGGACTCCTGGTGAATTTTTGAAGGTAGAAAATCTTCAAGATATGTGGAGAGTCCTGTCCTATATATGGGTGGTATGTAATTGATATATTTGCATATACTAAAAGTAGTATAAAAGTGTTTCTTTTCTGCTGTATACATCCCATGGACACACACACACACCATCCTGTTTACTGTCCTTGTAAGGATCTTCCACTGATATAATGATTAGCTGTAGTAATGAATGGTACATCAAACTCTAAACATAACCTTAACCTCAGTACCCAAAAGGAAATTATTTGGCTCTTTTTTTATGAAAGTACCAGGTAATCTGCATAAGGTCAAAAATGTCCCCATAAACATTTTTAAACATGCATACATGCACACACACACACACACACACACACACACACACACACACACACACACACACACACACACACACACAGTATACTAATATACTGTCCATTTTGTTTTGTTTTCTGTTTGACAGAACATCCACCAGAGTGATGACATTAACATGCAAGCTGCAATACTTGAATCATTGTCACAAGCCAGTTAGTAAGAGCACATGATCCAGTGTGGACAACTCCTCATCCTTTTAAACTGATAATTGCAGGGAAGATTTAAGGGTGCAAACTTAAAATCATGAAAACCTAAACAATACAATAGAGTAACTTTTTTCATTAATAAAACAGAATTAGAATCTGAAATCAGCAGTAGTTATCATCACTGGGATGTTGTAAATGCAGTGGTTGTATTATCATCACTGGGATGTTGTTGTAAATGCAGTAGTTGTATTATCATCACTGGGATGTTGTTGTAAAAGCTTTTAACCCTTTTCTATCACACCTGTTTACTCTACATTTGTTTCTGCCATTTCTGGGTCATTTATCAAATGTTTGCACATTTTGGGTTAATTTAATTTCATATGGCTTTTGAGCACACACTATGACAGCCTGTTTTTCCTGTAAAATAATTTGTGCAATAAAGGTGTTTCAAAATTGAGAGATTGTATCTGTAAATGTGCAGCTCATCAGCAGAACTAAGAGCATTAGTCTAACCCAGTCATCGTTGTCATTAATAATGACTACACCGACAACATTCACCTAATTATTAAGCAGTATTAGTAATCACACGTCTTATCAGTCCAATCCCTGGGCCACTATCAGCCCCTTCTCTTCTTTACCACATTATTACATAATCACAAAAGTGTACCGACTGTACAATAGAGAGAGTTAAGCAGGATAGACACACTCACACAAATAAGGAAAGAGAACACAGTACGAACTATGTCGACTCATAGAACATTGCTTGTCCTTTGGCTACTATGCGCTGAGAGCTTATGTTTGGTGAGTGGACGTTTGTGCATTATTAGTACTTTAATATGTTTTAATTAAAACAAGAGAAACATGTTTATGCTTAAAGGATAACAGTGTGAAAGCAGCTGATTGTATTTTGTCTATGTACTGAGTTCTGTAAGGATATATAAACTGATTGTTTCTCCATAATTGCAAAATATTTTGTAATTGCATTTTAAAAAGACGTTTTATTAATTAATGCTTATTAATGTGATCATCAATATTTTCTAAAAACCATTTGAATAAATTCAGCTTGTGCTTTTCTCTTATAGTCAACCTCCTCACTCACAGGTAAGACTTCAAATCCATATTCATAGTCTAATAACAATAAATGCATAAAGATCTTGGTAACCACAGGATGGTGTGATCTTGTGATTTGATCGTTTTCTGTATTTTAGCGTCTGTAGAGGTGGATGTGGATCATGGGAAGAACTGGGATATATTTGACATAAATGAAGGTCTGTGAGGGATATCACACCACATGTAGCTGTTGTTGTGCTGTTTCTCAGTACAGCAACGTTCTTTTCCTCACTGTGTTTACACTAACGAAGGCCTGTTCGCAGCTCACTCTCAGTTTCTGTTGAACAGAAGCTGGGCTTCAACTGGTGGAGGGAGACATAATAATTGATAAGGTCAGTTTACTTTGGAATATAATATAATACCACACATTAAATCTCGTTACTTCTGAAAAACATTTCCTCTATTTACATCACTATAGTTTCTACAGGAACTCTGCAGATAACAGGTGATGTGTTTGTGGTTAACAGGAGGAAAAAAACACAATTCTGGGTGACCAGTATCACTGGCCAACCACAGTACCATACTACCTTGAAGACAGCTTAGGTAAGACTATTGCATATATGTGCATTTGTGTGCTGTGATGTCTCAGTAAGAGTAGTTTTGCAGGCAGCGTAGAACATTTAGGTAAATGGTTATGTTTGCTGCAAGTCTCTGATTTAGAGCCAGTCGGTGTGAAGGAAGTTATGTTTATTGGTTCACGTAACAGAATTAGCTGTGAGCATGAACATGTGTAAGAACTGGATATCTGGAGGTTGCTGAGTAAAGACTAAAGAATTACTCTGGAGTTGAGTAAAGATTAGACTAAAGAATTACTCTGGAGTTGTTATACCATCATTGCACACAATCTCCACAAACTCCTCATTCTTCCATTTGTCTGCTCTTGTTTTGTTCTGATTTTGTGTGCGTAGATATCAATGCCAAAGGAGTAACGCTGAAGGCATTCGAGCAGTACAAGCTCAAGACCTGCATTGACTTTAAGCCCTGGAGTGGTGAACCAAACTACATTTCTGTGTTCAGAGGTTCTGGGTAAGAGACTTCAGATACTGTAAAGCAATAAAGTAATTAACATATAATAAACGTCCAGACATGCACGAATTCACTGTTGAACTCCATAAACATGTATGGGCAACTGTTTCTACTTGTTTACGAACATGAATGAACATGTTAATGAACATGAACAACTGTTTCTACTTGTTTACGAACATGAATGAACATGTTAATGAACATGAACAACTGTTTCTACCTTGTTTACGAACATGAATGAACATGTTAATGAACATGAACAACTATTTCTACCTTGTTTATGAACATGGTCAATGAAAGGTCACATTTCTCAATCTATATTTTCATGCATTTGGACATGTGCACCAGCCTGTCACTTTTGGAGAGACGTTTTCACTAAACTGTCCCTCTGTTCGTGGTGCTTCATTCCTACGTCACTCTCCTTATGGATCCTAACACACCTTTAAGCAACACAGCCACCAATCCAAACCACCCTTCCCATAGTCACAGCCTTAACCACAGCAAAAAAAAAAACAAAAAAAAATTATGAACATGAACATTAAAAATGTAAATTCAGAAGTGTGTGGATATGTGGGAGTGTGTGTGTTGGGGGGGGGGAGGGGGGGGGGTCAGGGAGTGCAGCAAATGGCCTGAGATTAGAAAAACAGAAAAATGTGGCATTGCTGTCCATGGAAGATCCAGATCAAAATAATTCCATAGAGATTACATGTCCCTATTGATAGGAACTGAATTAATCTTTGAAGCACATCAGAGTTTGAAAATGGGAAGAATCCAATTCCATCTTGTCATTCTACCTATCAACAGGTGTTTCTCCTCTGTGGGGAATCGTCGAATAGGTAAGCAGAGTTTATCAATTGGCAAAAACTGTGATCGCTTGGCAACAGTGGAGCATGAGTTGCTGCATGCTCTTGGCTTCTGGCACGAACAGTCCAGATCTGACCGAGACGATTATGTCACCATCATGTGGGACCAGATTGAAAATGGTAAACACTTCAGTAGTGAGTTTCAGTAGATCATGTTCAACCTCATAACCACTTTGACAACAACTGCATTGCTCCAGATGACTTGTCACTTACTGCATTGCATTGCCTTATTTTTGAACTGAAGATTTCTTTTCCGTATTTCACATGCAGGTAAAGAGCACAACTTTAAAACCTATGATGACACAGTGTCCAGTGCTCTAGGCGTTGCTTATGACTACAGCTCCATTATGCACTACAGTAAAACCACCTTTAACAAGGGCACCGAACCGACCATCATTACTAAGATACCAGAATTCATGGATGTGATTGGCCAGCGCATGGAGTTTAGTTTCAGTGATGTGGTCAAACTAAACAAGCTGTACAACTGCAGTGCGTTCAGTCTTACCCTCATTCACACTTTATCATTTTAATATAAAAGTTATTTTCCATGTGACCTTTAACCTTGACGGTTCCATTTAACATGTTCTATTTAACAACTATTTAATTTAAAGTCATGACCTCTATGGATCTGGAGGATCATCTCTACTGTTTTATAAACTGTTCGATTGAAAAAGTTCAGCTGAACCCTTTTTTTAAAATAATTTTTTTCATTTACACCAAATTTTTAAAATCATTTTTCCAGCTAAATTCTCCACCTTCTTGGACTCCTGTGGTTTTGAGCAGCCCAATATCTGTGGTATGATCCATGGAGAGGAAGTTAAGGCTAGATGGTTACGCAAGAGAAGTGTGGAAGGAGGTCCAAAGACCGACTACACCAATATGGGCCAGTGTAATGGTAAGAACATCATTCTGTAGAACGTCCTTCAGTAGAATGACTTTGGCACATAAAACACTAAGAACCTCTGTAAAACAAAATCTGAGTAACTGACTAATTGTAACTGAGAAATCAATGAGCCAACATGGAAAGGACATAAAGGCACTGAACGATTAACCACAGTGAGTCTAAGCAAGCAAGTGGATTAACATAGTTTCAGATATAAGTGATATTATCTTATATTTATTGATAACTCCTCTCTATGCTCTGATTTGAGCCAGAGAAAGAGGTGGTTGTGAAAGGTCTCTTGTGCTTTATTTGTTTATGAGGGCTTCATGGCAGCACTTTGTTCTTTATGATCGTTAAATATTTTATTGATGCCTCACACCAGAAAGACCAATGAGACTAAACAATTCGATACGATCACTGAAATGGGAAATTCTTAGTAACAGAACTGTTGAAACAGTGTAAACTCTCCAATTCTTAAAATGATACAGAGAAATACATTCTGAATCTGTATTTGACATTCAATGAACTTTCAACCTACTTGGAATAAATGTTATAATTTAAACATCTATCATTTTGAACATTAACTGGTACCTCAAAAACATCAGCTGATGAAGAACCTCTATGAACCTCTTTTTTGTTTTCTCTCTCTCTCTCTCTCTCTCTCTCTTTCTCTCTCTCTCTCTCTCTCTCTCTTTCTCTCTCTCTCTCTCTCTCTCTCATATATATATAGATGCAGGATTCTTTATGCATTTTAGCACAGTCGTAGGGAACCATGAAGACAAGGCTCACTTGGAAAGTCGTCTCTTTTACCCTAAAAGACCATTTCAGTGCCTACAGTTCTACCTGTACAACAGTGGGAGTGCTGATGACCATCTGAATGTGTGGGTGCGTGAATACAGCACTGAAAACCCCAAAGGAGTCCTGAGATCCATCCAGGAGATCAATGGTAATTTAACTAGCTGTTCCAGTCTTACTAAATCAAAGAGAGCTAATCAGGTCCTAAGAGTTAATAAAGTGCCAGTGTCTCTTTATTTTTAAGTGCTTTATATGTACACAATGAGCATTATGGTTCATGTATCCTTTTTGGTTTGGTTAGGTGGTTTCAGAAGCTCCTGGGAGCTTCACCATGTGACTTTGGACGCGTCTCAGAAGTTCCGAGTTGTGTTTGAAGGGGTGAAGGGCACGGGTCCTTCAGGAGGAGGTCTGGCTCTGGATGACATCAACCTCTCAGAGACTCACTGCCCGCAGCACACATGGCACATTCACAACTTCAGCCGCCTCCTCTCCACAACGCCTGTTGGATCCAAGATCTACAGCCCACGTTTCTTGGCCCCCGATGGCTATTCGTTCCAGATTGGTCTGTATGTTAATGGGAAGAAAGGCAGTCCAGGGAGCATGGCTGTGTACCTCCACCTGACCTCTGGACCCCACGACAGCCAGCTGAAATGGCCGTGTCCATGGCGACAGGCTACTATTGTACTGATGGACCAGAATCCGCACATTCAACATCGCATGGACAACCAAAGGATGTTCACCACTGACCCAAGCAAGACATCGACCGACTGTAAGAACAAACAGAGTGACAAAAGGACTTTGAGACGGTGCAGACCAAAATTCCACCAGTAACGTTTTTTCTTTTTTTCTGCCCCTTCAGCTCAGGGTAATGTAGAGTTCTTCTGGGATGACCCACAGAAGGTGGGCAGTCTGGTGAAAGGCCCAGACAACACCTCATTCTACCGGGGGCCTGGTATGGGCACCAGCTCCTTCATCACACACAGCCATTTGAGGAGTCGAGACTTCATAAAAGCAGATAATGCTGTCTTTCTCCTCAGTTTGGAAGGTAACGAGGTGATGTTTGAGATGATTGTTGAATGTTTATGCACTTGGGCTTTTAAGATGAATTCCTCAAACATCTTAAAAGCATAATTTCAACAATAAGATAAAGCAAAGACAATCCATATGAAAACTCTACCGCACCTCATGCATGAATGATTATGCTTTATCCATTGCCACAAACACCATAATAATTATGAGTAATTATTTATCTTTCCATGCCCTTCTTGTCCAGATGTGACTAGTCTTCTAGACACTCAGCCCATGCCTCGCTCTGGAGGGGTCTGTGGAGAAGGTTGTCAGGAGAGAAGCTCATCGCCCGCCAAATCCACACCAGCCTTCTCTCTAAACTCCACAGTAATGGTGGTTGTTTTAGGGTTCGTGGGAGCAGTCATGTTGTTGTTTGTGGTCACAGCTGTGCTCTATAATGTGAGGAGACACCGAAAGACAGATGTAGAGGGTATAGTTGGCGTGATGGAACCAGAGAAATTTGATGGCTGAAGGTTTCCAGGAATAAATCCTTAACAGTAAAAGTGTGAATAATCATACCTCTATAAATGTTTAAGTAAATTGCATGATTTTTACAGAAACTATTGTTTCTCTTATTTTTCTCTTGTTTTATTGAATGTTATCAGCTCACTCTGGAAGGGTCCACCAAACTCCCAGCCCTTGACAATATTCATTTAATTCAAATAATTGACTGAATTTAAATAAATAGGTTAAACTTATGGTGCTCTTTAATATGCTGGGTTTTTATGAGCAACGTTTTCCTTGCATAAAAATAAAACAAATTTTCAGAATCTTTGGCCTCATTTACCCCCAGAAAAATAATAATCAGCACATCGTTAAGTGCCCAAGATGATCATTAGTTAGCAATGCAACAGTGGATGTAGTGCAGACCAGGTGGATCAGTGGACACCAACCCAAAGCCACACTCAGTACCTAGTACACACCTTGTTTCCATTCCAGTGGTGTGTTAACCACATGGTTGAGAGCCTGGGTGCATATTTTGGTAAGAGTAGAGAAAAAGAGGCAATATTGAGAGGACATAGATATACATTCATATCAGGCTCAGTGCAAAAACACTCCAGTACCTCTACACGGAGTACATTGCTTCAGACAGGGACGGTACCATCGTCTCAGCCTCTCCATTGTACATCACCTCTTTCTGTATGATCTCCAGTAGCGTCAGTAACTGAAACTGTGCTCAGAAGGATCACTGTATTTTTGTGCCAACTACATAGCAATATCATATTAGATTTTACAGTAAATCGTTAGCCAACACCATTGGTAAGAGGCTACACTGGGTCTGCTTTTATGAGCTTTGACCAATGACCGAGTCTACAGTTCCTGTTCTCCTGCTCGTCTGTGGTGAACACACCCACTCCATTTCCCAAAAGCATGTATGCACTCCCAATCAGCCATCAAATAAGATATTGATCAGTACCACACAGTTGAAAACCTCACAGGCTGATTAAATCAAGCGTAGAGCACAATATGGGACTGAAATTATAATAGGTTTATAATGGGACAAAAGGAAGTCCATGTTGAAAATCCTTCCCCTCAGCTAAAATGCATGTCTGTAAGAGCTTTAGGTTTCTTTCCAGTCTAGCGTGTCATACCTAGTCTAACCGCTAGATGGCAGTCTTACCCAGTATTTTCACCTTCCAAACTGTCCAAAACTTACTTTCCAGCAGCTGCAAAACAAATACCAGAAAACCGACCAGACAGTGCAAGTATACATCACTTGGGCTATATGTAATGTGGATTCATCAATTCAGTTTCAAGCTGTGATAGTCTACACAGCTCTTAGCATATCAGCATTTGAAACATCAGACCATGTTTCATAACCAACATTCATGCTAGTCCATTATTCAGACCTAAAAACACATGAAAATATTCAGTGTATATGCTTAAACATTTTATTAGGTGACAATGATGGGCCAGAACACAATACTGAAACAAAATCTATAGGGAACTCTTATGGGCTATTGCTTCACTCTTCCTCCACGGTCAGATGAGGAAGACCACATCCTCGGACACCATGACCTGGTTGTCGTCTTGCATGAGTTCCAACAGTGAGTTCACCTCCTGCTGATCAAACTCCTCCAGCTGCCCTTTGTTGATGTGTGCGAGGAGGACAGGGATCTCCACAGACTGGGATCTGCTCACCTTAAACGCTTTCAGCAGGGCTGCCTTAAACACCTTCAGTCTGAAAAAGGTGGAAAGTCAGATTAAGCAATGATTTACAGTAAAATGACACTGAATAAAATGAACTGGGGTGCGATGGTGTGAATACATGAATAGGAAGAGGCGTTGAGAGGACAGAGTATTTGAAGACTCACCTCTCCCGACTGATTTCCACATTCTTCTTCTGGCTGCTCCTGTGAGATATTGGCCTGGTTTTCTGACTTGACTGAGCTGAACAGAGGTAACCAGCAGTATCAAACAAAACAATGCAGATATGCAAGGACAAAACACACAGGCAAGCCCATTTCAGAATGCATGTAGATGTTTCCAAGTGACAGCACTACAGTAAAACAACTTACTGTTTTCAACATCTGTAAAGTCATATGGATCCTCAGAATCTTCCAATTCCATCGTCGCATCCTCATGATCTTTAGACACACGAGAACGTTTCCTGCAGATGACAAATCATGCTGTCAGTCACCTCAGATTCAGAGCATTAATATTCATGTTCCATATACAACTTCCATAACATTGTCAGTTGCAGCTTCAAACCGGATGGTTCTCTGGCTCTGGGTCTCCTGGCTCTGGATCTCCTCTGTGTCTGCATCCACACTGTCCTCAGGAAGCTTTCTCTTCTTGTTCTTCTCTAGAATCTAGAATTCAGTATTAGGGACATTCAGCCCATTTGGTTTTAGGCAGGAGTAACTTCCCATGATTACCTTTTTGAAGTAGGCAAACTGCATGAGCTCCAAGGCCACTTCAGCATCTCCTAGCTCAATGCTTTTGCTCATGCGTGCCTTGGCATGGGCAGTAGCCAGCCTGATCATCGTCTCAAGAGCCCGTGCAGTCACGGGCATCGTCTGGAGGCCACAGCAGAAACATCAAGTCAAGCGGGATTTAGCAAAACGTATGGAGCACTGAGCTGTTTCGAGTGAGAGAAACCCTAGAGACAGACCCTTGCTGATTCACTGTTGAGTTGGTCATGGTTTCGGAGTTTGGAGTACTCCTCTGCTATGTAGTCTGAAGCTTCTTGGGTTAGAACAGGCTTCACCATCTTAGCCACATGGATGTATTTTCTGATAAACTCCATTGTGATGACCTTCTCTCTACAGTACAGGTGATGGAAAGGGATAGTCAAAACACACACACACACACACACACACACACACACACATTTAAGCCTACCTTTTCTTTCTGTGGCCATGGAGAATGTTATCCTTCTTCTCATAGACCTGCAGTTCATGTTCCGCTGCCTCACGAATGTTTGGGTCGTCCGTGGTAAACACATCCACGGTGCTGCCCAGAGCCATTGCTGTTGGTAGAGACGTTCATAGAACAGGAACCGAGTGCAACCTATTAACCAGGGACGATCAGCTTGAGAACTGCAGAACATGAAACTACTCCCGTCACTAGATGGCAGCCTCACCTGCTCCCTCCTGCTCCCCTGGTGGTCGGTATCTGTGCATGCGCAAAACATGCTCCGAAATCTCCCGGTCACTGTCTGCATCCATCTGGTCCAGCACAATGAAGAGCAGATCAAATCGGGAGAGTAAGGAGTCTTGCAGCCCAATGTTCTCCATAGGGGTTTTATACTGGTCATACTGGAACAGAAGGGTGGAGGGAGCACAAATCAATTAACTACACCCATCTAGCGCAAATTAATGCAATAGGGTGGTGCATTGGCGGTGGGGGGGTGGGTTGAAGGACTTAAAAGGATAAGTAGGAAACATGTAGGCTCGGGGGCAGTCTTTAACCTTCAAGTTATGGTAGCAGATAAGTCATCACAATCACATACCGCATTGTGACTAATCACTCAGGTGTAACTAACTACCAGTCAAATCAGAGCCAGGTGATTCATTAAAGCACACAGAGTCAATAACCAAACACCAAAAATAAATACAATTACATAAGCTGTGCAATAATAATATAGGGTCAAGCTTTAAAAAAAAAAAAAAGTACCATTTCTCCAACATTTTCCTGCATAAAGTGCTTGAACGTTGCTGGCCATCTCGGGCCCCAGGCAAACATGCTGCAGTCAGTACGTGCTGCAGGTAACAACAGATCTTACCCTGCCGTACACTGGATTAGCTGCAGCCAGCACACTACAGCGAGCATTGAGCCTGGCCTGGATCCCAGCTTTAGCTATCGTCACTCTGCCTTGTTCCATAACCTCATGGATGGCGGTGCGATCCATGTCAGACATCTTGTCAAATTCATCAATGCACACCACCCCTCTGTCAGCCAGCACCATGGCTCCCGCCTCCAGTCGACGCTCACCTAAATGTGGCATGGACAGAAAAAGAAAGATACAAATGAACGAGATATGATGCATCTCGGATTAATGTCCCACATCCTTTGAGATTAATACAACTCTCAAAGGATGTAGGACAAGCCATTACTTGGACAATTATTGCTTAAACAATTGGTCATCTTATACAATCCACACTGCATGTTATTCACCAGTTTCTTGATCGGTAGTAACTGCAGCAGTAAGGCCCACCCCGGACGAGCCTCGCCCGGTGGTAGGGATGGCCCTCGGGGCTGTGAACAGAACATACCTCAACAGCTGGGATTTAGCAACTGATGGATCACCTACATGGTGATAAAATGGAAAACAAAGGCATTCAGTGCAGGTACTAAAACCCCAGAATATTTTAAAAACCAGCCATGTGTTAAACTACTACAGCGTGAGGACTTCAGACGAGTGGCTTAACCTATGAGGAGGATGTTGATGTCTCCTCTAATGCGAGTGCCATTCTCCAAGTTTGTCTCATTGCCACCCAGCAGCAGACAGAGGATGGCCTTCTTTATGTACTCATGACCATGGATACTGGGAGCCAGAGACCGACTCAGTTGTTCAAACACGTCCTGAAACACGACCCCAGCCACAGGAGCAGGTGGGTAAGCAGCTCTCAAACAAACAGCCAAAGCTTGTCCGCCATCTCCTGCTTACTTTAGAGTGGGTTTTGCAGAATTTCTTGATCTTGGCGACGTCGTCGGCACAAAACGTAGGAACAGTTTCCATACTCATCAATTTCACGTTATTGGCTAGCAGGATAGTTCTGCACACACACACCACATAGCAACACTACAGCAACACAAAATATGGGCATCAGCACAAGACATGGAATATCACACACCTGAAGGTTCCAGAGGTGAAGCCTCCTTGTTTGGCAGGTAAACAGCGGTACACACCAACCAACTGGATGCGGTCTCCTGGCTTTACCTGGTCCACAAGGTCATCATTAGCGATGATGTCAACAGAACGGGGGAGCTGACCTGCTGGAGCCTTCTCTGGCATCTCCTGGACGGTCAGAGTCTGGTGATCCTTGTAGCAGCACAATCCAAACTCTGTCTCCAATGGATTATTCTCCTCATCCTACACAGAGTCTTAGTCCGTTACACTTTTGCTGCAGAGGTGGGCCATTTCCACCACCCACATCAAACACAGAAGCACAAACCTTGGTGGGATAGATGGAACTGGAAGGGAAAGCATCCAGTGAAGTGAGATCTGTGTATTTCCTCTCCAAGGTTTTTTTGGTTGCTGGACAGTAGTGAACACTGCGCATGATCTTTGGTCTCACCAATGAACCTGAAATAGGAAAAAAAACAAACACACCGCATTCAGTGAACAGGACACTTCATTTAAATGTATGAGATTTATTGTTATTTAAACAAAGTTGACAGTAACTAGTTCTTCAGATGCACATAGAAGTTAGAAAGCACACTTACACTTCGTCACAATACCCTCAACACAAACAAGATTTCCCAGAAACCTTGCACTCAGCGTACGCGGAGACACGTGCTTATTCCCGAAGCTCCCCTCGAATCCAACATGGAACTCGTCAAACTGTTTGGCATAAGTGGCATCGATGGAAGCCACCAGGTCCTTCAGAGCTCGCTGGAATGCAACTAGCTCACTGAAGGCATTCTTCAGAAGCCTGTCAAAACAATACCGACATATGCAATAGGTCCAAGCTACACTACTGGTCCACATACAAATATGAAAGGCTTGAAGAGGTTACTACATGCACCTCTACTCTTCAAACAGGCAGTAAACTAAATCTCACTGACTGGTCTATGTTCACAACAACTTGGACATGGACACCAACTCTTTAGCTCGTTTCTCGTTCCTCCGCCGCAAGTCGTTAAGGTTGACTATGAGACGAGACTGGCCCTCAGACACCATGCTTCTGACCTTCTCATGATACACACCCTGGTCTTGCTGGCAACACACAGTCAACATTCAGTCAGGCTCAATTCAATTTGACACATTTTAACAGTGCAAATTAACACCCAATTATTTTTCACTCAAGTAGTTACCACAGAAAGATATAGATGGTAAACCAGTTTAAAAAAAAAGATGCAAAAGTAGTCAAAGTTAGAATAACATGGAATAACGGCAGAGTCTTAAAATAATGAAACCCAAGGAATGAGCACATTTGGAACTCACATCATCATCCAGAAAATCCAGGTATTCTCTTTGTGCTTCTCGAAGCTCAAGGTCCTCAAAGCCACCATCCATATTCCCACAAACGTTCACTTAGGAGAAGGTTACCAAAACATTACAATATTACAACAGAACAGTTTAAAGGTGCCCATATCATGATTAGTTCAAGTATGCTCAATCAGAGAGTGTGTGTGTGTGTGTGTATATATATATATATATATATATATATATATATATATATTTACCTGCAGTCTGAAGTGAACCACAGACATAGAGACACTTTCCTAAGAACTGTGAAAGTATTTAGTGCTTGATTTGACAGGTTTGCATTACCCTGAGAGATGCCTCTTCAAGTCACTAAAAGGTACAGGTCTGGCAGTCAATTACACCAATTGGTCAATTTACTTTCACAACTAAAGACCCAAAACTAAAGGTACTCCCCACATCTGAAGTCCAACTACCCAATAAATATCGGATAGCTACATTTATAATAAATGACCATTTGGGTGTCTTTCCTGACAATTCTTAAACATTTTCAAAGAAAAAAAATTGTTAGATGATTCTTGACTTAATAATGTCAAAGTCACTACAGTGGACTGATTGCATGATATTTTGAAAATATGAGAGATAGACATTGGGTCTAGGCCTTTTTCCTTTGTCTATGTATAAACGTGTGTAGTAGATTGCTTCGTGTTACACGTTAAACACTAACATTTCACTTGCATATAAACGACCTCATTTTCTCTTCCACAACATTCCAGAACCTCAGCAACAACAATCTTTTTTCTTTTTTAAGGAGAGGGTTTGCGGAGCACAAAGCGGTCGGTCTAGCGGAGGACCGAAACTCCTGCTCCGCAGGTCTGGTGTTCATGCCGTACAGTAGACCGTGTAGTTTCTTGAGCACCTGAGCACCTCCCTCGCGAAGGCCAGGCACGTGACCGAGACTGAGGTAGTCGGAGTTTCACGGAAGGCAGTCGAACAAGTTTCCCCTCTGTGTCGAAACGGGAGTGTTGATATCGGCAAAAAGAAACAAATGTGAAAATCCTTAAAGCCAGTAAGTTGTCATTAACTGCTGTTACGCCGTGGATTGTACTGCCGGGTGTTGTGTACAGAGATAGTAGTTTATCTTTGTGTGTTTGTCATAACTGTTTAGGGGATTCTGGTTTAATTGTTATTTATGTCATAGATCAGTTTGTCCAAGCACATCAGTGAAATGGTCTACATTAAATGTTAAAATAGTTGACAAGATTTTGTTTGTGCGAAGCAGCCGTGTACAAGCTATTATAAATGGTACCATTTGCTAGTTGCCTTATTTCTATCCTAAAACAAACCATAACCAAAAACACAACTTTCCATTATCACTTGCGCCTTTCAGTCGCTTGACTTGATGCCTTAAAGCAACTATAAAGTATAGGTCCAAAGTTCGCATTTATAGGCAGAACAGTGAAACTATCGGCAATATAACACGGAGGCTTGTTGTTGTTGTTGTTGTTTACTGATAGTCATCTAACTATGAGTGAACCGCCCAGAAGCACTCGGGGGCAGAGGGAGAGGAGCAGAGAAGGGAACCGAGGAAACCGGGATGTGTATCATCCCTCACGGGACCACCTTCCCAGACCGTCGTCCAACAACAGGTGCATATAAAGTTTGAAAAACAATGCAGCCGTTAATCCTCATATTTTTTTAATTCAAAACTGATGTATATTATGAATTGCGTGGTTTTTTTTTTTTGAACGAGACAGCTTGGAGAATTATTGTGGATAAATACCAGGAAGTGTACAAACCCCCTTTCTTTCTCAGAGTCGACCATTTCAAAAAATACATGGAGAATCTGGGAGACTCCTGCTAGGGTTCATTGATTATACAAACGGACTTTGAATGAACTAAACATTGTTAGATGCGTTTCTAAAATCTTTTTTTTTAATTATTGATACAAATAACCACTTTTTCTCAGGTCTTCAAATCAGCGTCAGAACTCCAGAAACCCTACTTCACATCCTAAACATGTGAGAAGTGTTCCTTCTGAGGAAGTACGCGAATCTAAATGGACTTACATCTGCTCCAGGAGGGGTGTGTATTAACAAAAAAGCAAATCTGTCATTGGACATTTTATTCATTGCATTCCTTATTGCCTTGAATGTTTATTAGTCCTCAAATGTTGTAGCTAAATAGATATTTAGAACACATGAAGCACGGGTTGGTTTTCTGCTGTGTTGAACCTCTACCCCTTTACTCTCATTGTTCTTTCATATTCGATCTGGTTCGACTGGTTGGACTCTCTATGCTCTCAGGTGCAAACAGGATGTTGTGTACAATAAACAAACATGGAATTATCATATCCTTCCATTAGAATCATATACTGTGGAAAATGTCCACATTCTCACGTACACAAAAATCAACTACTCTTGCACACACACATTCTGTTTAACATGTAAGGCGTCTATAACCATTAAAGTAAGTACTAGATTTATTAAGGAAAGGAAATGTTTGTTTAAATTAGGTTGTACAGTTCATACATTTTGCGTATATGTGGGTGCATACAGTGTTACTTGTTTTGATTTATCTGGTTCATTTGCTTGTTTTTGCATCCTGTATATGTGATGTGTGAGTTAGGTTGGACCATATTTTTGTGTGTGTGTTTCAGGTATTGTGCTGCTATGTGCAGCCTTGACCAATTTGCTGGTGCTGTTCTGTGTTGTGGCAGCTCAGGTGACATTGTCAGGCATGTCGGCGATGAGTTTTGGTGGAAGCTTTGTCGACACCGTCATTCCATTTGAAGGGGTGGAGCTTCAGCAAGTGCGTGAACTCGACATGCAGTTTGGACAAATGAGAGCCCCCGGAGTCTATGGCGGTGTGGTGTTCAGCCTCGTCTTTGGCGTAGTCTCCCTCTTTCTTGTGCTGTCCAACAACAAGCCCTCCTATGTGCTTCCACGGAAGCTCCTGATTGGCCAGTTTGCCTTTCAGGTGATAGGAGCTGTGGTATATGTGGTTGCGGTGGGTTTGTATCTGCACTTTGTGATCCAGGTGAACTCAACGGACGTGTGTTTGAAGCGGGAGCGTCTCTACGCTCGTAACGGACAGACCTGGATGAACTGTAAGGTGAACGGAGCAGACGCTGCCGTGGCATTGTTCGGACTCATAACAGCCTGTTTGTATGTCCTGGGTTCTGTATTTACTGGCATCACCCTCCGCAGTGTCATTCGCTACAATCAGGAACGTTCCCTATATGGAGAGGAAAGACCCTCCGAGCTCAGGCCAGCCCGGGGCCCACCCGCCCAACCTGACATATACATATGAGCCTCACGCCAAAGGGTTTTTGAGAGACTCTTCTGTTTTATAATTTATAGGTTTACATTTTTATAACAAGCATGCGAAGTTCACCAAGCAGGTGCTGTTCACGGATGTTTTAGTGTGATGTTTTCTCTTATCTTTATATTGATTTTGAGTTTGTAGCCAAAAGTGATTCACATGCATAGAAGTTGATGAATGAGTGACTGCTGGTTCTGCCTGGGCAGCTTCAGAACCAAGTATCTGAGCTGCAGTAAACAATTATGAAAGATGTTTGTTTAACGTGAGTAGGAGGTTAAAGAGAATTCCATAGTGATGATTACATATTTTCAGTAGTTCTGGATTTATGTTTTATGCATTTATTGTTTTGACCTATAGGGGGCAGCAACTGCACACATTGAATCAAATTGCTGTTTTGCCATCATACCATTTTTCAAGCAGTAATAAAAATTATGGAACATTTCTCTCTTAATAGTTCATAGGTATCTTGCAGGTAATTGTAATAAATAATGATAACCTGCAAAGAAACGACTATTTAAACTGGTATAAAATAATATTTTTTTAATATTTGTCTCAAAGTGTAATAAATGTTTTTAATCTTAATAAAAACTTGCTAGGAACATGCCTGAGTCTGCATGATTATTTTCGCTTTTTGTGATTTTCTGTCACTTGCATGAAGAAGTGCCCGCTTGTATACGCTTGTAAGCACAGGTAATCTTTACCTTTATCACCCAGTGGCCAACAAGATGCAGATCTTTATTCACTGAAATCCACAGTGGCATTTATTTTACAGAAGAATCATTTATTGAGCAGAGCACTTCAATATTGTGCAAAATTCAGAACTTCTACAACATACTTCGCTACCCTCAGAGACACTTATCTACACTCCTGTAGGATCATAGTTTAAATAGTACCTTAAGGCTTAGAGCTTTATTCAAGCGGTGGCCCTTAGGTGATCTTATTTCATGTTTTAACACCATGTAGTAGTGGCCTATCATGTATTGTTTTTCACGTTTCATACATGATTGTAACAAGCTTTTCTCAACTGTGCTGTTATCTTGCTTTGACTGCAGTAGATGTCATTAACAGGGCAGCACACGCTCCATATACATCAGTGCATGACTCAGAGACACTTGTGTATGATCTGGAGGGGGTGTGGTCCACCTTCTGGCCTTTTTTACTTTAGTCATGCTTCACAAGAGCGAGTGCTGACAGCAGGAGGACACGCACCCGTACAGCAGCTCGGCCAAAGGGCATGTGAGCCATAACACGCGTAGTGAAGAGTGTGTTCCCTTCGTATCTTCCTCTTTCTACTCGTGCGTTTTCTGCTCATTTCTTCATTTATCTTCACTGTGTGCAGCAGACGACTAAACGAAGGTTCCAGCAGGACTGTTTTGTAATGCCATAATCCAGGTAAACTAAGTCTGACTACATCTGATTCTGAGTTGTGCTGCTGGTGTGTTAAATGATAAAATGTTTTATGTTTTATTTGGTTTTCTTTAAACTCCTTAAATTAGATTTAATAATTATATGGAGCAAGTAACAAGCATATGAGTGTTTGGAAGGTTGTGATTATTAGTGAATATTTAGCTTGACAGAAAACTGTTGTTTGTGGCAACTTTGATGACACGTGACATTTAAAATGGAGCAGATCATTCAGAAGATTCTGAACTCTTGTGATTGGGGAGGAAGTGTGGATGAGTGTGGAAGGCAAAAAGATCGAACGTGAAATGTGGAGTGATTCCTGTTCAGAAGATCCAGTGAAGGATTCCTCTTTCATAGAACTGCTTTTCTCACTTTGACTGCTTTCAGTCAAAACAGTGTCACCTTACTGAATGTATGTATGTGTGTGTGGTGTCTCAACACATCTTATGGTATTATGGTTGTATGTGATTGCTGCATGAATAAATGTTAAACAAATATGCAGGACTGACAGAGCACCATACGTTCCAATTTAAAGCTGTTTATTGTGTTTCCTGTGAAACCAGGCACTCTAAAAAGGTGTAGCGAAGCTTGTGAGGGAATAACAGCAGACCTAAACTGGAAACACAGTTAAACACAGTTAAACACAGTTAAACACACTAACATGGTTGTTTTGACCTTTCTCCTTCCATATCCTCAGGATTGTGGTAGCTTAACTGTTATGACAGTGTAGAAGGAGCATGTGCGATGGTCTACAGGCTTATTGATAGTTTGCATTTGGCTGATGCTTTTATCCAAAGCAACTTACAATTATTACTGAATAGATCTTAAGGTTAAGGGTTAAGAACTTTTACTTTGTCCACTGATCTTAACATTATTGATCTGAACATGTGTCTGGTATCTTGTGTTTAAACGGTCAAACTGTAGGTTGCTGTTTGGTTTTTTAGTTGCTTTAGAATGAGTTATGCATTACTGAAAATGCAATAGTTCAATTTCAGGAAAAAAACAAAACCAAAAACATTCTGGAAGTTTTCTTCTCAAACCCCTGAATTTGGTAATTGTCTTAAACCAGAATAGAATAGAATAAATGAGGAAGTCAGTTGTGTAACACAGTCAGGACTGGATTGTCTTTTACTTTTCACAGTTATACATCTGTGCTTTGTTGTGAAAATACTGCCTGGCATTTTGGTAAGGTAGGTGTAATGTGTTTTTTTTTTTTATGTCTAACCATGACTGACCATCTTTTTTTGTTTATGTAGTGTAGTACACATCCACTTGTGTAACAGAGCACTACAAAGATGGCCACAAAATCTGAATTTGACCTGAGTTACATCACAGAGAGGATCATTGCTGTATCCTTTCCCCATGCTTGTCCAGAGCAGACCTACCTACAAAATCTACGTGACATGACTCAGATGTTGCAGTTCAAACATGCAGACAATTATTTGGTAAAGAGGAGAAACAATTTTGTACACATACTCACTTCTCTTTTTTGCTGCTAGAGCTAGACACGTGTATGTTCACAACTAATGCAATTTCATTAAAATAACTACCTATCAAAATCAGTACTACTAGGCAATCTAAATCAACCTGAACGTTGTGTATTTACCAACAAAAGGTTTTATTTTTAAAAATATTTTTATAAACATTTGGACATTTGTTATTAAAATAATAATAATAATAATAATAATAATATTTTGAATAATTTTAATTCTATTGTGTTATACCTTCTAACAAGATCCAGTAGATCTCACCCATTCTTCTCATGTTTCCTTCATGCATGCTTCTTTTTGCTTGATGAATGTGTGTGTTGGTGTGTTATTGGAATTCTGCATAAGAGCTGGTCTTATGGAAGCTATGTGGTTCCTGTTGGCAGGTGGTCAACCTCTCAGATGCCAGGGAAGAACTTAGGCAAATGAGCTCCACGGTAAAGCCACTTCCTGGCTCATGTTCATTGTACTTCAGAATGCTGATAAGACCTTCAACCCAAACACTGTACGTCCCCGTGGTAACTGTGGCATGTATAAGGAGCTTCTTTGCGGTGTGGTTGTTTTCCCTCAGGTCCTGGATGTCGGCTGGCCGGCACTCCATGCCCCATCCCTTCATTTACTGTGCTCTGTATGCAAAAGCATGGAGAACTGGCTCAACACAGACACTGAGCATGTGTTGGTGCTGCATTGCCGGGTAATAAGTCCTGCCCTCCTGACTCTCCATCTCCCTTTCTGTCCTCTCCTCCCAGTCTAATTTTCATTCCTTATTCCTCCCTCCATCCCTCCCCCCTGGCTAGCATGTGTTTATTCCTCCAGCTATGTTCTGGTGAGGTTCTAGCATGTGTTTATTCCTCCAGCTATGTTCTGGTGAGGTTCTAGTCAGCATTCCTCTGAGAAAGTTTCATGGGTATTAGTTATCTTGACATGAAAAAAAAAAAACTGATGATTGGTTTTCTTTTAATTTTATGATGATATGATAGGGAAAGTGAATTTATGAGTATGTGAAGACTCTGCTGTTACACACTCTAACCATCACATGTTTAATCTTTATGGGTGACGTGTTGTTCTCACTCTCTCTTTCTCTCTAACAGGGTATCAAAGACCGGATAGGGGTGGTTATATCATCTTATATCAAACTTCCCAGTGTCTCTGCCAGGTAAAACTAAGTCGACACATCAAACTGAAACATGCTAGTATGTGCATGATTTTTTTTTATTGCCAATTGAAGAAATACTTTTTAAACAACACAATACTGACCAAATATTTAGAGATAAGCAATGTAAGCCTTTTTTATTCCTTAAAAAGAAAACAGTGCCAGGGATTAGACTGTGTTGATTTCACCTCTCTGTGTGAGTGTTAAAGAGTGAATGTGGTACGTGTGTTAAATGTGCATCGCAAACATTGTTGAATTGTTGGTCATGTTACAAAAAAGATGAAAGAGAAATGATTGGTTGTTAGACAGAAAGCTGGCAGTCTCTTTGGATGAACTTTGAGCTGGATTATTGTTTTGTTTGTGGGAGGGATTCTGTTGCCATGGGATCTGCTTATATCCTGCATAGTGCCAGTCTGCAGATTCCAGAACAAACAATAACAGCACCGTATGGCCATAACTCAGTGTGTGAAATTCCACTTTGTATCCATATGATTTTGGGGAAAAAAGGGTCAAATAAAAATGATGCTTCATGCTCTCTCTCTCTCTCTCTCTCTCTCTCTCTCTCTCTCTCTCTCTCTCTCTCTCTCTTTCTCTCTCTCTCTCCCTCCTCTCTCTCTCTCTCTCTCTCTCTCTCTCTCAGTGAAGAACAAGCGCTAGACCTCTACACAATGAAGAGGTTCTACAGTGATAAGATGGCTTCACTCATGACCCCATCCCAAAAAAGGCAAACTTCTCCCCTCTTAGCACATTTACGTACAGCTCTGATGTTTTATGAACTAGGGACACCCTTCATTCTCCCATCACCACATTCTGTGTCTGTTTGACGTGATTTTGCAAAAGCTCGTCAATCACAAAAGAGGTGTGTTGTGAGTGGGACACGGGAGCCCTGAAGGCTGATCTGAGGTCAGATCATGGGGTCTGTGACTAGTGTGTTGTGAGTGAGACACGGGAGCCCTGAAGGCTGATCTGAGGTCAGATCATGTGGTCTGTGACTAGATGGAGCTGCTTCTTCACTCAGTGCTTTACTTTGCCTCTTCTTCTTTCTTTTTTGTGGCTGAATGCTAATTTTTCTTCACTGTTCTTTAATTCTTCTTCATTCCTGTGGCTTTGTCAGGTTTCTGATTGGAATTCCATTCACTCTATTCACCTGTGAGTGTTTCATGGACTGTATAGAACAACTTAACTGATACCTGTGCATTGTGTCTCAGTATTTGCTTTGCTCTTTTCCATCTCTCTCTCTCTCTCTCTCTCTCTCTACCTTCACTCTCCATATACTCCCTTTTTCATTCTCTTGTTGTTTTTATACAAATAAGGATTTTCTGATAGTATATAATATGTAAAGTTAAAACTAATCCTTTGTTTTTCTTAAGAAGCACCAAATATTTCAAGTGAAGATTTTCCAAATCTCTACGCATTTATGTTGAGAGAGTCTGATCCATTGTGGTGTGGGTGGGAAGATTGATGATGCTGTGTGTGGTTCAGGTATGTGCAGATGTTTGGCAAGCTTCTGGTGCGTGAGTTGAAGATATACTCCTCTCCTCTCCTCTTCCACTGCATCTCTCTACACCACATCCCCAACCTCCATCCCACAGGCAAGAACACACACACACACACACACACACACCCCTCAGACAATTCTTGGGCGGATTAAATGCGATTTTTGCTTAACGGTTCTCTTTTCATCTGTACCTTTTTTAGTGTGTGGACTCTTTATGAGGGTTTACCAAGGGACGAGGTCGGTGTGCACCACAGGAGTACAGTAAGATGCACTAACATTGCAGGTGTCATGTTCTGTACTGAATATGTGGTGATGTGACGTTGTCATTAAGGGCGTCTGCTCATGTGTGTGTGCCTTTCAGTCAGGTCTCTGTAGGGAAGGCACACACTGTTTATTTTGCCCTAGAGCCTCCGCAGCTTCTCAACGGTGACATCATGGTGAGACCGCAAGCTCTGAATGGTGTTGACTCACATGTGCTAAGGTCTAATTCTGAATGTGCACCCTATGTGGATTTTTAACTCACAGAAGTGTTCATGCTTCTCTTTTGCAGATTGTATGCTATTATAAGAATGCTGCAAAAGGGAACAGAGAGCTTGTGTTTCGCATGCAGTTTCATACAGGCACTCTCCATGGACACCCCTCCTTGTTCCATAAAAAGGACCTTGATTATGCAAACAAAGGTACACACTGAGGAGTGAAACTTTGAAACCATACATATCAAATAGAAAAAAATATAGAGCTGCCTTTATCTGTGTTCACACTGCAAGCCTATAGTATCCAGTTTTATTACTCCTATTTCTTTCTTAGGTATTCACATAATGTTTTTATTGTGGTCTTTATTTGACGCCAGTTGGAGGAGCAATGCTCCTAAAGTGAATTTCCAGTGGTCCAAAGGGAAATAATACAGCCATTACATAAACACAGAAGTAAACAAACAACATGGAGACAAAAAAAATCTGTCACTTACTTCAAGTTAATGTTGCTGTTAAAAGCCTGTACAGTGTGAGGTGGAGTCTTCAAGTGCTTCTTAAAACTCTTAGAAGGGTCTTAAAACAAACAAACAACAGTTTTTAAAATATCCCAGAAATCCATGGAAGAATATGTACTACAGAACTTTGTTTTTTTTATTTCATTGTACTGTGGCCACCAAACATGTTTGTCTTACAAACAGCCTTCATAAGGTCAGTGCAAACCTGTGAGAAATGTTTAGTTACAATGACATGAGATAATTTAAGTCAAGATTACATGGCATTATATAATTTATTGCAGAGATGCTCAAATTTACACCCCATAGGTATGATAAACTTCTTTACAGTTTTCTTAGTCACTAAAGCCAAGAGACAAAAACATCTGGTGCTTGAAGTACCTCCCAAAACATGGTGAAAATTTCTATAACAAAACAAACTGATACAGAAGGAAAGGTGTATGTAGAGACAAATGTTTTGCCAAAATAATGTTTGCACAGATTTATACATTAGTGCTATCAGGGTGCACCTGAGGGGCCAAACCCATCCTTCAAAGTCACATCCGTCTTACGGAAACAAATAGTTAACTAATGATTAAACTTTTGTCATTTCTCAGTATAAATACAAGGAAACAAAGAGCAGTTTTCCACACAATCCAACTTTAGCTATTGTACAGCATCCCTGGAGGTGAGAGGATTAATGGTGCAGTGCAGATCCAGCAGATCCATGATTTAAACCCAAAAGATTACAATTGATCTCCCAAAGACCACTGTCTCCTGGTAAGAAGGGAAAAAAGATAGAAGGATATGCTAAGCATCAGACATAAAATTACAAGGTAACTATAAAGTAACAATGAGTCAAGTAACATTGCAATGTTTTTTGTAAATTCTTTTTGTTCTTATTTGAAATCTGCATTTATATTCACTCCTCTGTTCTGCAAGGGTTCTTATAAGAAAACTTTACTTGATGTAATAAAGCAACAGAATGACCATTACGATGGTAGAAGGTGTGGAGAACAAGTCACAACACTCTCTCCTGCACCTTCACTTTTAGATCCCAGATTTCCTGAGAACGGCATGGTGGAGGTCATTTTTTCAGAATCCACGACGAGCATTTCCGGTTTTCCTCAAGGTATGTTCCTGTGATCCGTACTCTTCTAATAAAGACCAGCTGAAGAACTGAAAGGAATGTAAGAGATGTCCCTCACTGGGACCTGTAGCATTCAGTGTCCAGTAGAGGGAACAACGTTTAGAGTATGAAAACAAGAGTGAGAGAGAAAGATTCTCTCTCGCTGTCAGTCATTACACTTGTGCTTTAGTGCATTAACAAATGACATAACATCAGCTTCTATCAGGAAGATGCTGTGTGTTTCAATGAACATTTGCATTTCATAATATTTTAAATGAGGACCGAAGGTGTTTTTTTGCCATATAAAAGGTCCTGCTGGCTGGAAGAACAGCTCTGCTGTTGCTGTTGACTATGACACGCTGGATCCTCTAGTCCACTGGGACTCTTACGAGAACATTACAGCAGGAGGTACTGCAGTCATACATGTATCACACACTAGAACAACAATCCTTGAGATTAGTCTGTGAGCTGCAAACAGACACATGTGTGTTTGTCTCACAGTTCCCAAGCTTCTCCCAGCTTATTGCCCACTATTAGTGGACTCCATGTGTGGCTTAGAGGAAGTGAATTTTGTCACCAGTGTTTAATGTTAATGTGGACATGTTTCAGGTAGACAGAGATGGAGACCAGACCACATACTCTCAGTAAACAACACACATACACGCACACACACACACACACACACACGCACGCACACACACGCACGCACGCACGCACACACACACACACACACACACACACACACAAACAGGTGCTCTCATTCACATACTTTGAGATAAACGCTCTGCCTATAAGACTGCAAAATCCTTGGATCGTATTGCAGTGCAGTTGTGAGAGCGCTTTAGGCTTCATCACTGGAATGTTTAACACTAAGCTGTGGTTTTAAGGATCATATTATTAATTCATATAACAAAGATATAAACAGAGTCTCTTTTGTCTTTGACAGCCCTGCAGCCAAATTAAGTTCATGGGGAAAAATATCTGGCAGCAGCAGGCAGGGATTCTGATCTGGTGATTGCTGTGCCTGTTCAAGTAACCAGACTTAGTCATTTACCCAGCCAGCAAGTCTGATCTCCACTAACTTACATTAATCACGGAAGTCATTATCAGCTTACATGTTAATGTGAGAGCTTGACTCTGAGGTGGAAAAACATGGCCCTATGGTGGGCTGCAGTGCGTGACCTGTACACTTCACCTACTAACAGCCAATGGATGTGAACGGACTCCAGTGAGATGTGACTGTGCACTTAACCTGTTTTTGACTGGAGCTTAAAAGAAGTCAGTGTTTATCGTTTTTAATTCTAGTGTTGCCGTGGTGTCACCATGGTTTCCTCCATCAGCTGAATCTAAGTGCTGTGATTACTGTAAACTTCACCCATATTGTACATGAACTGTTGAGCAGAAATCACAGGTTCAAGGAACCTAGCAAGATTCGGACAAGCAAAGTGCATTCAAAATAATGTGATTAAAACATGGAACATCCGGAAGAAGCCTGTTCACACAGCTTCTATAAGAAGAGTTTTACTTTTTACCACATTGTGCCAGTTTCTGCTCACCAGCTCTTCAGTAAGGTTATGATAGTTTGGAGTTTTTTTGGAGTTACTTTGTTTCATTAACTTGGATCTGACCTTCTGAGACTGTTCCACAGAACTGAAGATGGAAAGGCGATTAGACCCAAGGCCTGGAGACTCCTGTGTCACTGTTCAGCTGCTCTCTCTCTCTGAGGGAATTACAGAGCACTTCAGACCACTAAGCTCACTTAAACAGCATCGGGACATTTTGGAGTGGTGATTAGAGACGTTGCTTGGCTCACATAGAAGTTGCAAGTTCAATTTCCCATCGGGCCAAAGTGCTTCTGTCGTGCTCTCTGTACATGGCTGAGTGTTTGAGACTCAGTGCTTTCTGTACTGAGTGTTTGAGACTCAGTGCTGTCTGTACTGAGTGTTTGAGACTCAGTGCTGTCTGTACTGAGTGTTTG
>JAOYMR010000026.1:14246882-14260064 GCA_025802075.1 Tenebrosternarchus preto
ACACACACACACACACACACACACACACACACACACACACACACACACACACACACACACACACACACACAGTGCAAATGCACAAATGCATGAAGTCTGCTAATCTGAATTTTGGACTGATGATAATGTGGTGTAATATGCACTAATTAATGAACTTCTGCTTCTCCACAAGCAAGAGTGGCTGTGTGTGTACTGTATGTATATGTGTACTGTGTGTGTGTGTGTGTGTGTGTGTGTGTGTACTGTGTGTGTGTGTGTATGTGTACTGTGTGTGTGTGTGTACTGTATGTGTGTGTGTACTGTGTGTGTGTGCGTGTGTGTAAACTGTGTGTGTACTGCTGTCATTAAAGTCTAAAGTGAAGACAGAAGCAAGCCAGCCAAACAGACATCCTTCAAAGGTTAAACTAATTCTTAGAGATTTCGATCTAATTGGTGGCCTGCAGCTTTGCAATCAAAAAAGCCAAGATATCATTTCATTAAGTTTAATTAAAATGCACAAAACCCTGATATGCTAAATATGTTCTTTGTCTGACCCCTATTGGCACACAATAAAAATTAAATAGCCTACAAGACAAAGTAGGTAACCCCCCTCTCATGGATACAATAGAGATGTCACAGACCTCGTGCTTGGTCTAGATGTTCCACAAAGAGCACCTGTTGCCATCATCATGTGCTTGGTATTTCCATATTACTGAACAGTCTCCTCATAAGATATGAATCACAGTATTATTTTATGAGAAATCGACGAGTTTTCCAGCTCTTGTAACTGCAACTCCAAGCAGAGCATGAGAAAGAAGAGGGTGGCGCCAGTACATCTATACTGGCTGATCTGGAACCGCTGTCAGCTTTTCAGTTTTAGTTGGCTGACATAACGTGAGGTCTGGAGATTCTGCACCAGCTCCACATTCAAATATTCACACTGAGCTGAGACAGAACATAAAGGCGCTGCTCCCGCTGAGGAAAATCTGCTATGTCTGTCTTATTCTTGGACTTTCCTTTCGAAATGACCAACATTCAGAGGCAATAAAAAAAAAAAAAAAATCTACAGCGCTTATGTTGTTAATGTGGAACATACTGTACTGAAGTAAGTAGTTAAACAGTTAAAACAAACCGAACATTACTAAGAGAACAGGCACTCTGAAAGTCAAGAGATGTTATTCACAATGCATTACTCAGCTGAGCGGCAGGGAGCACGAAGATGTGAAGTCAAAGGTAAAGATGACACATAATCCCCAAAACGCTACGGCAGCACCTTTTATATGTAAAACACACATTCTTCTTCCACAAAGGCTGAAACAAAAACATGCTTTTGTTCAGACTTTTCTCCGGTTCTGTGTACGCATCTGTGCAACGCGCTGGTGGTTTACGGTGCATGAATATTCGGGTTCAGTGTTATTTAATCATTCAACAGGGAGAATAAAAAGTGTTTGCACCAGAAAAAAATAATAAGAAAACAATCTAATCATGACTATAACAAAAAGTAACAGCATTGTGGCATTGGCATCCAAATTTACAAACACTTGTGAGGTGGGGGTTTTTTTTTTTAATTGTTGTTTCTTATTTGTTTGTTTGTTCATTTGTTTGCATGCAGAATCTAGTGTCTAACCCTAACCCTAACCCTAGCTTGGTTGCTGTCCCAGGCCGTGTGCTTGGGCCGACCGTGAAGGACTTCACTGCAGTAGAGAGCACAGCGATCTGCTAAAGTCGAAGTAGCAGAACACTTTCCGCACATGGCCAATCCACATCCACTGCGTCAGCTCTGGCACTAAACTGCTACTTAGGACCGTCTTCTCTTAGCAGAGCGCAATGAAGAGAAGGGCAGAGCTTTTTTTAGTTTTTATTCATGAAGTCGGCAGCTTTGTTCCCTAAAACAATGCAAGGACTATTTCAAGCTTCAGCTACACCTTTGGTGAAGTAATTGTGTTGCGTTATTCACACTTTCAATGGGAGATGGCAGGGAGAACACTGGGTGGAGGGGTGTACTGGAGGGTGGAGGGGTGTTTGCCTCATCCTGAACGACTACAGCGCTCCTCCTGCATGTCAGACAACTGCGAAAAGATGGAAGGAAATCTATAAATGGATCTCCTGACAAACTAGGAGAGGAGGAGAGAAGAGAGTAAAGAGAGAGACAGAGGAAAGGAGAGATCAATCAGATAGACGGTATAGAAAGGGGAGGCTGTTTGGGGGGGTGGGGAGACCCCTTAGAGACTGTCAACACTGAAAAAAAAAATGACATTGTCACCTAGTCCGACTTCGCTGAACACACGTCTTGCCCAGTATAGTCTTGTCTCATTTCTAGACTCCGACTCTTGAGCAGCAGACTGATACGATTCATTCCTTTCAGAGGAGAGAGCCCTTTCACTGAAAGGTTCATTTGGTGCCTCTGCACAATGTGTGACAGCAATTTTGCTGAGAGCGTCTGCAAAATGACCTAAAGTCTAAACGCTGGAGATGCTGTGTTGCAAATGATAAATGTATGCTCCAACCAGGTTCCTGTGATCTTACTTGCACGCAAGTGATAAAGACTTTAATGCAACTTTCCATTGCAAGTCCATTCTTACTTCTGTGAAAGTAATATTCTGATTCAAGATATCCAAATTTCAGAGACAGCCATCACTTGGTAAATGGAATCTACCAAGCTTACGGTTGCCTTGCTTGCACGATGATTCATATGAAGTGTTGTAGAAACTTGGTCCACAGAGACTCCCTGAATAGTGAGTCTCCACTCTACTGCCATAAGCTATGTGTTGAAGGATTTTTTTTTTCTTTTCAGAGAAGTGCCTTTAATATGTCACAGTACACTTCTCTATAGAGCAGTTCTTCCATTTAGCTGACTCTACAAGAAGACGTTTAGTGGTTCGTGGGAGGACTGATCTAAGGTTACAAGAGGAGACCCGATGCCATCTTTTAACTCTCTTACAACTTGTCTTTCTCTCCTTTTTTTCTCTCTCATCTTAACTCTTGTTTTTACACAAAGATCACCACGACTCCTGCTGAGGTCTCGCACAAACTGATTTGATAATGGATGGTTCTAGAACCTTTTTCTATTGTCGAGTTTGGAAAGACTGACTGGAATGTGGCTCAGGAATTTCAATAAAACTGTTTAAATGGCTCAAATTAAGGATTACTAAAGACATCACACAATACCGGCCACAAAACTTTTTACAAACATCTCAGCTGTTTAGAACTTCGTTCCTACTATTATATTCCATCTGTGGTAATGCACAGAAATGTATTGTGAGTTGTAATAACGAAACTGATGAGAAACACAACGTGTCACTCAAAAAGTGCCCAAAGTCCTTGGATGGTAGATTTCATTTGCTTAAATATATTCCTGTCATCTTCCATTACTTGTATACGTGAACAGTACTGGAGGTTTGGAGCAGTGGGACATTGGGGCCGATAGAGCTGATAGTCTTTCGTTGGTTCTGTCAGACACTGAAGAGCGGGAACAGGACACCTGTCACCTGCTATCAGGCAAAACACTACCTGCGTTCGCCTGTGGGACGAGGGTGAGACGCGCAGGTGCCGGGCAGACACTTTTCATTCCATTAGAAGCTTTTTCATAACACAGTGGAGCACGCGGGGAGGCGTGGCCTCTCAACCGCCTCCTCGCGTGCTACACGCGTGTTCGAGTGCAAACAGCGCGCAGTCTCGTCACCAGGGGCGACCGATCACATGCCCACCTGGAGTACGAGTCAGTTCATGCCGTTAACCCAAACCCCGAACAGCAACAACAACAAAAAAAGATTATCGTCTCAGTAAAAGTTGACATAGCAAATCCCTTGTAATATGTTAATCTACTAGCAGATTTGGGGCTCCGTGGTTCCTGGCCATGGCCTGTCTGTGGATAAAGCTGACACTGAGGTGGGCCGTACATGTAGGAATCGCCCTGCAGCTCATGGAGACATTACCTTTAGAGTTTCAGCCTACGCTCAGTCAGTTAATCCCAACAAATCTGCCTGCCGTCATTTCAGAACTGATGATCCTGGTCAAAGGCATCTTGGAAAGATGAGCATGTTAGGATCATCCACTAAAATTGGCTTTAAAACAATCTTGGTTAACATGAACTGAAACTGCATAATTTCCTGGTTTTTGACACAACCCATAACATTTACACTGGGTTAAGATTGACAAACTCTATCTAGAAATCTATGAAAGGCAAGTTTAGACCAAGAACTGATCTACTGAATCTGCACAACGGCTTAATAATGCCGTCCTTGTGCTCTGTTTACTCCCATAGCCGAATTCAACAAGGAGACTTACATCATCACTCTGTTAAAAACACACAGGAGGAACACAGGAGTGACACGACCCCTTCCAGACACGAAACTAGGTCTCTTCTGCTGCGCTCACCGCACGTCTCTTTAAACGTCAATAATTTCCGAGTCAAAAGTGTGAAGCTACCCAGGTGGCCACTTTTAGGCTTTAGGTTTTAAAAGAGTATTCTGGGCAGAGACCTGGCAGAGAGTGAGAACCTGTACGTGATTGTTATGTTGATGGCCCACCCACCTCTCACTGCCCTTGGTCTATGGGAGTCGAGGCCCAGAGCTGCATTAACTCAGCGTTACATCTACACTCATATGTCTCCCTGAGAGGCAGGGCAGAACAGCAGGGGCAAGTGGAAGACTGGGGCAAACAGGCAGAGTGAATAATGAGTGTTTCTACTTTGAGAGATCACACTCCTTCCAAACACATCCACCCCACCTCACCCCAAACCTGTCACCTTTGCCCCACCTTTGTCAACTCTATCTAAGTATAACTTGTTTCTCCTCCCCACTCTCAGACTTCCCGGACTGCCCTTTTGTTTCAGGACAATAATGGCGTCGAGTAAGTCCATCTGTCTTGACAATGGCCTGTATCTTCGAGCGGCTCCAAGTACCTTTACAATCATTTACTTCACAGGAAAAAAGAGTCACTCGAGCAGAGAAAAACCCCAAACGTTCACAGATTAAAATGCCCCATTACAGTGAGCTACTGAGATTGCGTGGCGATGCTGGGCGAACAGCGAGGAGGTGACTAAACGGACCGTGTGGTTTTGGGATTGAGTGGATGCTGTTTCTGAGTGGGACCAGGCGGATTAACTCATGCTGCATAATCTAGCGCTGTCTGGAGCCTCCTTGCCAACCACTATGGTGGTCCCACACCTAATGACCACTCGCTCCACTTAGCAGAAGATGTGAGCTTAATTAGTGCTGCGGTGTTGTGGCCTAGGCAACAAACCAAATCACCATGGGCCCTTGAAGGACTCGGCCTGAACACACTCATTCACTCTTACCTGAGTCGTAGACAGTAAACGGCGGAATAATTAAAGGACATGCACAATTATTAAAGTTCAGGATAAGAGACCACCTAGAAGTGGTCCTTCTCCTCTGGCTTCTCCCGCCACTTCACCCGTCTCTGTTCTTTCCTACGGGACTAAAGTTGTTCTGTTAAAAGAGGCAACGAGGACAGAACCAGTCAAAACTGCGGCCCATTTAGCAAAGATCCCTCAGAGGGTTTCGCGTCCTCCATCTCAGACGCTGCGCAGTGATTGTCAACCCGAAGCAAATAAATAAAATGACTCATTAAGGACAGGCCGACGTGCTTGCGGTCTGCCGCTCGCACGGCCCAACGCTTCTCGCGCACCTGGATTTATTAGAAAATGAAAATGAACAATCAGGCACAATGTACTTGAAGTCCATCCTAATATTAAGGCAATTCATCAAGTAATTGATGTTCGCTCGGCGAAGATTAAAGATGCTGCCTGTGAATACGGTCCCTGCTTTGGGTGAAAACGAAACGGGATGCTGAGCGAGCTGATCTCCTGCGTGGAATCAGAACAAACACAGTCAGTAAGGAGGTCTGTGACGAAGCTTATCGACCGCAGAAAGGGAATCCATATGTCGATTGTACTTCAGTCTACCTGAAAACCACACGGACGTGAAAGAGCATCAGTTTGGAAAAAGGTACAACGAAAACTGAAGGAAAAAAATACAAAACAAAACAAAAGACGAACGCAAGGTGTTTCGACCGAGCTCCTGTTGATTTAGGCGCCGTATAGGAGGTTCCACAGCGGATGCTCTCACAGCTCCGGTACGCCACATTAAAATGAAAGATTACCAACTTTTTGGCAGAGCGTCGTTCTTCTTCATTTGTTTTTCTTCCCAGAGACAAAGCTTTTATTTTTAGTTTAGGGATTTAGAAAGCATGGAAGTTAGTCAATGATTTAGAGGCCTGGTAGATTCGTGCAGAGTCTACTGACCTTTTGAAAACAACCTGCTGGAAGAAAGTGATGAACAGTGTTTGCATGGCAATGCTATGATGCCCTGTGTTACCTGGTAGCTTTAGTGATAAAGGTCAAACATAAAAGCTCCCATATGGCCCAGTCCACCCGAGCAAGGGATGTCTATCACACTGGTTTACCAAGGTTCTTCACAACTAGGTCACTTAAAACACACATTAAGCTCCCTGTAGGCTTTGCGGGGTGCTGGAGAATTAAATTGGGCGATGCATAATTGAGCTTGCAGTGGGCTTCCTGCGGCATAAACTCTTAAATGGCGACCCCCAACCACCACCACCACCCCCACTCCTCCTCCCCCAGCACCATCACTACCCCAAACCCCAAGCCTCTCTGCTGGAAGCTACATAGAGACAGAGCCGTAAACTGATTAAAGTCAAACAGTCTCCCGACTGGCGCTAAGTGAAGCTCCCTGAGCACAAATAGGTTTGTTTGGTAGCCTAGTTAAAAATGCAACAGACACAAACGCTCACCACCGCCCCCTAGCTGCGCCGCTTTACGCTTTAGATTTATCTCGACACATTAGACCACCCCCCAATGCCATCTGAAAAAGCAGTGAGAAGTGTCTAGTAATTAAACTCCAAGACATGTGCGTAACAAACAGATAATGAATAACATTTAGTATTGGTGAAACGCTCCATTAAGGTACTCCCACATGCAGTGTTAAAAAAGGTAGAATATAAGCACAGTAATTAGCATTAAGAATTTTAAGGGGCTTTGATCTCACTGGCCGAGTGGCCAATGAGGTATTTTGTATTGATATAGGGACATATTATTAACTCTGTGACATTATGGGAAGTTCATAAACTGACAGCAATAAAAGAAAAATGGAATCGTTTAAACAGCAAGGACATAAAACACTATAGACCGTTTCTTATGGATAAACTGAGTTATCACCTTGATTGCTTGATGTATGTAATTTTCTTGTGTTAATAGGCTGTCAGGAGGTTGCTCATAAAAAAACTTTTATTTAATTATTAGTTAATAATTCGTTTAATTAATTTTTTTAATTAAGGCAAGATGCCCTTTTCCCAGTCTTGTATAATAATAATAATAATAACAATAATAATAATAATAATAATTGTAAAAAAGTATAAATTGAAACAGAAATAAAATACAGAGGAAGAGTATCACGCTTATCAGTAAATACAGAAACAGATGGGACACATTTATGAGGTCTGTCTGCCAGGTATTTAGAAGCTTGGGAACAAAGGCTTCAAGCATCTCCTGTCTAAATCTTCTGAAGTCTGCATCAAGCTCCACAAACATCTTAATCTACACCGAGTCATTCTTTCAGGCGGAGAATCAATTCAGCAATCTAACAAAATAATCACAGTAAAGGCCTCAGGCCCGTTTGGCCTTCCTACAGACTTCTGAAGCCTCCAAAGCAAAAAAACAAAACAAAACAAAAAAACCCGAAAGAGCCCATGCTAGCTCTGAAATAAGCGTTGCCCGTTATGCACCCTGAACAGAGATTTAAGACCTTACCCACCCTTTTTTCTTCCTTTACCTGTCAAGTTCTGCAGCAGTAATAACCGTCGACTCGTTGAAAGCAGTGTAGCATAGTTTTCACATCTCACAGCTCAATCGAAAAATTGAAAACCCGGCCGGTTCATTGTGTTACGTGATTTAAAAGTAACAGTTCCCACCTTTTAGCATGCACTGTAGCCTCACACTCCTGCTCCACACATTGACATGGGTCACTGCGGGTGTTTAGCTTATCATCGAAAGCCAGAGGAAGAGTTGAGGTGATTGGCCACTTCTAGGCAGCGACCCGCAGTGGGACGGTGAGGGCCGACAGTACTGAAACGTGCACACAGGGCAACGTGAACGTGGTCCACCAGTCCCACAGCGGGATGGTGAGGACCGACAGTACTGAAACATGCACACAGGGCATCGTGAACCTGGTCCACCAGTCCCGCAGCGGGACGGTGATGGCCAGAGAGTATTGAAACATGCACAAAGGGCAATATGAACCAATCAGAACAGAGAACCACGATGCTCCTATGTGCTTGAAGTACGGAGGTCCACAATACCCAGGCTGGAGCTTTTTCTTACACATTTAACATTTATATGGCTACTGTTCCTCTCCACTGTACGTCACTACAAAGTGTGAAAATGACTTGGACGTAAAACTATTGATTTCAGTAATGGCTGTGGAAAAAGCCATTATTGATAGTTACACAGATTTTAATAGGCAATATACTGGGCACATGTGAACAATTACAAAGGCTATTTAGGCCCATGTGTAGTGCAGGAAATAATTCTAACGTCTGAATATGGAGTTCAGTTGCACCCTTATTTGTAAGATTGCGGTATTCACTAAGTTATGCCCTGATATTTACAGAGATTTATACTGCTCATCTTTAGTTGAAATTATGGGCAACTGAAAATATCTTGTATGTTTGTAGATTTCAGTAATGATGGCCACAAATAAAGGTTACAAACACAATCAGAATGTGCACAATTTAGGTAATGACCTCGTTCTGCGCATTTACGGAGTACGTAGAGGCCAACAAAACTATCTGCACACCCATAAAACTGATTCATATTGCAATTAAGGTGATCGGTATCCCTAGTCATTAATTTATCAACAAGTAATTCTCACTCTGAAAAGCTCATAATGTTTTACCCTAAATATGGGCAGAAGGCAGATGATTAATGACCCGCACATAGACACCTGAGTCACTCCACACGTCTCTGGTGAATGAAGATCTCCTCATGCGAAACTTCAGGCTCAGTGTGCCTAATTATCTCCTCTTTCTATCAATTAGTTAAGTGTCTGTGAGCTGCCCACCTTCATTGCTGTCATGTCACCCATACACACGTGTCCTGCTCATTCCTGACCCCGCAGAGACCCAGACACAAGGGGGCGTCACTGCAGAGACACCCAGGCAGGGCAATGCTGAAGCGGGATCAGATGTGCCAGTGCACCCTTGCCACTCATCCATCCCTGCCCGCTCTCATTAACTCCCATTACAGACGAACACATCTCGCATCCTGAGGCCTTGGCAGTCATCGAACCCCATCTCTCCACGCAAATATTTGCCAGCCCCCCGGTCTCCTGCTCCCCCATCTGAATTGCAGCAATTTGTGGCTCAGTGCCCTCGTGCTTGCCTGTGTGTCTTAAAAAAAAAGTCCCCACCGCATCTGAGGCACAGCCTAATGGTTCCTAATTCCTCGCCAACGCGAGCAGTGTTCATCAGCACACCTCATCTCTGCTCCATGAAGTCGAGGCGTTTCAGACGATGGGCGCAGGCAATAATCTGGATGTGCGGAGTGGGCGGGAATGGGGCGGGAATTGGGGAAGGGGGGGGGGCAGTGGATCCGAGCTGAGACGGAAGATCGCCAGGCTTTATCAGACCCTTTCGCCACCTCTATTGGCAACATGGCTGGAGATGTGGTTCCTCATAAATTATGAAGGATGTATTATCACACAAATGGTGACAGTGATGGAAATTAGAAACAGGGGGAGCTCCACTGCCCTGCCTTCGTAAATATAAACCAACAATAAATTACAATTTCTCCTTCTGCCCATTACCACCTGGACAAGGATACACACACGTTTGGAACCAACCAAAACACACACACACACACACACCAAAACACACTTACACACACACACACACACACACACACACACACTTTCGTTAATAACATCCTAACACATCAGCCCTGATAAAGCTGGCTGTTTCTCCATGAATTCTAAATTATTGTTGCATAAAAAAAAAACAAAAAAAAAAACAGTCACCCTCCATTCTAAGAGGTTTATACTTTTAGGAATTGCAGGTTTGAGTAAGCAGGCAGTGAAAGGCTATCTAACACTCAGCAAATGGCTATGTATGGTAATTATTAATTAGTAGGGGGATAATCACTGGTATGGGTTGCACCTAGGAGACCAGCAGACGTGTGGGGTACATTTTCTATGCCACGCTGAATGCTAATGCTTCTCACAAAGAAGGAATACAAGAGTTTCTATTAAATATCATGCAGTGCGGTTCATCTTCGAGTTTCTCCATGTAATTGCTGCCTTTCTGCGCTCGAACCGCTCGTCTCGAGAGCTGTGTTTCAGGCCAGAACAACGAGACATCCTTGACACGGCGTTCACACATGCAAGGCAGCCGGCAGGAAACGGAGGTGGAGAGGTGGAGGCGTGTCCGGGGTGTGTGTGTGTGTGTGCATGTGCAAGGCTAGGGCCTCGTACCCATCGTCCTTCCGCCAGGGGCACGGAGGAGCGGAACCTTCTGGGCTGGATCGCTGAAGGTCATCTTCACAGCTTCATTAAGCACGCCGCTGGCTCACCCTCCTGACGCCACTCGGTATTCGCGCCTCGTGCAGTGTGCCTGCTGTGCGTGAGGAGCTCTATATGAGCTCTATATAAGCTCTATATGAGCTGACTCGAAATGAGCTGACTTTATTTGTTGTGTTGCCAGGTTCCACGCTGCTGGAGTGTGCAACTGGCCTTAGAAACACTTGTAATATGTGGAAAATTAATTTGAGGCAATGCAGCCTCCACGCCCCCTCCACCCCCTCCCCAACCACACCCCCTTTGGACAAGGACTATAGCTGCTTGATTAAAAGCTTGCGGCACTGTTGTTCATTGAATTTTGTTTTTTTCTTAATTTTTTTTTTTTTACATGCTTATTTGTTTATTTATTTATTTATGCTAGAGACTTTGAACAGATCTGCTCTTTTCTGAAGCTGCTATGATGGAATGAAAGGCCATAAAAAGATACAGGTTCCAACCAAGAATTTGTTATTTCTCAGCGCTAAGGCTTAACCCGGCGTGCTTTTGGCCTGGGCTTATCCTGGTTTAGCATTTAGAACTGGTGCTGTTATGGAACTGGTACCATAATAATAGGATTTTATTAAAACTGAAAAACACCAGCAAATCACAGATGAATTACATTACTTTGAAATACATATCGTTGTTACTTTTATATTTCAGGAATACAGTTTAGCTGTTTCAACATTGGTCTACCAGCAAAATTACAATTGCAAACGACAAGCTTCACACATGTCCGGCCCGGTGTGGTTTTTTTTAGATCCGTACGAGACTGAATGGCTCCACCACTGAAATGCTGTTTACTAAGCAGCTTTTCATAAAAGCCTCTTTTAAAATTCATAAAGCTACCTGCATAAAATAGTATCCAGTTTTATAATCAGAGTGAGATCATGAAAGCTGCTGTCCATAGTTTTGGGAGCTTCTCTGCTTCCTCCATGTGATAACCTTGCAATCTTTCTTCCATTTTAAAATGGAATCTGAACACGATTCATTCAAGCCCAGTTCTAACGTAAACTTGAGATTCTCCCCCGGCTAAACTTTTCCACTATACCTGTTCCTTATGTTCCGTCGGTTTGGGAATGTATTTATTTATTTTCCCGCTGTTTGATGTGCCGAGAAATCAAGGTAACTTCATTTTGATAAACCTCTGGTCTGGCAGCTAGCGTCACATTCATGAGCACAACTCTCTTTTGCTTGCACAGTGATGTGCAAATCTATCTAATGCCACAGCATTTCATTAAAGATCTCTCTCTCTCTCTCAGTGTCTGTGTCTCTCTCCCCTCTGCTCCCTCTCTAGCACTGTATGGGAGATACAGCAGGTAGTAAAAACCTTTGATCTGCTTTTATTTATTACTTTTTTTTGGTATGGCAGTTTTAACAAGCTGCCAGTATGTGTCATCTGTTCCCCAATAGGTCGCTGCTGATGCAAATACATGGTAGGATGGGATCTAGGATATGAAAAAAGAAGCATTGATACCTGCAGTTCTCTACAGAAATGCTATCATCATAGCCAGATGAAGCAAAATACTGTGGCCTGGTTTACCGTCTGTGTAAGGACTTAAAAATGTCATGCCTTGGAAAAAAAACAAACAAAAAAGCCATAAAATGCCACTATTCTGGTAAAATCGAGTAATACGGCTGTGTTTCATGGAAATTCTACACTAGAAAAAAGAACAAAGTCTAAATAAACTTCCTCCCACACGCATAGACACACAAACACACACACACACACACACACACACACAAAAACACGACATTTTCTCTAATTCGCCAAAACAGTACAACATGCTGAAACTCTCAAAGGTTAAACTCATTAGCATATCATACAGGTGGAGGGAACAGGACTGGTCCACAAAATGGCCACATTCGAAGGAAGCAAATACAAACCACTCCAGAGGTCTGGCCAATCCTTCCCTGAAGGGTTATTTATCTTTGAAACACTTATACCTGTCAAACAACAACAGTGTGAACCTCTTGATTGCACTGCACTTTGTGTGTCTGACTGTCTGAGGTTGCTCTTTACTGATTGTACTGCACTGTGAGATGCTATTTGCCACAATGGTTGCTCAAGTAAAAAAAATATAAATAAATAAATAAATAAATAATAATTCACTTTCAAGAAATTTGGTGTTCTGAAGCTTAGCATCCCAAGGTCTGCCTGATATTAATGCAAAGTGTTTAAATAAATTATTGATTCTTTCAAAGTTGTAGCAAATGCAGTCATCAGGAAAGCATGCGGATACAAACCCCCCCTCAAATCACTTAGGAGATGCTGCTGCAGCATGGACCTGTATAGCACATGCACCTAGGCATCCATAAACATATTCATATAAGCTCTGTAAGCCAAAGCACAGGAATATTTACATCACCTGTTACTGCAAAAATCTGGCAAAATACAGCTGAGGCAAATACGCACTGAGATGCCTGGTCTGTAATTCTTAGATTTTGGATTAATAAAAAAACACATGCTATACTTTCCATATTCCTGCGTGCAGGCAGAGGATGGGCTGCAGAGCTGTAGCAGGTGGAGGGAGGGGGATGCCCTACTTAAATGAACACTGCATGCGTCGTGACAGTGGGGCTGAGAGAAATCGAAGAGGGCATGGAGGGTGGGGGG
>JAOYMR010000026.1:14265121-14276124 GCA_025802075.1 Tenebrosternarchus preto
CCCCCCCCCCCCCCCCCCCCCCCCCCCCCCCCCCCCCCCCCCCCCCCCCCCCCCCCCCCCCCCCCCCCCCGCCGGCGAGTTTTCGTGCTACGCAGCCGTTCATGTTAGCCTGTGCCGTGTGGACGTGACAGGGAGGGCTGAGGAGTAAAGCGCGAGAGAGAACGGATCAGATTCTATGTAATGCTTATTGAATGCACAGTAGGGGGGTGTGCAGCATGTTAACAGCGAGATCTGCCAGCCAAGAAAGGATATAGAAACAGCTCTGAATGACCAGGGTACTGAAAAATTTGTGATAATAGATCAATCGTCTGATCAATGGAGATGATTAACGCATGGATCTGGCTTAGCAGAGACGAGCGGCTGCTCTCGTGCCGACAACACACCCCCACCTCCACCAACACACCCCCACCTCCACCAACACACCCCCACCTTCACCAACAAACCCCCACCTCCACCAACACACCCCCACCTTCACCAACACACCCCCACCTCCACCAACACACCCCCACTCCCATCAACAGACCCCCATGCTCCATCAACATCCCCACCCCCACCTCCACCCTGGTCTGCTGCATCCCAGATGAAAGATTCATGAGGACCACGAGCGCGAGGAAACACCCACACACAGCGTGCACAATTCACACAACTCGCACAAACACACCGACTCTTTCTTCCCTCTCTGGGACACACACACACAGCCCCAATTGAAAGAACACAGAGTAAAGCCTTTACTCCAGTCACAATGCAACTTTTCATTACAGTCATTCTTGATTACTCTCAGCATATTACACTGGACAGAGTTTCTGAGGGCTATTCACAGTTATTAGCACAATGTGTAAATTGATACAAGATAATGAAGCCAATAATAATTTCCTACAGGGTGCATTGGATGTTTAATAACTGTATTATGAATCTGCTAGATTAAAAATTATTTTATGTGCCAAGAATATGGCATAAAGTCTCGCCTATACTTTTAATGATGATGATGATGATGATGATGGCAGAACTTTAATGAAGGTTTGAAGCAACCCTTTTTTTTTTTTTTTCCTTTACAGACGCTTCCTTCTTTTGTGTTGGAGGAGAAATTATCGGAGGCTTATGAAACGCAGGGTAATCTTGAGTGGCCCAGCAGAGAGAACGGAGGGACCACAAACAGATGAAGAGTGCTAAACGACTGAAGCAGTCGCAGTGGACCAGGCGGGCGGGGGTGGGGAGTGGTGGTGTTCTCTAGTTAGAGAGGGCTCTATGTAGCCATCTTCAGCTTCTGCATTAAAACAGCAGCAACTGCAGGAAGAAAGGCCATTAGCTTTGCCTGTCACTTTACACGAGCGCAATCCTTTATCACCGGCCGAAAGGGAACTTTAACCGCTCCAAATTTAAAGAAAAAAAAACAAAAAACGTGGCACATCAGCGATAGCTTTGGCAACCTTGTGTAATCCTCACTGCATTAATAATATACCTGGGGATCCCCCTCAGGCAGTCGGGGTAGCTATGTACAGGTCATCTCTATAGCTGACACCAGGATTTCCAGTGATTAACCGAGTCAGGTTTGTGAAATGTCGACCTCACAGTGGGCATATTAGGATTAACAAGTGCAATCCACTTACAAGAGCACAGCTAAAAGGTTTGACTTACACTCCATTATCCCACACAGGCATGGTCATATGAGGAAAGCCAGTGTAATGCACAATATAAAAAATAAGCTGAAAAAAAATTGTTTGCTCACATTCGCGTTCCTCTAAATCTGAAAGAGTGTAACGCAATTGCAGTGCTTATTACAGGCAGCACAATCTTCTCGAAATGTGCAAAACATAGGAGTGCAATAAAACGTCCTATACAAAGTCCTGTATAAAGAGCAACAAACGACGCAGGCCCAGACGCTGCTTCAGAACTGTAATGGGACTGGATGATTAACGTGAGCAATTTGTCTCTATGCATCACCAATGCAGTTCAAATGCCAAAGACGTTTGTGAACAGGTTGTGCGGGTAGGTTTTGCGACAACAGGAATGCAAAAAGGAAAAAAGTTCCAGTCCGGCTTGTGTCCTTCATCGAACAACTTTTCCAGCGTGATGCTGCAGAGTAGGAAGGAGGTTTGACCTCTGCACAGGTGGTGACTGGAACATGGTTGGGTTAGGCAGGACCATTAACACCTTAACCTGGATTAGATAGCAATATTGCTCGGACAGGAACACACACGCACTCTACACACACCAATTAGTGAATAGATAAATAAATAAATAAACATTTTCTGAATCTGAGTTCAAGCCCGATGAACTGAAGAAGTGTAGATTCAGGTTTTGTGGATTTTCCCTTTAAACATACTTCTGCGAGCAAGAAATGCTTTCAAATAAAGTGATGTTACCTCACTATGAGGTGAACCTGGTCTTTTCCGTTTAATGCCCACCTAACATCTAACACCTCAACACATGCTAATGACATGGAAATCCGCCTTCTTTATTTGTCGAGTTTTGGGTAATCCGACAGCATTTCGACAAACGTAATCCCTCTATCCATAAACACTCATGCTGATTTTCAGAGTCATCCACGCATGTTAGGGCCATGATGGAGTTAATCCACGATGAAGCTGCCCTGAAACTTTCTTAAACCCCAGCCTAAAGCAATAATGCACCAGAATACAGATGGCTCCCCTCTGTCATTCAAGAGCTCTGACAACTTAGCTTCAGGGTGGCTTCAGCTTTCCATTCTGAGGCCTGAGCCCCTCCCCACCCCCAAGCCACCCAACGGCTAAAGACTGCCGAAAGATGTGTAGAAGCCAGGAAGAGGAGAAGTGTCTGGGTGGGGGAACCTCGTAACAGAGAGCATAAGGAAAGTTGGGAATGTACAAGCAGGTTGCCAGGAGGGAGGAGGTTCTTCCAAACATCAGTCACTTTGTGTCTGCACCAAACTGGAGAGGAAATACCTCCCGCCCCCTCCTCGCGTATTTGATGTGAAAGTACATGGTCATATGTGGCTGCTGATGAGTCCTCTTGAGTTTATGCATGTGGTGGTATTCCAGGCTGCCTGGCATAGTCATGCCCACACCCACTATCACAAAGCAGGCATGGAATGGCAGGTGAAGCCAGGGTGGGGGTGGGAAATGCATGCAATGGTTCAGCTGAAGCAAAAACTTGTCATTGGTGCATGCTCTTAAGCGCTCTAATCAGAGCCACCCGTCATTGGGCAGCGGCTCTGGATTAGCCTCATCTATGTGGTGGATGCCGTCTGCAAGACTTAGATGGCTGAATTTAACACAACATGAATTCATCAAATTATCTTAAAAACCTCAGAAGCTCCCAAACAAAGAAAGAAGCATTCTGAAGTTTCCTGGCTAGCATGCCATTCATCTGTCTGATTAGAGTAAAACATCCCCAAAGATCCTCTAGGAGAAACAAATGAAGAGACAAAGGTCTAGAGAAGAATCTTAAATATGGAAGACAAATTAAGTGCGGGAACCCCTCTGCAGGAGCATGTGGTTACTGCTGATTGATGAGACACCAGCTACAGGAACAGAAGAATGCTTCCTCTTGCCACTTGGGGCAAAACATAGCACGACACTTCTTTAAAGATCTGATTTTCTTGCTCTCCGGTTTACATATCTGAGATCAATCGAGGCTCTTGACCCAGAACAGGACCTCTATTTAGTGGGCAGGAATAAAGATTTATTGTTTCGCCAACTCAGCGTTTATTATCTTTATCATCGTGATACCGTTGTCATTGTCTTCATAAAGATTTATGCTTCTAGATTTCTACGCTGTTACTGTCATGATTCCTCATGATATCCTGTCTCACTAGAACCAATCACGATCTCATTGTGACTGTTTGGATCCCCATCATCTTATGTTTTTACATAAGTTGAGCTTCACAAGTGCTACTTTTTTTTTTCTCCCCTGTTCAATAGGAACGTGTTCACTGTTCAACAAATAAGCGTATGAATATGGGACTGTGAGTCATATGTGAGAGAGCATCTGCATGTCTGCATGTGAAGTGAGATGGCTAGCACTCCAGAGACAAAACGAGAGAGAGATGAGAGTGGGAGAGAGGGATGGTAGAAATGACAAAGAGAAAGAACCTGAGTAAGGGAGGGGGAGAGAGAAAGAAACAGAGAGAGGGAGAGAGCCGAAGAGACAGAGAGAAAGAAAGATATGCAGAGAGAGACAGACATAGAGAAAGAGAGATGAGGGAGAGAATGAAAGTGGTATCTGGCATCTCCAGCACCACGGACATCCTGCAGTGTGTGGGTCATAGTTGAAGGAGATGAGGAAAATGTTGGTGCTTAGTGAAAAGCGATTCTCACGTCTTTAGGCATGCTCTCTCACTGAGACAGGGAGTGAGGTCAGCAAGGAGGACGGAGAGATTAATTGGTTATTTACAGCAACACTCCTTGCAGCCAGAACGGTCAGGGCATATCCACTAGCATGAGGAACTTGTGCAGGTGTCTGACATGGACAAGCTGAAGGCTGCATTAGAAACCAGTTGTGATTCATGCTACATCGGACAAGAGGGATTGAAAGCGTGAATGCTTCATATGTACAGCATGGTGATTCATGGGAAAATAACGATGTTTACGAGATGGGAACATATGGGACACCTGTGAACAACAGTGGTAAATCCAGAGTGAAAAAAAAGATGATGCATTTATCCAGTAAACAGAGACTTGTTCATCCATCCAGCAAGGGTCTTTGATTGCATATTGTATCATGTGCAATTAATGGAATACACACTGACAAACCTCTCCAGCAACATGTGGCAGAACACTGCAATGCTCTGAGGTGTGGCCTCATTTGTCATGTTGCTGGCCGACATTCCAGGTCTCTCTGGAAAATAAATAAATAAATAAATAAAACAGCAAACCATACAATCCTAGTTAGCTAAAGATTAGCATGGCTGTATCTTTACCGCAAGCTAATTTTTTTCCTGGCTATTATAGGAGCTTACCGACAGCTTCTTCCCGTCCACACACCAGTACCTTACCTTGTGGAGGTCACGTTTGGCCTTTTAGAAAGCGACGTGTCTGAAGGGAAACAGCGGATAAGCATTTCATTCCAGTGGAACTGGTAGGATGTCGTGATGCCCTCTGAGCAAAGGAGATGTTGGGAGAGCTTCAGCTTGAGACACCGGCGCAGGGCTGTGCAAAAGCACATCACCAGCTGATCGCAGATGTCACCGTGATGGACTACAGAGTGGCACGAAGGGGATGGATGCAGTGTCTCTCCAAATAGACCTGTCCATCATCACGCAAGGGTCAACTCAACGACTGGCAGCAGTCTGCAGTATTTCCACCCAACATCAGAGTCCGTCTTTCATTAGCAAACACCCAGTGTATGCTCACCAGTACAACTTTCATTGGTTGTTGAACTTTTCCATCATTTGTATGCAGTCTTGAATGAACAGCTACAATGTTTTGTTCCAGTCCAGCTAGACATAGGTGGACACTCTACGAGTGAATTCTGGACTGAGGTGCTTATGAGTATAAATGGCTAAAGTGTCAGCTTGGTTTACTGTGACTATATTTTAGGTCAACGGTTCAGACGTCAGTGCATCAGTAGCGCATATTTACCTCAGAAAATGTGTAATTAGAAGGGTTTTATTGTGCCATTTTGATTAGCAGAGAAACTCTGTGATACGTATTTTGAATTCTGATATTATGAAATGACATATTAAAAGAAACTTGTGGACACGCTGTTTGCCAACTGAAATCTGGAGGAAAGCTTTATGTCTCAATGTTATCCACAAATGAAATCTGCTCTGCCCACACGAACGCTAATCTCGGCGTGAATGGCATCTGAATTTTTGTTCTTTTCCACTTTAGCATCTGTATTTTCTCTTTGCTTTCAGCCCTAATGTTAGAGAGCAACTAACACATTTCATTTTTCATCAATAGTACATACATGCATATTTTACACTTGTAGCCTTCTAGGCACCAGATCCCACTAAAAGTAATGCAAAATTGCACCTCTAAATGCGTCCTTACACCATGTTACCTACTGTAGTTCTATTTAATAAACCAGCACTGAACATCTTTTAGGCTTCACATACAAACCTTGAGTACCAGTCACCTCCTTTTTGTTTTTTTGTCTTCATGAGTACGCAACACTTCCATCAAAGACAGGAGCAGGTACAAACACAAGTTTTGTGTCTCCACCTTCACCCTTCTGTGATCACTGCGGCGTTCCCGCCGGCGCTTTTGGGTCCAACGCTCGTAAGGAACCTTCGAGCTCAAGGACGCGAGCGTGGGGTGGTTGGCTTTCAAACGGGCATCCAAGTACAAAGCCGGTCCAGAGTTAGCGTCTCGTCTTAGCGAGGGCTCTATTTTTAACGCCTCACTAGCAAACATCCCTCCCTACCGTTCACACAACAATGATTGAGATAATTGGGCGGCGTTTAGCTGAGGGGTCGTTTAAAGCCTGAGAATCCCCACACTGCCACTGCCTCGTGGCCCACTGGCATTAGGAACAGTGTGCGATCCATCCACAGCCATTAGCTATTAGTCATTTAGAGTCTTCAAGTGCAACAAAGGGGGCCCAGCATGAAGGCCTTCTGAAGCCCAGAATCACAGAGTGTGTTTACTTTACTGCTGCACTGAGAGGGGGAGAGTGCAGTGAAGGAAACCGGGGAGTAAAGGAGCAACGAGGAGATTGAAAGAGGGAGAAATCAAGAGAAGCACAGTAAGAAAGTACAGCAGAGCACATTACACAGGAACAGGTGGAGAGGAGAAGGGAGGATGGTGAGAGGAGAGGAGAGGAGAGGAGAGGAGAGGAGAGGAGAGATGACATTATAAATTAGGAGACTGCACTAGTGGGAGGGCCAATGGTGTGACTTCTCTCTCTAAATCTGGGTCCAAGAACTGTAAAGCTTATTATTAGAGCAAGTCTCACTGAAGGTCTGTTCCTCTGTCAGTCTACCTCAGAGGAGTGGAGACATTCACGCAGCGCTGAAATGAAAATATCTCCTGCCACAAACTAGCATGTGGTGCAAATGTAGCTTCTCAAACCCTTTCCAAGACCTCCTCCAGTGGAATTCAAGTTTTTAACCTTGTTAACATGTCTATGGTGCTTTCATGTGCTAAAAAAGAAAACAAATCATGAGAGAAATAAGCAGACGACGATACGGCTGAACAATTCGGATTTGGAAGCGTAGTGTCTCAAAATCAGATTCAGACAGTTAGGATGCATCACAAACCTAAGGAACGAATCCTGTCAACTTGTGGGTTGGGGCTTTCATTAACATAATGCTACAGTGAAAAACAGCAGTATCAGAGCAGATGCCAGGTGCAGTAGCGTATTTTGCAAGCTAAGTTTCACTGTTCTCAGGATGACGGCAGCAACGTGTTCTGTTTTCGGCTGCAAAATTGCCAAAAGAGAAAACATGAGCCTCCGTGTTTTTCCAAAGGATCTGAAAGAAATGGGTGTACTTTATTTGGAAAAATTGGACTGTCCTAGCCAAACTTCCAGAGCCAGAGAAAACTTGTGTTTGCATTACCGATTTCACAAAGTACTGTTTTGAAACTTTTAAACAAACTAAAAAAGATGGGTTTGCCATAAAACTTATGTTGATCACCCGGTAAGTTAATTTCTGTTGTTTTAGCTGTAGAATTTGCACAACAAATGCAGTGTGCTAGACAATGTTAGACTACCATTAGCCTGCCACATTATGCAATGAGTCATGTCAAATGCTGACAGTACATTTCATATAGCTTGGGGATGTTGATATAGAAAGTAGGAAAAACATTACTCAAGTCAGTATGACAGATAGCTAAGCTGCTGAATTAGATGATGGTTATATTCGTTACGATATTTCTGACAGAATACTGGTGTAAAGGTCATCCTCAAAAAGCTGGTAGTCTAACATTACCATGATAAGGTGGGTTAATTCAAATGCATATGGCAGGTGGACAAAGGCATAAGACCCTGAATGCAAACTCCTTCCACATGCAGTCACATATATGATCTGTGCTTGAGAAGCAACCAGCGTTAGCACATTTTGGAAAGACAACCAAGCAAAACAGCTAATTACATATAACATGGGAATGAGGTTGCTTGTTTTGATATAATTTTTCAATAGTGAATTGTAAAGCGTATATCTTCTGGTACTCTTTAAAATTGCACATATCATGCACCGTCAAAGTCAATATAATTCCTGCATGCTATGTACCGTATATTGTGTATATAATGTATATTAGTCATAAATTAGATGCATTTCTCCGGAGACATTTTATAGCATTCAAAGCATGTCTTTCCTAACAGCATATCTGCATGTTATCTTTACAAGGTACCTAACTTGTCAGAGCTGGAGATCAGGACCAAGGTTGTGTAAAATTAGCGACACATTATTAGCTGTTTGATAACATTGTCAAGCTGAAGGTTCATGTTATCTGTTACATTTCTAACGTTGTAGAGAGTAGTACATAAAATAAATTAACCATCGACTTCATTGACTCTTCTTCTTCCTCTGAGTGGCTTTCCAATTCGAATATGTATGGTTGAATTACTCAGCTGCCATTGTGTAGTGTGCAGTACTTGGCAATAGAGAGAAAACAAGCCGAGTTTTGTGTTTGATGAGCAGAGATGAATGTGAGCACGTAAGCTTGAACTACAGGTGAGCTGCAGGGGTGGGTGGAGAAAGAGGCGGGGACAATTTGCATATTCATACATCCACAAGTACAGCTTGATTGTTGGCTGATGAGTTGACTTAGATCTACTAGAGCGAGAAATACACCATGGGCAAAATAAGAGTCCTAATACTGTGGCAGGGCATCACCTTGGGTTTCTTATAGGTTTTGTGCTTCTAGATGCAAACATTTAAACAAAGTTTTCCTAGATGGTTCTGAGGGTCCCTTTCCATAGTAGCACTGTAACCACAGTTATATTGAAAGCTGTAACAGTAAATGTATTTTACATCAACCCCAAGGCCAAAGGTTACAATTACACCAGGATATATCTAGTGTATGACATCAGGATACCAGTACATTTCAATCTTACAATGAAACTGAATTCACTGGTATCAAGATGGTTCCTATAGACTCCCAAACAGCAATAATCATCGAACCACCAAGACACTCCTTTCCCCCCAAATAATCCAGAGGTAGTGGTTTAGCAGCCAACACAAAGTCAAGGAATCTACTGTAATTAACGTTTTCAATAGCAATGAACTGGAGGCTGTATTTAGGTTTTTTTTTTTTTTTTTTTTTAGACATGCCATAAGTATGCCTTCAACACAGTGAAAGAGGTTTTGCACCTTTGTTCCATGATGTGAATTTCAAAATGAGCCATACTTGATGTGTTTGTCAGCAGGTCCCGATAAGAGCCTGATCCAGCCAGCGTGGCTCGTGTCGTGGCTGTCTTTCGACCCCTTAGCTGTGGGAGCACTCACCGGGGAGCCGCTATACCAAACGCCCACTGATGCCTGTTTAAATCCCTACCTCTTTAGCAATCCTGAAGGACTGGGAAGCTAAAGATCTGCCAAACAAAGCAGATGAAATGTGTATTCTAATATGCCGGCTGAAGCTGCTGGTTTGATGAAAAGGTGCAGTGGATTCAATGAGCAGTGATTAGGAAATGGTTCGACCTGGAACAAAATGGTCCTGCGAGCTTCTCATTCCACACAAAGGACCCTCCAACTGTGACATGTGAAGATGCCCAAGATGCTCCTGGCTGGATGACTCTGTTTATTTTACAAACGTGGTCAGCACGCTGGTCTGTGCACGTTGTTTAAAACTGAGCCCAAGCTAATTCTAGCTACCTCTAGACTTCTCCCACATTCTTTTGCCGTTTCCCTACATATGCCACACACAAAAACACACACACACACACATGCTCTCACACACGCACCACACATACGCACACGCACACATGCTCTCACACACGCACCACACATACGCACACGCACACATGCTCTCATACACGCACCACACATACACACACACACACAAACCACATACACACACACACACACACACACCAACTCTCAGCAGGCCAAGGGCACTGGTGGTTGCATAATCAGCTGTAGTAGACTGACACAGTGGTTCGGATGGTGTTGCCTGGGGAGACGGTGGCAATGGAAGCTGTAGAGTATTCTGGAGCCTGTCGTGCCTCAGGGTCACCCCGTTACCCACAAAAGACTCCCGCATGCTAATTCCCAATGTAGTCACAGAAAAGGAGAGTTATGTTGAGAGGGTGTGTGTGTGTGTGTGTGTGTGTGCGTGTATACGTGTGTGTGTGTGTGTGTGAGAGAGAGAGAGAAAGGGAAGAAATAGATAAAAGAAAGTGTGAGACAGAGAGACAAAGAAAAAAGAGGGTGATGAGAAAGACTTCTTTTTTGCATTTGAAGGAGAGAGAAAAAGAAGACAAATCCCAGCTAGAGGGGAAAGAAAGGAGTAATGTAGTTTCCTCTTAAAACGACCTCCACCAGAAATCCACACACAATGTTTTTCTCTAAGGCAAGAGCACATACAACCCCTCCACACACACACACACACACACACACGCATACATCGTGGTTGGTTAACACACTCCTACAGGAAATATAGCAACGATTTGATGAACTAGGTATATCTCAAACACACAGATGGGCATGCAGAGACAGTTCTACGCAATGCCATGTCTGGCATCAACCGGGTGTGGCACATAAACATAGATGTCTAGCCAATGTGAGCAAATAATCTAGACTATTCTAGATCAGTGATGTGCAGTGCAGTTCAAACTGTGCTCTAAATAGTATGGAATCCCTTTTTTTTTCCACATGCCAGTCAGTCAATATTTGGCAAGCCCAGCAGTATTGAGTGTCTCAGTAGCAAGTCTGTCATGCTCCTGACAACAGAGCTAATTGATAGCTGTTTGAAGCATGTCATAAAATAAAGGCTGTCAGACTTCTGCTAAAAATGACCTTCAAAATGTCATTATGATCTCTAATGTTCATGTGATTGTTTATAACGAATGTATAAGAGAGAGAGAGAGAGAGAGAGAGAGAGAGAGAGAGAGAGAGAGAGAGAGAGAGTGTGTGTGAG
>JAOYMR010000026.1:14276224-14302980 GCA_025802075.1 Tenebrosternarchus preto
AGAGAGAGAGAGAGAGAGAGAGAGAGAGAGAGAGAGAGAGAGAGAAAGAGAGAGAAAGAGAGAGAGAGAGAGAGAGAGAGAGAGAGAAATTGCAATGCAAATACACAGACTAATACATAAACAGTATATTCTAACATTACAAAGCTCAGTGTACTATGTGCAAAATCTGGTAAGACCGGCAGCCAGCAAAACGCATCGCCACTCAACGCATCTTCCTATAACAGCAGCGCTGATTAAGTAGTACTTCCAATATCGGCAGGATTACTGGCCTAAAATCCCTAGAAAGTCCAGGCACTTGCACAAGATTCCTGTCTGAATCTCTACAAGATTAGAAATTCCAAGATCGCGATAGAGTACCTCTTTGGATCTATTGTCCTAAATCCATTACTTGGCGAGACTATACTAACAAAGGCGAAATCGTGCGTAAATTAACATGAACGCTTGGCTCACAGAGAGAAATATTCTTATGGCAATAAGAACATAACTACAGCTCATAATAAAAACATCTGACAGAACACTTCTTGTCAATGCGATAAAGACCGTAGGCAAAAAAGCCGTCTCTTTTAAACGCTTTCAAAAATCACGTCCGTTCACTAAAACAGAGAATTTTCATATATCATCTAACAGATAACCGTTAGACTACACTGTGTACGTACGTATGGACATAAACATAAAGTACCATACAGAACGGTACGTTTATGCAGTCACGGTATGGAAAACGCCTGTGAAATAAATTACCCCTAAAAAAAAGCTTGTCCATTCGAAAAATGTTTCTTTACACACGCACGCACGCACAACATATATGCAGACTGACACACACACACACACACACAAGCACGCACTCACACATCCCACAACGTCGTATAGAAAGAAAATTAATCAATAATAAAGCAACATAACGTTTATCTTTACCTTGTTTTGCTTCCTCTGGAATTCAGCGTACAAACGGCACCTTGTCTCGAGCTTTCGGTAACTGCGCTTAACTTTGCTCTTCCTCAGCTACGTCCGAGACACTGTCCAAACCATCAGGAAAACGGAGGAGGCGAGAAATCCTTCTTTACTGGGGGCGTTCGTCGGGAATTCTTATCGAGTTGGCAGCAAGAGGTTGCGTGGTGCTGAAATCCAGATATCTTAAGGGATATAAGATATAAGGGGTTTTAGCACAAACTCTACTTGTTTGCATCCATACACATAAAAAAGCGGCCTATAGGGAAAAAAACCCATAAGAAAGTGTTTTCCTGAACTGAAGACAATCTGAGTCATCCGCGTTTGTGCCGGATGCTAACGCTTCGATCTACCTCATATAAACCGCTACGATGTCCTTGACAAGTATCCACACATTTATCAAACCAGAAAACAAGATCCTAAAAGATGCAGTCCGTTGTACAGATATCCATACACATGAAGGAGGAAACGTAATACTGGCGAGCCATACTTTTACGTGAAAATAATACAAAGTCATCCGGGGTTTGCATAATCAAATCCATGCACCAGCACGAAGTGGTGGTCTACGAGTATCCAAATATCCCAAGTAATATCGAATATTATTTCTCCCGAGAGACGAAAGGCGCTCTCTCTAGAGGAATGTTGTCCTGCTACAAAGCTGTCAGACTTCCTATCCGCGTGACATTGTAAGCGCGAGGAGCCGAGAAGACTGTCAGAAAATCTCGACAATTCCACCGTGGGGCTGCAGCGCTGTGGCCTTAGGTAAATGGGAGTGGTGGGGAGAATTGCGAAACGTGGGTCTACTCTTGGCACGCCCAATCTGTCGCGTCCACTCTCCCTCAGTTCCCTCGACGCTTACGCCGCGCTCTGCCCGGCGACAGTTTGAAGAGAGTTGTAATTCTGAGACCCTGTAAACCAAATAGTTTATTTACATAAGCTTGTCAGGTATTGAAGTACTGCAACGTATCCTTTACGAGCCTGAAATGAGTTTTCGCTGAAACGTCAAACGTGGGAGAGAGAGAGAGAGAGAGAGAGAGAGAGAGAGAGAGAGAGAGACGGGGAGGAGGGGGCAACTGGAAAATGGGGTGAACGTGTGATATGAGACTTGGTGGTTCTTGAATTTAAATTAGTGCAAATATAGCGCGTGTGGACGAAATTGATCGTTTTTTTTAAATCGTGACTATATTTATTTCCACATTTTGACTGAGCGAAATAAGAAGCTAAGTGGTTAATCACAAATTACACAAAATATTTCTTTCCCAAAACTTTCCTGTAGACGTGAATGCAAAGGTTTCGACAAAAAATCGAAAGCTTATATATTTTTTTTCATCTCACCTCGCGTCACAGAGGGTTTACTAACATATGCAAAATAAATATCTTACAGCACTATATTTATATAGAATCAATAAAGAGACAAATGGTGCACGTGTTGCTGTTTTAAATGGTGTGTAATGTAACTGCCTATATCTTGTGATGCATGGGATCTTTTCCTTGCCAGAAATAAGTAGGGTAAGAAAATCTTACGTGTCTTGTCGACTGTATCCTATATAACTGTCAGAAACACTCAGGGAACCACAAGGGAGCTGAATTTCTCGAGTGAAAACACCCTTTGTTAATACTGCAGAACAGTGAGCTGAAGATGTGCGCCCTCAGCACTTATACTGAATTCCGTTACTAACAGACATACAGAGGAATTCAAGTCACAGGCTGCCCAAATTCGCTGACTAGTTAACACATTTTCCCTCTATGCACAGGATGGTCGCCATTTTTTTCCTGTTCTTAATCATTTTCATGTAAATAATGCTGAAGAAAATCAATATATTTGGGTAAGAGGGTGAATCACTGGTTCCATTATGGGATGTGGAGTACCTGGTTCACATCCAGAGTTTGGTTCCAGACACATGAAGTGTTTTCTGATCCAGACACTGGTGGCCACCTGGATATCACTATTTTTTTTAATTTTCTTTCTTTCTTTTTTACTTTAACACATATTTCCCTCCCACTTTAACACCTCAACCAGCTGACAAAGCGCTTGATAATTAATAACAAGTTGAATCGGGTGTATTAGCACAGGGAAAACAGATCTGCAGAGCTGGAGGCCCCAAGCTGGCGATCACGGGCCACTAACAAGATTCTCACTGTTGCCAAGCTTGGCTCGCTGCAGGCTGCTGTGCTACATCTCCAAGCATTGCATTCTGCATCTGTGTCCTTCAGAAACCCCCACATTCCTCTGTAGCTCTGCTGCCTTCACGCAAAGGTTAGCCAGATCATTTAGGATGTCACTATTCATCTAGCAGAAAGCCCCATCCTTATCTTAAATAATCAAAATTTCCATGTGACAACCTTTAGTCTAGGCACAGAGGCTTTTGTGATTGCTAAATAGTATATACTTGTATACTTATTCACCAAGCTAGAATATAATAGAATATTTCCTTTTTTCATTATTATATCTGTGGACACTTGAATATCTCTGTATACCCCTAAAGGTTAAGCCGTTTTACATATTTTAAACCAAATTTTTAGATATTTCAAATATCCTTAGTGCTAACACATCTATAACTCATGCACTCACAACTAAAATGTTTATTTTTAATATTCATTCTAAGCACGCACTAGCTTATACTGTATGTAGAAACTGGCATTGGCAATCTTAGATATGCCCAACCCATTTAATGCAGCAAGCCTTTAGTTTCTATAATATAGTCCTAATATAATAAAAGTTTCTATAATATAGTCCTAAATCCTACTCCAGAACTTAGTGAAAGTGCCAAAGGGATGAAGAAGATGCTGCACTAAGTGTGGATGGTTAATTACAGTGTTCAGAGATATGGTTGGTCCTTCCCATGACTTTGCTGTCAAAGACCTGCAGAAATTACCAGATAGAAGAGGAGATGTCATGCAGGACTGATCCCACAGGCCTGTCAGTAACACTAGAAATCTGACAACAGAGCAAGAGAAAGTGGTTCACTGTCAGTCTGCTGACACAGACAGAACAGATCTACTTCTCAATTTTCATTACTTCTTAATACAGTGAGAGGCATGAGTACAGGGACAGTGAAGGTCTTTTTAGTGAATTTTGGTCTCCACCATCCCTGAATTCCATCCCCCCAAATAGCATTTGCACTATTCTCTCTGAACCAGTCACATTGTTTTGCTGTTCACTGTAAAGTTATTTCTTTTTTCTTATTTATTATTGTGTCTTTGAGTCACATAAAAATGGCAGATTGCATCGTGCAGCTCAGCAGAGTAGACAGCTTCTAACCTTTACTGCAAACAGGAGTGGTAGCTGTTAGTACAATTTAAACCCACATCCAGTTATTAGCTTTGCTGTCAGCATTTACCATCAGGGTGAACTGCAAGCCCTTTCTCTGAGCCTTTAGGTGGTCTAAAGGTACAGACGTAGTGTATCATTAGCCACACTGCTAGCTGCAACACCTCACTAAATTAGCTTAACAGTTCCTGTCTTGATGCAACTGAAGGTGTAAAATGGTATATTAGCTTTGTGTCTGTACCTTTTATTTAATGTAATGTTAATACAATTCCCTAAAATTATAGGAACAGATTTTCGGTTTTAAACCCAATCAGTGGTTAATGCTGGTCGTTGTTTTTATTTCTGAAGAGAGTCCATAGATCTTCCCACATTTCTAGTGTTATTCAAGGCAATCTAGTGTTATGTTGCACCAAGCCAATGAAAAGTGAAAGTAAATGATTCTACAGATCCACATTGTGACATGACAAATTCCTGTTATGACCAGGGAAACTTATGATTAGAGTGAAATTTTTGATAACTGACATCTTAAATGTCATCGCATTAATCTAAAGGGTGTGGAAAAGAAGATGATAAGTTTTACAAGAGATGGTTGTCCTCATGGTTCTTTTCAACTGGGGGATTGTCCCTTCTCAAATCAAGCTCTAAATATAGTTCTGACTTTTAAAATATGTCTATACACATGACCACACATTATGTTTCACTGCGTCTCCAACCAAATCAGTCTACAACCCCGGGGCTGGATGAAAATATGGATAAGAGGCAAAATGGGCAAATTGTGGCCTTGATTTATGGTTAATGCATTTCGCATATTTGTTCCACTCAGCATCATCTGATCATAAATACTGAAACAAAGAGCAACAAGAGTTTCTAATAGTTCCGATGTTCCATGTTTCTTTAACTAAACATATTTGAAAAAAAATATGCACAATAACTTCTGACTTTGAGGTTAAATATCGAAACCAAAGGAGAGTACTAAAGGAATAACTGTGATGTTAAAAGTAAATTTAAAGACTAGCTTTAGACAAACACCTTTTAGATTTTTATTGTCGAGCAGTTAAGTATGCAGTCTGGGCCAGCTAGGTCAACCAAGGCAACTGACGACAGAAAAAAAAATAATTGGAGTGGTGAAGAAACCCACCAAAATAAGAGCCAAAGAAACTTCATACAAACCACAAAACACAGGGGTAAAGTATTGTGATTCACCACTGAGAGGAGAAATGCAGAGGTTATTGAAGAAGAAAACCACTCACCAGCACAGAGAAGAAAAAGGGCAGACTGAAATGTTCAAAGAAGTACAAAGGCATGCCAAAAGAGTTTTGAAACAAAGTTTTATGGAGAGATGAGGTAAAGTATATTTCTCTATCAAAGTAATATAAATGGAAAGGTGTAACTATTTTTCATAGACTTAAAACATTTTTGGTCTAAACGTTTATTTAAATTTTCATAAATACTGATGTTGATATAATTATATATACTTCATTTATTATTATTATCCCAAAGAAGAAGTTTTCATTTAAAACTTCAGTATCTCAGCCAAAAAACTGTGGGAAAAACATGAAGTGGGTGCCTCATTAAGTGAGCTGAGAAAACACAGAGTTACGCCCTGGTTGGTCAGGAATCCACTCACACCAGCACCAAACACACCAATCACATCCAGTTCCTTGTTCACAAACTCTGGTTTATTAATCATTTCCTTCACCTGCTCACCTCACTCTCTCTCCTGTTTAACCCTCACACATGCCCTTCTCCTGTGCTTCGTATTATGCCTGTTAGCATAAAAGCTTGAGGCACTTCCAAGTCTTGGGGAACATACATGTTTTGTATGCCTTACTCGATTCCTTTGACCTTTGAATTTCTGTACGCTTCTCTGAGTGTTGTTTTGTTTATTTCTTAATAAATTTTGTCATTGCTTCTATCAAATCTTGCTCCTGTGCTCAACGATGTCCCACAACGGGTTTTAGACACAGAATAATTTCATAATGTTTTCTCATGGCATTATTGTGTTTACTCTCATTGTAAAATGTGAGAAATAGTTAAAAATAAAGTGGATGTGCAGCAAACAGTTTTAACTTTTAGTTTAATGTTAATAGTAGAAACAGACTCAATTCTCTCTCGAGTGTGCATTTCGTCTGTTGAAGAGATGGCATCTTTAAGGCTTGGCGTGATGTTGGCCTTGAGGCTGAGTTTCTCAGAGGAGCACACTGACAAGCTGAGAGTGCCGAAGGGTTTCAACAGCTCTGCCATGACTAGGGGGTGCAGTCAAACTCCATCTACACTATTCTAAATTGCTTTAAATGCTGACTACTCTATTTAACTACTTTAAATGCATTGGTCCCAGAATTTGCGGTCAGATGAAACAGGGGTGGGGTGGGGCTAAACTTGGTGTATTACACAGTTTGAACATAGTTAAGGATTTAAGATACTACTCATAAATATTAGATGTAAATTTGTACTTTAGTCTTATATTTATCTGAATCTATATTTTGTATCTGTATAACAATTTTATTTCACCAATACCAGTGATTCTCAGTGTAAAGCCAAGGTCTTGTAGACATATATATCCCTTGCTAACCACAGAAATGGACTCAAAATGCTCATATCCCTGTTTCATTTATCAGAACTTAATGACTCAATGTGTAATGAGAGGAATTCAGTCTCCGCTGACCAATCTGTCTTCAACCATGGCAAAGGCAGGTGAATGAAAGAGGTTTGAATACATAGAAGGAACAAGAGCAAAAGTGATCAAATGAAATGTGAGTTGCAGTGACAAGGATGTGCGGCGAGATAAGAGGTTCTCCCCAAGGTTAAACGGAGGTTAGTGGCAGAGCCCGTTCCGAGCCACACTTCTGCAGCTGTTGCTGAAACTTGGAATTTTTGTGCCAGGCGACTTTACGCAGCTTGGCAGATGAGAGGAAGAACGCGGAGTTAATGGGGGCAGCCGTCTGGCATTGCTGTGAATGAGGTGGCCAGAGAGGAGGTGGCGGGACAGATGTTGGCGAGTTCCTCAAAGAGCCTATTCGCTTCGTGGTCCAAACCTTGGCTCGGAGTCGCTCTCACAGCTGCATTACTGTAAATACGCAGATAAGTGCTGCAGTGGAGGTAGTGGCGCGCAGTAAATGTGGTTAGAAATGTCAAACACCGCTCTAACATGCCAGGGGTCTGCATGGCATTTCTCTTGTTCGGGCATCAAAAGGTGAGATGATACCAATCAGAACCTGTACTCAGATAATCAAAGGTTACATAACAATGGACCTTTGTTCTTTGTTTCTTACTGGGGCAGCACTGCCATCCTGTAAAACAAAATAATAATAATAAAAAAACAAATAAATAGCAAAACAAAACATAAACCCTCAGTATAACACTTTTGTTTCACACAGTCAGCCATTACAGAAAGGTAATGTACCATGCTTATGCTACAGAAGCACAGGTTAAAGAAAGAAGACTTCTCATAAAGCCATGTGAGGCATGTCTGAACCTTTACAATACAAGGAAGACCCTCATAATGCAGATTATGTAGTGCTTTCAGACAGCCCTCCTGCTGAAATGCTCAGGAGAAATGCCTGCTCTTTATTATGCTTCATACACTTTGGTTAGCATAATAACAATGTAATAACTCAGTAATAATCTAAACCTAAATTGCCTCTAACATGATAAGTGTCCAAATAAAAGCCTTCTGTTTACAAGTGTTCTTCAAGGCAGAGTCCTGTAGAAGATTTCTTCTTAGCCTCAACTAGTTCAAATGCTGCAGCTAGAATTCTAACTAGAACTAGGAAATTCGATCATATCAGCCCAGTCCTTTCAACCCTGCAGTGGCTCACAGTCAAATTTCGCATAGACTATAAAATCCTTTTATTAACATATAAAGCTCTGCATGGGCTCACCCCTGATTATCTGCAAGAACTTATTTCCTATTATGAGCCTCCACAATTACTAAGAACACAGGGTGCTGCTTCTTACTGGTTCCATCAATTAATAAGGTAACAGTAGGAGGAAGAGCCTTTTCTTACAAATCCCCTATGGAACAGCCTTCCAGAAAATGTCTGGGACTCTGACACAGTCTCAATGTTTAAGTCTGGGCTAAAAACGTACTTATTTAGTTTAGCATTTGGTAATTGATATCCCCCCGTAGATAAAGGTTACAGATCCAGGGGGTTGTAAAGGTTTATGGTATACTGACACGCTGGTGCTGTTATCCCAGCACTGCACACTTCCACTCAAGTTTGTTGACGGTGGGGTGTAGGGATATGCCATTACCTTGGGCGCCCCCAGGTCTGTGTTACCTTTTGGTTCTGTCCTTTTAGTTAGGTTGTAATAGTTAATTGCCGGAGTTGCTGCTGCCACACTTCTGAAATGTCTATATTTTATGTCACATAAAGAACTAACTGTCTCGCTTTACTTTTACCGAGCTAATGGCTGTCCTTGGTACAAAGTAAGGATTGATGAGGCTCTCCTGCTACCTGTCCCGGACCAACCACCTCTTACTCATCCAGATGCAGATGAAGGATTAATCAACACCTGCACCCCTGGTTCCCCCCTCCCCGCCCTGCTGTGGTACAGCCCTGGACTTTGCAATAGCTTATTTACTATTGTGTTTTTTTTTCTATATACAGTGGAACCTCGGCTAACGACCACAATCCGTTCTGGAAAGTTGGTCGAAATGTTCGGTATCCGAAACAATTTTCCCCATAAGAAATAAAGGAAATAGATTTAATTGGTTCCCAGCCCCTGTTGACTCGCTAATATATGAAAGTTAGAGGCTATATAGGTATGTTTTTTAAATGAGAACGGTTATAATATAAATGGACTTAAACACATTATCATTGAACATATTTAGACTCCTATTGCCTATCGCACTGTTAGGGAAAGACTTTTCTACAAACAATTGGAAATCATTTCCTTTTTCAATTCATTTGTTGGCCGCTTCCTTTTCATTACATTGCTACTATTGCTCTTAATCTTCTTTGGAGCCATGATTGAGGGCTATACTGTATTATTAAAATAAAGCGCAAAATTCACTAAATAAGAAGGATGCGCACAGATAAAGATACCGAACGACTGATCGTAACTGTGTCTCGAGCGCGAATGATGCTTGGTCTGAGATGCTGGTCGGTCACGTGTGAGTGACGTGGCTGTTCGGTATCCGAATTTTGTTTGGTATTCGGTGCAAATTTTTAACAAAATTTTTGGTTGTTATCCGAAATGTTCGCTATCGAAGGCGTTTGCTAGCCAAGGTTCCACTGTATTTATCTTGTTGTCATGGTGACTCGTGTCGGCCAGAAGAGGATGGGCTCCCCCCCCTTGAGTCTTTGTTCCTCCCACGGTTTCTTCCTCACGCTCTTAGGGAGTTTTTCCTTGTCACTGTCGCCCTGGGCTTGATCACTGGGGGCTTGGACTCTGACACTTGTAAAGCTGCTTTGAGACAACATCAGTTGTAAAAGGTGCTATATGAATAAAGTTGATTTGATTTGATTCTTTAGCAGAGACCTCAGGGTTTCAATTTGAATGAAGATCCTTGGAATTTATTAACACTTACAGAATTGATTTGTGTCCAGCTGGGTTTACATAACATAGCATAGTGACAGTTCAAGCACAGGATTTTGCATTGTTTAGGAAACCACAGATCAGGATAGTTCGACTTAAATCTGCAAAGATCTGCATTGGTACTCAAATGACACTGATGATATGACCTGTTTTTCCTCTCTAAGCAGTTTGGAATAAAAGTGAAGTCTCACTCTCTAGGTTCACTCCATGCATGGTTTAACATGTCAAGCCCATGATTGGTGCTCTTTAATAACACTGGAGACTGGAGGCTGACCATCAGGGCCATAGTAGCTTTATAAAGGGAAAGTTTCATGGGTAAATGGTTTTTGGTTGTTGTTTTTTATTTATTTCATGACAGGTGAGGTTCCCATGGTTGACAGGAGGTTAAGGCTGATGGAAAGTGAGAGAAAGGTTATGACTCTGGAAAGTTTTCTGCACCTCAACATTTAAAAGGTTTAGGCCATTTTGGCCATTCTTGGTTTCAACCTTTTGAAAACGCACCATTAAATGGTAGCGCATGACAACCACCACTAAAACGCAAACACATGACTCATACCAACCACTCCTGGTTTCCCTTTTAATCTCGGACTTCTGTCACCATGGTAGCGGGGGCAGTTACAAACACCTCTGTAAGCGGACCACTCCAGACCCTACAGTAAGGCAGCCCTTACTGACCTGTTGGGATTCAGTGGGATTGGCCAAGATTGGGTGTTAGGCCTGGAGCTAGTGAAGTGGGGCAAGAGAGCACTGCGAGAATTATTTGTGAGAGGAATGAAGAACAACACCTGAATGGGATGATCTCTGTCTCACTTTGTTTCACTGCGGCTCTCTATTACTCTTTGCACTGGCCTTTGATAATCAAAGATTAATCATGAACAGGATTGTATTTGATCAAACCCTCATACACACAACCTCCAGGCTCCCTCCATGTCATTAAGTTATTACATTGTTAAAAGGTTTAACTTTTTTTTACTGGTGCATTTCAAACTGTCCCCCATTAAAAAATTTACTATTTCACTAAGTCACACACTGTTCCCCATTAGAGCATACACTCTTTCACACACGCACACACACACACACACACACACACTTTATATATATTAACATATAGCATGCAACATCTTCCTTCCTTAAAATTCACCACCATTCTCAGTATTAATTTAAACCCTGTGTTTCATGAAGGATCTGGAATAATTGGTTGCTCCAGGCAAAAATTTAGCATTATAAGATGTTATTAAACAGGCTCAATATGTCTCACCTTAGACCTCCTTGCTGTTCCAAACAGTGGTTTTAATTACGGCAGAAACAGAGCTATTTTTTTTATTACCCCCCGCCCTTATTATCCACCAACAAGTAAAGCAGTCGCTTAGTTTTTCTCACAGTGGTAATGAACTAGAAAAGATGAAGGAGTCACCAAATTTTCTCATAACCTTGGCAATTAGACTGAAGTATCAGCTGAATTAGATTCCTTTCCTTTTGTGCCTTGACATCAGCTTTGTTGGTCTTTGTGTAATTGCAGCTCCCTTAGCCTCCGCCGCTCTGTGGCACACGGGCAGCTGTCTGTCTGGAATCTGTGGAGCCACTCTACCGGATGGCTACCGCTGGGACACCAAAATCAAAGACATCCGTTCTTGACAACATGAGGAACAGCACAAGTCAGGTGTCTTCAGTTTCAGGGTGCCGTGAATCAATCACGCTTAGCTTTGAGTTCCCATGATGGCACTGGAGGCTTTAGAAGCACAGTGCTGATGATGTTTATGCATAGTGTTTTTTTGTTGTTGAGACTTGACCAGAAATACTGCAGGTATGAATTCATAAGCTTAATAATTAGATTTTAAATCCACTCATTTATTTAGGTAGTGCATTGGTAGTGGATAATGCTTGGTGTGTGAATATTGTACAGTGCGGATGAGAAAATATGTACATGCAATTTTAACCAACAGAATCAGTGCTTTAAAACGATCACGACATATGGTCATGAATTGTAGTGACATATTAAGGGTGACATGTAGAACAGATGCAATTACACAGATTTATTAGAAAGACAGAAAACAAACAAAAAAAAGAAAACAAAAGAAGCTCCACAAACAAGGCAAATAATTAAGTAAATAAATAAAAATCTGAAATAAAACCAAAAACAAACAAAAAGGAAGAAAAAACAACAACTGACAACACAGAACAGAAAACATGGTTTATACGCACAGGGTATACATACACAGGGTATACATACACGGGGTTTATACACACAGGGTATACATACACAGGGTTTATACACACAGGGTATACACACAGGGTTTATACACACAGGGTTTATACACACAGGGTATACATACACAGGGTATATATACACAGGGTTTATACACACAGGGTATACATACACAGGGTATATATACACAGGGTATACATACACAGAGTATATACACACAGGGTATACATACACAGGGTTTATACACACAGGGTATACATATACACAGAGTATATATACACAGGGTTTATACACACAGGGTATATATACACAGGGTTTATACACACATGGGGTTTATATTCTTCATGAGGAGTGGGACCCTGTGCCATCACTGGGGGTGACATTAGGGACAAGTACAGTGACTGGAATGGGAAGGGACATAAAGGCTGATACTGGGATGGACAGGCTCACAGTGACTGGGACAAGGATAGGAAGCCAAGGAGGCAACCAGGCAGGGAAAAGGGACACAGGTTTGGGGGCAGATAGCAGGCAACACTGGTCAAGCTTCCTGACTCCAAGCTTGGGCTCCATTGAGGAAGCTCTCGGGAGAGATGCAGCAGTCTCTCTTCCCAACATATCAGCACTTATGGCAACAAGCCTCTTAACTAATGTTATAAAAATATAGCGGATATTCTTCTCTTTGCAGTTTTAAAATTTGGTTATTGGCTAGCTGAGATTTTAAGTCACTGCAGTTTTATTTTCAAAATGTCAGTGGGCCAACTGGAAAGGCTTAATAAGAATATACACACCCTCATTTCAGCTTGCTTGTGGCCATTAAAAAAATCCATCTTTCTGACTGATCAACAAAGCTTTCCCTGGATCGATTAATTACACTTTTTTTTTCAGCTGAGCCTTAGAAACTGAAACTACAACAAAACTGGGAAAGAAATGTTTATAAATAACCCAAACTAGTGCACAAACTAGACAAACTTGCTTTCCTGTCTTTTTCTCTATACAGTGTGTGTTCCATGAAATGTGTTAGGAATACAACAGTCTCCCAAGAGACTTGATTTTACACTACAAAAGCTCACTTTGAATCAGAATCAGAATCTTTATTCACCAAGTAGCAGGAGTACAAGGAATGTTTCTTATTGCAGGTGTCAACATAAGAGATAGAACTAAACTTGGGTAAAGGAAACAGTAACAATTAAATTTGCCAAGACATTTCTGTGTGTTGGTCAATTCCAAAGTTGCTATTCCAAAGTTTTGTATCAAGTTTATATATATATATATATATAAATCTTTTTAAAATACAGTAACAGAAAGGAAAGGTTTAGCTAACAAGCTAATTAGCTATTAGCTAAAGCCCATGGTCAATAGTCCCCACTAATCCCAATGTTTGGCTACTGCTTATCCCCATGTAGACTAACCCACTACTATCGTATTGTAGCCATAGCGCTACTATCAGAGAATTTCATTCCTAAATTGTTTCTCTTGGGTTGATGGGTTATAAATATACAGGTGGATATACAATCACAGTGGGATGTTAATGCTGACTGGCAGTTTGACTGCACATGCTCAAAATCTTCTTAACTAAATCTCTACTTTAATTACACAGGCAAATCTACACAACAGGTAAGCCAGTGATATGACAATGTGTGTCTCTAAGTAAACACACTGAGTGCTGACTGAACAAATATATATATAATTTTTTTGATAAATTAGCAATGGAACCCATTTTGCTTTTAAGCAATGCATTCTTCATTAGGGCAATTTATCACTTAACAAGGCTGTAATATACTGTAATTTTCACATATACAAAACAATATTTAATTTGACAGTTTATGGTAAATTAGATACATTTAATATATCTTAGCAGATGCTGAATGTCAGATGCTGAATGTCACTATGTTCTATTCTTAACCATTTTTATCATGATAAATGTACCCACAAATTACAACACCCCAGTGACATTACAAATTTACATTTTGTACTTGTGTAATTAGCAACATCAATGGAAAGTTCTAACATGTGGAGTTTGTCTTAACACGCTGCTAATTTTTGCAAATACTGCACTAAAAACCAAGCACTCATGTTGTTAAGCTTCAACACTTATGAAAGTAGACTGATGCCAAAGTTAAGTGGATGTAGACAAAGTCGCATTATTTATGCTGCTTTCAGGTTTTTCCAGTCCACCAACATATGGATATCACATACACACACACACACACACACACAAACACACACACACACACACACAACTGCTAAGTGCATGCTGAGTGCAAATATACCACAGCGGTAGCCTAATTCTTGCTGAGAGTTTTTAAATCTGTTAAATGTACACAAATCTCCTGGTGCAGGGGAACAATTCCATTTTTCCTATATCAGATGTGCATTATGTCTTAAACAGGACAGCATTTGTTTGAACAGTATGTATTTATTTATTCACTCTTTTATTTATTTATTTTTCCTTCGTCTGTTTGATCTCTTGATTGGAATATGGAAAAGTGAAGAGATTTTTTCATGAAAGCTTTATGTTGTCTGCTGGATATCTGACCTCCAGAGTTTTCGTAATTTTCCTCATTAATCTGACTCTATGCTTTGTACCATTTTTTTCCCCTCTTTTCTCATCATCTATGCTGATTAAATACTTTCGTTCAACAAAGGCCTTTGGACAAACTTAGAAGGAAACATTTGCTGAACCTCACATGTTTTTTTTTTTTTTGTATCCAAACATTATTACTTGGTCTGTCTTCGCCTGTTTCAATCTTTTTCATTGTTACCATTTTTGCAGTTTTTTAGAGTCTTGCATTTGCAGGAGACACATTGTAGGCATCTTCGTATGTGGTTTAGCTGTGATGGAGTTCACTCTCCATCTTATTACGTTAAAGAAGAGGCAGAGAATTGCCTGTCAGGCCGATTTGTCCAACAAGCACTGAAATCAAAAACACAGAATCAAAATTTCCGAACCCATTTGGAGAAGAAATGCCAGACGAACTTGCCCTCAGTTGGCCCACTGAAATGCTTTTTCTCTGTTCAAAGCACAACATCTGGGTGCAGCTGAAGTCCCTAATTTATCGCTAAATCCTCTGCAAACTGAGTGGGTGAGCATTCAAAACAACAGCCAGTGTGTGCTTGTGTGTGTGGGTGTGTTGTGAGTATCCTTGAGGTTAATAGGTACAGAATGTCCGCTCTCCTTGCACCTGTCTATACTGAGTCTGAATAACAGTTTGGAGCAGTACTAGTTCTCTTAACAGTATGCTGAGAGGAGAGCAGAGCTCCAAGAACATGGTACTATGTACCGTATCCTCAGAATCTGACCCTACTTTGAGTCAGGTGGGTTGTACAGATGTTGGAGTGCTTTCTCACTGAACATCAGGTTGGGTCACATGATGACTATTGCAGCACAAATAAAAGGGTTTATTTATTGTATGTATCCAAATTTCTGCTACACCTCCAGGAGTTAGATATGGTATTTATGCGATATTTTCTGTGAAGTTTTAAGTATACTCTTAAAACACTGAATTTTAATGTAATTAGAGGAATTATTATCGTATTAAATAGTATTGCCATGGTGGCTGCCCTTGACTCTGCCCATGTCCTGTGTGTGTGTGTGTGATATATATCTGTGTGTATGTGGGCATGGTGTGGGCGGGTTGTGTAAATGTTCCTCTTGTCACTGTTATCTGTTTCACCTGAGTCTTGTCTAGTGTATCTGTATATAAGTGTGTGCGTGTCACTCCTTGTTTTTGCGGGTCTTTGTAGAGTCGTACTCACCGTCAGTGCTGTCCGTGTGCTCCATTCAAGAATAATAAAAGACGTTTGTCTCCGAAGTTTTCCATCCTGCCTTGCTTACCGGCAACGCATCGTTACAGAAAGACTGACCCACAAGTTTGGTAGGAAGAAGGGGAGAAGACCAGTGGTGCCTCCTCCACCACCTGCTGCCTCTTCCTATCCATGGCACCACATGGAGCTCTTTGACTCCTACGAGGGGAGGGAAGGGTTGGAAGAGGAGCTGATGGAGTATATCCAGGATGTCGAGGACCTCATCTGTACCGCGTCCGACTCTAGGTCCTGCCTCACCACGCACACGACTTGTGATAATGATGGGGCCCTTTTACCCCAGGGGAAGGTGGACTTGCCCTGCTACTCAGGGGAGCAGGAGGACTCACCTTGTTATTCTTCCGAGAAAGAGGAGCTCGGCCATCCCTATTCAGACCCATGATCAGTGGTACAGTGGTCCTCCTTTTCGTCAGAGCCTCTGAGGAGAAGGAGCCAACTGAGGAGGAGGAGGACCCCATGATTATGCCATGGAGGGTGAGAGTGGAATGGAAGTTGAGGAAGAGTGGTTTCCTCCAGAGCACCTCTGTGGACCCAGGAGGTGTTTCCCTAATGCCCACTTAGTACTAGGCAGTTCTGCGACTCAGAGGAGGCTGAATCGGATATGGAGGAGGACGAGCCAGAGCCCTCTCTGAGGAAGCCGCCCAGGGCCTGCTGGCACCTGCCCCTAAATGGCAAGCAGAGCAGGGGACGGCAAAATACACGCCACTATGGCAGTGGGAGCTGCCCTAAGTATGTGGTACACTGCCCTGCAGCCAGCTCACACAACCAGGGGAGGTCTGGCACATCTCAGCAGTTGGCATGAGCCCTCAGCTGCCAGCGCACGTCTCACAGCAGCCTACACCAGTCACCCCCTGCTGCTGTGGGCACGGGGACCGCTGGGTCAGCGCCCCCTACTGGGTGTGGGGATCATGCCTGGAGATCCTCAGACCCGCATCCCAATCACCATACCCGTGTGATTGTCTGTCAAAGTCTGTGTTCGTCCCTGTTCCATAACCTATCAATCCTCATTCCCGTCAATGTGTCTGTGTTTGTCTCTGTTACTATGGCCCTGTCTGGGTGTTGTCTTTGTTTTCCCCAGTCCTGGGGAGGGAACTTCTTCATACTCACCGTCAGTGCTGTCCATGTGTTCCATTCAAGAATAAAAAGAGATGTTTGTCTCCGAAGTTTCACGTTCTGCTTCGCTTACTGGCACGTATTGTTACAAGTATTAAATAAAGAAGCCAGATTTAAAGATATATAGGAATAAAATTTTAATATTGGAATTGAATGTTTCATATGATTTGTTGCCAAAGGTTTTATTGTGTACAGAGAAAATTAAACCTTTGGGGAAAAAATCTCAGAACATTTGTTTGTAGGAGACACCATTTGTTGACTCGTGAAAATGACGGGGGTGTAAGAGGCAGCACTTTCTAAAGGAAGCTGCCAAAGACTTGGAGTAGGCCAGACTGGAGGAGCCAGGAGTGAAAAACTAGCTCGGCGACCATAATGAGTCTAGCCTGAATTTTTAAAACATTCGTTTTGGTGACAGCCGCAGTAACTAGGCTGACTGTATCCTGATGTTCAGAAGCATGGTGCCATTATTAACCAAACTTTATTTCAACCAGTTCCTGTCTGTCACAAGGTGTACTACATGCAGAAAAACAGAGGAAGCAAACACTCTCCAGCTGATGAGTTTAATCGAAATCAAAACAAATCAGTTTTATTTATATAATGCCTTTTACAACAGATGTTGTCTCAAAGCAGCTTTACAAGAGCCCAAGCCCCCAGTGAGTAAAACCAAGTGACAAGGAAAAACTCCCTAAACGCATGGGGGAAAAAACCTTGGGAGGAACCAAGACTCAACCTTGGGGGGAACCCGTCATCTGGCCGACACCAATCACAACAACAAGATAGATATATAAGAAACACAAAGTAATAAATGATAAAATATGATATATAGTTCAGGGCTGTGCCACAGCGAGGGTGGGGATGGGGGTGGGGTATCAGGAGTGTTGAGAAGGGCCTCTGTCCAGTTGATTAATCTTCCATCTGTGTCTGGATAATTTGGAGGTGGTTGGTCCGGTGCAGGTAGCAGGAGAGCCTCATCAATCCTTACTTAGTGCCAAGCCGGATGGGGGAACATCCATTAGCTCGGTAAAAGTAAAGACAGGCAGTTAGTTCTGTATGGGAGTAAATATGGAACATAAAATATGGACATTTCAATAGCATGGCAGCAACAATGGCAATGAACTATTACAGCCTAACTAAAAGGACTTGAGTGAGTGCTCAATGGTGCAGTGGTGGGACGACAGCACCAGCGTCTCAGTATACCATAAAACCCTCTGCCCATGAATCCCTGGATCTGTAACCTTTATCTATGGGGAGATATCAATTACCAAACGCTAAACTAAATAAGTACGTTTTTAGCCCAGATTTAAAGATTGAGACTGTGTCAGATTCCCGGACATTTCCCTGGAAGGCTGTTCCATAGTTGGGGGGATTTGTAAGAAAAGGCTCTTTACCCCCTACTGTTACCTTATTAATTGATGGAACCCGTAAGAAGCAGCACCCTGTGTTCTTAGTAATTGTGGAGGCTCATAGTAAGAAATAAGTTCTTGCAATCAGGAGTGAGCCCATGCAGAGCTTTATATGTTAATAAAAGGATTTTATAGTCTATACAAAATTTAACTGGGAGCCAGTGTAGGGCAGATAGAACTGGGCTAATATGAATTTTCTAGTTCTAATTAGAACTCTGGCTACAGTATTTTGAACTTATTAGAGCATCCTAATAGTAATGAGTTACAGTGGTCTAATCTAGAGTTAATAAAGGCTGTGTACTACTTTTTTCTGCATCATGGCGGGATAGTGTATTCCTTAGCTTCACCTAATATTGCGTAGGTGAAGAAAGGCTGTCCTAGTAAGACTATGTAAGTATTGATCGAACGATAAGTCAGAATCAAACACTACACCGAGATTCTTAGCTACCGAGACGGGTGCAATGGCGAAGTAGAACAGAAGAACCTCTGTTTTGTCACGGTGGAGGAAATTTTGTGACATCCAGTCATTCACATCTCTTACACAGGCTTCTATTTTCTCTGTCTAATGAAACGAACAAAAACAAAACCGGCTATAAAAGTGCACTAACGAGGAGTAAAGAAAGCCAACGTACAATATGCAAATGACCGACAAGCGGTCACAACACGTAACAGGCTTATAAAGGATCAAACATAATAATATAACAGCCCCCACGTGGTGTGGCGAATGAGACACAACATACACCACCTGAGGGAGGCGTGGTGAGTACCATAACAAAGCACACTTGCGACATGAGACGGAATCTAAACAAACGGCATGTGCAAATCTGCCGCGGCGTGACGGAGGTTACACCGTCAAGTGCTGCAGATCTTCCAAACGCCTGCATTCATGGAAACAAACCTTAGTGCATCGGTAACCAGCTGGCTGTTGGGTCATTAGGAAACATGCTTGCAACAAAAGTTCTCTGGAGCCTTTGGTCATGTAGGGATGGCCAGTGGCCTCTTGCCCCACCATGTTCCCTCTTTCCTGAGGCTTCCTCGCCTCATTACCGAAACAGTGTGCTCACCTGTGGTGACAGGGCGCCGGGGCAATTACGACCGCTCGTTAGGAGGCCTCTCGTTAGGAGGCCATTGTGGCAACCGCTCTGGTGTTCACCCGTCACTGCTTTCAGCTGTAATTACACGTCATAGTTCACCAAGAAGGAGATGCTCCTACTGAGCTGATTAGATGCACCCTAGTGCTTCTCACTGCTGTAAACGGACAGTGCATCGCTTCTGCATGTGTGGTGCACCGAGGGGGAGACCAGCCACAGTGGCTCTCGACTGATGAACTATAAATGAGTATAAATTAGTGCTTCGGAGGTCAGTCAGTTATGATGGGAGTGGAGAGGAGCTTTGGCAGGGAAATATCTGAAGAGACGCTGGGTTCTGTAGGTGGGTTTTGGATGGTAGGTAATTTAGGTGTGTATATTTCCCAAACTGCTTGTTGTAGAGGCTTCTCTGCATCTAAGAGAAAACACACACAAGCTGGAGTTGCCTCCTATGCTTCATCACTGACTAATAAAGTTAGGCATGTTATCTTTATGTACTTTAGCCACATTTTCTTTCTTCCTGTCTCTCTCTCTCTCTCACACACACACACACACACACACACAATCACACGTGTGCACACGCAGGCATGCAAGCACTTCGATCTCCCCTTCTCGCAGGATGTCACCTCCTTCTCTTCTCAGTCCTTTGTCTCCAGGCCTCCGTACTTGAATGCAAGCAGCCTCTCCACGCTGTGCAGGATAACAGCCGCCTGCTCAGCCAGCCATTGCCATTTTGTCTTCCATGCATTTGCTCCATGCCTCGTTAAAGAAGCTGCCTACGGCCTGCGCGGGTCTGATAGGGCCCGGGGCCCCCGCGGCCCCCTCTATCGCCGTGGCACTCATTTGTCTGTCTCCCCCACACACCACATCTTTCCTCCTAATCTCCATGAGTTCTTTGGCTGATGTTGTCTGACAAAGGCATTATGGCCCCAAAACAAAGACACCCGTGTCCCCCCTTTCTTTCTCTGTTCCACCCAAATCCTAATATTTTACACAGATGCCAAACAGATTGCAGTAATATAATAAGATGGGGTCTGGAACTCCATGACTGGCTTTCCCCTCAAGACAAAGCCTGAAAAAGTAGCATAATGCAAGCCCTTGGCAGACAGAAATTCAAATACGTAACAATAAATAAACACTTCTATAAAAAGAATTCCACAAAAAGAAATTGCACACAAAGAGAAAGACTGAGATGAGGCAGAGGTAGAGAGATAAGCAGAACGAAAGAAAAAGAGAGAGAGAGAGAAAGTCAAAATAAAAACCTTGTAAGACTATCCATGCTTGTAATGAATGAAAGGCTGAAACTCATGATCAGGTTTCCTTTTATTTGAGCCAGCTTTAAAACAAGTGTTGAAACTAGCGGCAGGTGTTAAAACACCAGTAGCAGAGAAATCGCAGGCAAATCCATGATAAACCAAAATGTTTAATAAGGTCAAAAATGGGTAAAAAAATAGTGCTGGAAAACACAAAATGCACAATGCTTTTTGCCAAGATTTTGAACAGGTGTACCAATGGGTCTAAGCATGTAAATGAGTTGTGGGTGAGGCGGCAGGGTTGTGCCAGAGTATTCAACCAATCAGGATTGGAAAAGACAATGCCGGGTTTCGGTGTGCGATGGGAAGACTAAACTCAGTGTAGTAGGTCGATATCAGAATGCCAAGATACTGCAGTAGAATAACATAACAGCATGTTTTCAACCTGAGTCACATTCCATAACAGAGAGTGAGGGGAGGAGGGAAGCATCAGAATTTCTTTGAACATGTCGGTATAGTGCAAGGTGTACTTCTCTAACGTCTAATGCAATCTGTTTCAAACCTGTTTGCTTTCCTTTTTTAAAAAAAAAAAAACAGGTCATACACAGGTCTGTAGAAGAGGTCATTATTTAGGCTTCAGTGTAATTGCAAGGCTTCTCCATTCATCAAGAATGACTTAAATCCACGAGCTGCAGTTTACTGTGTTCTCCATTTTGTACTTTTATCATCCTATCTAGTCTTCTGTGCTTCCAAGACCTTTGGTCCTTTCCATACCCAAGAATAGCTTTGTATCTCCACCAGAACACTGATAGTGAGCCAGCTAGATGATTATGTTTTAAACTTTGGTGATGGTGCTGTAATGTGTCCTGTGGCATTTCAGAGCTTTAACTAGATTGCTCATTATACCTTTGCTTTTGACGTTTCCTGTTGTGGTCGTATCGTTTTGTTTACCATTAGACTGTGCATGGACTGCAGTTTGCCTTCGAGAGACCTTATTCCTCTCAGAATAAAGGTCTGTCTTCTGCACATCACATTTAATTTACCCCGAGTAGTGGACTCAGTGCATTAACAGACTCTGCATTGCTGTAAGCTAATACTGCACTTTGAGCACAGGGTAGGTGAAGATACATTCTGTAGAGGATGAGAGAAAAAGAGAGAGAAACCAAGAGAGAGAGAAGATATAATGGTTGGAGAAAGATGTGGCCTCCCTGCTTTGAGGTCACAGCATAGTTGTAAATGTCAAGAAATTGTTTAAATATCAGTATAGGCATGACAGCTATATAACTGTCTATGCTTGCCATTGTCAGTCATTCCTGTGTCTATAAATAACAGGACATTTTTCTACTCTGTGCCGGGTGTCCATTCTCCCCAATGATAGAAATAGAACTTCAGGAGTAGAAAGTCGAGATGAGGTGACACAGAGTAGCAGTGAAGCAGCTTTTCTCGATTGCTTACTGAGGAGAAATGGTTCACGGTGCAGAATATTCCCAAACCGTATGCCAGATACCAGAAAAAAAAAAGACTCATTTCCTAAACCCATCCACAGTTTTAAGCTGTTTTTACACATTTTTTTGAGTCTTGTGTGCAAAACATGCACATTGTTTTCATGAATCAGAGGTTACATGACTTGCTCGTTTCGAAATTACTAACATTCGATATAATTAACACAAGCCGGCGCAACTCAAAGTCAATTAACACGCAATTCTCAAGGTGCGAAAATCATTCACACATCAAACAGAACCTCAGGGTAAATAAAAAGGGCCCCAGGTGTGTTCACTTCACTTGAGAACAACATATCCAAATAACAGAGAGAACCAAAGGTAGGGAATGAGAACAAATCCAAAGAGAAGCCTTCAATCTGGTGATATGCTGCTTTAAGTCGACCAAATACTTACCCATGGAATCATTATGAAGGAAGCTGGGCAGAGAAGATGGTCAAATCTAAACTTCTTCATGATACTCTCTTTAATCTGGACCTTTGGAGTAATTTGCTGCTATGTACTGTGATTCAACTTTGCTCTGATCTCTGAGTGGAGTGGAGACAGGATCGAGGGTCCAGGCAGTATCTATAACACTGTCCCTATAACAGTCCAAGGTCAGACAACAGACAAATGACAACATCACAGGCGAATTCACTAAATGAACAACCAATGGCACAAAAGTGAAGTCAGTGGACAGACAGCTAAACCATGGGCAAGAGAAACAAAGAATCGAGGGCAACAAGGAAAACACAGATAATAAGAAACTATATCATTAAATATAGTGTAATATATTTTTACTTTGTATGTAGTTATACATTATTTATACATTGTACTAATCGTTTATACAGAGTACTAATACAGTACAATTTATTATTCAGTATATTACAGTATGACCTATGGAATCATTTTACTATAATGAAGGTAATGTAACATTACACTAACCCTAACATGACCAGGTAAACACAGAGCTTGAAACCTGGTTCAGAAATAGGGGGACATACCTGAGAGGTTTCACAAAGCAAACTGCAGGAAAACAACTGGGCATTCTGTATTTACACAGACCGGATCTGACTGGAACGGAGGACGGTTATGGGTAATGATGTTTGGAGGTGCCAGGGCAGCACTGCAGGGACAGGAATGGCTGAGAGCGCAGTGGCATATGGTCAGAGCAGAGTGTCCCCAGTGGGATCCTCCATGACAGTCTCTTACCTGTTGTTTGTTGTTTTCTCTACTCTGGCACCACATGTAACTGAGAGAAGAAGTACATCTCTGTACCATAAGACCATGGTGTTTATTTTTTCATATTTTCTACAAATGGACTACTGTAGTCCAACAGTGCTTGTGCTGTTCTTGCACAACTACAGCAAAAAAGAGGCAAAGCTCACAAACTCGGACCACAGCTGTGTTCAAAAGAGCCAAGGATCGAATTAATGTTTCTTGGTTGTAACAAATTTAGACCAGAATAATTACACATGGATTAATTAAGAAATTGGTATTTCTAAATTCTAAATTAAATTGGCATTTCAGTAATTAATAACATCCTTGTCCACAAATTCTAAACAAGTCTGCTGTGTTTCTTATATACACAGCATATATATTTAATACACACACACACACACATACAGAGCAAGAAATGGTTAACACAACCTTTACTTCAATAAAATATTATTGTATTACATGCAGTAAATACTATTGAAATGTGTTGTTATATTGTTATATGATATTAAAATCACATATTATATGTAACCTGTTGTTTGTAGAGAATTTTAGAGTTTGATGCAGAGGACACGAGGGCACCACATTACAGGTCAAAGGTCACCGCGGCCGTCCCTTGTTAGTGTAGAGGTTGTTCTGCCATTTGCCATTTGTCACAGTGAGCTCCACCCCCGCTGTTCCATCCTGGAACACAGCACATGTGCTGGACTTCCTCACCGGGCCATTCATATTTTATATTGTAAAATTGTCATGCTACATCGATACGTTGTCAGTCTCCATGGCCCGGTATAGCTCACTGACAGACTGAGATTCCCTAATCTATTTCTACCACCGTATTCCATATTCCTCAAGTGTATAGAGGAGTTTTTGTCTGCATGATGGTGGAAGGTGTTTGACAGAAATCCACATGAGTGGATGACTGGAAAAAATATGAGTAGGAAAAGTTGAATATGTATGGGAAGAAAAAAAAAAACGTCTGCAGGCAATGGAGGGGTGTTTGTGGAGGCATTACCTTGGAATCCTGCCAGCGGTGGATAAGACACAGTTGGAGGCATCTCCACCATTACCTATCCAGTGGCAGCGTTATAGGCCAGTCTTGTGACACAGCTCTCAGTCAGAATGAATGTAGAAGGAAATGCAAAGGTACATTTTCTAAATGTAAAGTCTTTTTTTGTTGTAACTGTGTATTTGGTGGCTTTTGTGTGTACCAGGATGTCGATTGCATGCAAGAAAACTATTTTTAGTGGTGTGTTCAGAAGATTTAGATATCCTAGTTTGAATATTACTTTTGCATTTGTAATATTAATATTGCATTTGAGGGGTTTTTTTGGGGGGGGTGGGGCATCATTTCAGGAAATATGCTGTGTAGAAATTTCAATAAACAAGTATAAAAAACAGGATCCTAGCCTTTTAAAATTGGTATTTATTAGACATTTTCTTAACACAGTCATTAATTAACAATGAAAATGACTTTTCATTCTTTCAGTATATTTCTATTACCAGCTTGATCTAAGTGGTAATGTAGTGACAGCCTTTTCAAGGTTCCAAGCAGGGATTCTATATATGGCCACAGGGACTGGTTACATACAAACTGTCAATCACAATAACGTTTCTGTGCTAACCTATAGAGTAGTGTGGTATGTACAGTGAAATAGAAGAAGATGTCAACATGTTCAAACCGATATAAACATTTATGGTTAACACTTTGCGTTACCACAGTGGCCGCCCTTGTCTCCTCCTTTGTACCATATCTGTGTTTGCGTGTGTGTGGGTAGGTGTGTTCATGTGTCACGTCTGTTAAGTGAGAGGTGACATACACACTCTTAAATACACAACACAGTCTGTGTGTGTTGATGTGTGTCGCGTGGGAGTGGTGTTAAATGTTCCTCCCATGGTCATTGTTACACCTGTGATGCATCTAGCGTGAGTGTATTTAAGAGTGTGTATGTCACCCTAGCGTGAGGGTATTTAAGAGTGTGTATGTCACCCTAGCGTGAGTGTATTTAAGCGTATGTATGTCACCCTAGTGTGTGTATTTAAGAGTGTGTATGTCACCCTAGCGTGAGTGTATTTAAGAGTGTGTATGTCACCCTAGCGTGAGTGTATTTAAGCGTATGTCACCCTAGTGTGTGTATTTAAGAGTGTATATGTCACCCTAGTGTGAGTGTATTTAAGCGTTTGTATGTCACCCTTTGTTGACAGTCTTTCTTGATGTTTCTTGTGTTCTACATGGATTGTGTTCATCGCTAAAATAAAGCAAAGCCTTGTTCTCTATGTGCTCCACTCAGCGCTACATAAAGATCGACCCAGGATGCTGAAAGGCAAGCACAGGAGGAGTCCTACTGAGACTCGAGACCACAGGCGCCGGACCCCGAAGGGCAGATGGAGCTTACCATCCGTGTTCGCCATCCTGCTGCCACTGCTTGCCGCATACCCACCCTCCACACACCACCCCCCTGTTTAACTGGTCCCATCGGGGGACTGCAGGAGCTCACCAGCAGCCAGCAAGTGCGTCCTCACAGCCAGCACCCACTCCTCAGCTACCAGCACTGGGCCGCCTCACTGCCGTGGCCTTGGGGATTGCTGGGTCAGCAGCCCCTGTGAGGGGGCAGGAATCCCGTCAGGGGATATTTAATAGACATTAATTTAAGTTTGGAGAGGGTTTAAGTATAGGTGAGTGTTAAATTAAATGTTAAATAAGTACAGGTGAGGGTTGGAATCCCAATCAAGGATTGTATCTTAAGCCTTGCCATTATTGACCACTGTAGGAAACTGTATGGGATGTATGGTAACACACAAACGTGCTGCACTTTACCAAGACTGTCATGTACTGAACCCTTCTTATAAGGCATCAAAGACTAACTGTTCAAAGGGAGAACAGTTAAACATCTTGAAAGGTAAGAATCACCAGGAAAGTAATATAGGGAACATCTTAGTTTAAAATTGTAGTTTAGTGCTTGACTCAGTAATAACATCTCAGGAGTGGCACAGGAGTCCATTTCACTGTTGGAGCATCAACATTTTTTACAGAAGTGTGTACCGTTTGTGCCCACTGGAAGATAGGGTTTCAATGTTCCAAAGTGGAAAGCCACAAGGTGTGTAAGAGGGAGATAGAGAGAAGAGAACGAGAAAGTGAGAGAAGATGAGAGACAGGTCACTGAGAGAGGGTGAGAGAGCAAGGGAAAGTGAGAGAGTGAAAAGATGCATTAAGAATAGAGAGTCACAGTGTGGACTCAGGCAAATGGAGAGGTCCTCATTTGGAGTGGGGCACGCGGGTGTGATGTGTTGCATCTGAATGGGATCGTTAGCATGGCCACTGTGGCTCTAGGCCTCGGGATAATATCCTTTTTATTTATTTTACTCTAGATATTTTTCAATTGCAAATAATATCTGACAAAGCTAAATTTTTGCATGTAGC
>JAOYMR010000026.1:14313028-14335585 GCA_025802075.1 Tenebrosternarchus preto
ATATATGTTTTCATTAATATTTTGTTTTCATTAATGTAATGTATACACACACACACACACACACACATATATATGCATATATATAATTATGAACATTGTCATAGTGTTGTTAAATTATCTACGCAAACAATTAAAAAAATAAACTTTTATAGCAATAAAATTATAGCAATAAAATGGTTTTGATGTCTCACTTTTTGATCTTACCAAAAGAGACCCTTTGTTACCAGGGGATTGGTTTCACTTGGAAGGAATTTCTCCTGATGCAACTCATGGCAGCACAGTGAAACAAGCAGATTAGGGCTTTGCTCACTCCGAACTGTCAGAGTTTGCCATCATTTGTTAGATCATGTCCTTACTCATAAGCCTGCCCTGTGGGCAGCGGAGTGAGGATGACGGGATAGCTATCCCTGGGGCAAGTTAGGGTTAAGTTCTAACTTGAGCTCATAGCTTTGGGGCTAAGTAGGTGGAAGCTTTACAAACCATAGCCCTGCAGCAGTCTGACACAAGGCCCATTTACCACGGTACCATGGAATGTGCAGCACGGCGCTAATTAGCTAGAGGCTGAAAACCGTGATCTGCTATGCAGGAATCAAATTAACACTGGTAATTTCTAGATTCTTTTCTTTTCTGTAGGTCTATTTAACATTTTATTCAAAAAGAAAAATGGCATCTTCTCCTAAATACATAATTCATGGCAGATAATTTATTATGCATCACAATGCAATCTGTTGATTTATATTTGCACATCTTTGAGGAGTTTTATTAGCTAACTTTAACTTTTTGCAGTATTACTGCGATGGTGGCCGCCCCTGCCTCTTCCCTAGTCCTGTGTTTGTGTGGGCGTGTCAGTGCGGAGGTGTGTTCGTGTGCTGTGTTGGTTGTAGGGCCTAACGTTTGTGTACCTCGTTGTCTGTCCTCGTCAACGTTACTCGCTTCACCTGTGTCTCGTCAAAGGTGCGTGTATTTAAGCGTGTGTATGTCACCACATTATTGTCGGCCATCGTCGGTGACACTGTGCTTGTGGTTGTCGCTTTCCAATAAAACCCCTTAAACCGACCCTGCTACGCCTCCTGCCCGTTACTACAGCAACTCCGTGCCACAACGTGACATTTACTATGAGTAGGAGATGTGTATTTAGAAAAAGGAGGATATGGAGGCAAAATATGTATTTTGCGTTCTCAGAATTTGTGCACAGAAAAAGAGAGAGAAGACGGTGAGCTGTGTTTAGCGCAAGTTGACATGTTTGCCTCTCTAATGTGCTAATGTGTGACACTTTGTTCATTTATCTGATATTTACATTTATGTACTGGTGCAGAGTTGGTGCCCTCACTACTTAGCGGTAAATTTCAACAAATCCAAATTAGTTCCACTTCGATTAGTCTCTGGCGGTTATGCTAATTTCATCATCTGCTATTCCACTGGGGGATCTTGACCTCCCAAACATGTCAGTAACAAAAACAGTATGAAACAAAACTCTTAGTGTCCGTGGACCAGAGCAGTATAAACACCGCACAACACCGAGACCCGGTGTTGCAATATTGCAACGGTCAACCTTCGTGAATTCTGAATGACCACGTGACCTGCCGTCAGAACCAATGTAAACAGCAGCAGTCGTGAGCATGGGCCCGCTGCAGCTTCAGTGGCTTTTGTTTGTATTTACTGTGTCGGCATGCAGTGCGAAGGGTAGCCGAGCAAAGACAAACGGAGCCCAAGGCTACAGGGTAGGACACAATCAAAGCTCGTGTCTGGCATAATGGACAGCCATTAGATCCATGCAGCCCAGGAACTCCTGTAATGCTTTATGCAGTGTGAGGGGGACAGGTGTCCAAGCAACATCAGGTAATTTTGTTTTTAGCTCTATGGGCTAAAGCAGAAACACACCCGTTAGGCTCCTGAGAAGGACTCATGAATGCCAGGTTAGCCCGCTTCAGGATAAGCCTCGCTTCGTCACATTCGTTCCCAGAGAGAAGTAGAGCACAAGTTATTCCCTCTCTATATTGCCTCGAAATGAACATCCCGTTACATTATTCATTTCTTTCCTCCGATGGAAAAGATGCATGTAACGGACAGAAGAGGAAGTATTACATTTTAAAGTGAGCTTTTGGGCTTCGCTTTGCTATCGTGGACTGGTCGATATGTGTGAATGTTGTAACCATGAAAGCATACTGAGATTTAGATTATTTATTTTCTTCATTAAAGACCTAATTAGTTACTGCTTATAATTCATTATCGGTTATGTGTCTCGCCTGTTGTCAGTCTTTAGCGTTCGGATAGAAGTCTCGGTCTTGCGTTTGTGTTGGTTGGTGTTGTGAACTTGTGAGTTTATGCCACAGCGTGTTCGCTGCCTGACTCTGTCGTGCCTAATAAATGTTTGTCTGCACCGAAGACTTGTCTCTTACAAGCTGCCTATGCACATATGTCATAGTTTAGTTTATGTCAGGTGGAAGATCACAGAGTTTGTCATCCGTAGCTTCTAGAATTCAGGAAAATACTTCACATATATTCAAGTGAATTAATTCTCCAATCTAAGACTAAGGAAATATTCAAAATAGAACAGTGATTGGGAAACAAATATGAAATATGGATGGAAGAGTAGGAAGATGGAATCATTCCATCTAAAGGATTACTGCTGGGGTAAGTCATCACCCTTCATATATCCAGAGGGGTTTCAAGGGGAAATGGTTAGCAGGCAGTAATTCAAAATGAAAATAACTTTCTTTTTTTTTTTTTGTCCAAAAGTTATTTCACTTTTGAAAGAAGTTTTACTGCTTCACTCAGACCAACATTCATCCCAGCAACAGTCACCAGTCAAAAGATTTCATTTGTTTAAGCTGTCTACTAAAATGCATTTTTTTAGATCTCTCTGCAGATCCTGGTGAGAGTAATTACAGCCATAATACTACCACGTTATTCCTGATGTTGTCACATCAGCGACAGGGCCTTGATGGATGAGATAATCTCAGGTTTACGTCTTTTAGATAATCTTTGCAGTCAATGCATCGAAATGAAGATTGATGAAAATCACCACTGTATGCTCTTAAAGAAAATCTAAAAAATAACTTTTACGTCTAATCAAAACTCCTACAGTGGAATTTCAACCAAGCTCCATGCTCTTTCTGACTGAGTGAGATCTAAATAATATTATCTGAATACATTTCTGGAAGACAAAGCCTTTTGTTTGGTGAAATTGTAAAAGCAGATTAGCAGAGAAAGGCAGAACGTTAGGTTTTTGGAAAAGGGACTGTAATTGCAGACTTCAGCAGGCCACTGCCGAGCATAAACCTGATTTCAACCCCTCTTGCATATTGAGCATCAGAACTGGAGAATTGATGACTCAAAATCGCTAAAGTGATAAGCTCGTAGGTTTAATGTTGCAAAGAATAAGAGAAATAACATTATCGTCCTACATGTTCAGCTGAGACAAGAAACACTTAAATAACCTAAACAATGTTTTTGTTTGAAAAAGTGTGTGTATAAAAGTGTGTGAGCAAAAGGAGCTCTAAAGATGCCGGTGTGTCAGAGCAGACTGCTTTTAAAATGAAAATTAATAAACTATTATTGCAGCAAAAGGGATGAGAGCTGGTTGGAGTCTGTGTAGAGATTAAAAAAAGAGGACAGAAGAGAATATTGAGTTTATTGCTCTTAGCAACTATGAATATTGGAAAATAACAGATACACAGAGATATAAGCAAACCAGCGGTGCTGGAGGGGAAACTTCAGTACTGCTGAAGGACATGAGGGTCAAACCCAGGGCGAGAGGGAGGGAGTTTATCTCGAGAAGCACATGCGAGTTGCACAACGCGTTTGAGGTTGATTGTGTCGTAGCACGTTCCTGTGGTGGTGCTGTCTGGAGTCGTGAGCTGGTTTTTTTTTTTTTGTCTTCCTGAACACGTGTGTGTCGAGGCAGACGTTTCAGACACTGGGAGGGCGCGATTAAGCAGGACACGACAGGATGCGTTCACGTGCAGATGTGCGCGTGGGAACGATGTTCTCATTATACTACAGCGCCTCGAGAAGAAACGAGCTATAGACTGTGGGCGTCCCCTATACAGAGAGAAACAAACACACACACACACACACACACACACCACATACATACACAACACATACATACACACACACAACACACACACACACACACAACACATACACACACACACATAACACACAGAAAAATAAAGGGACTTACCAAGATAGACAAAGACAAAGACCAAAGGGGACTCGCATACGTTAAAAATAATCAATTGCGACGAAAAGCATCGTATTCAGGTGTTCAAGGTAACAAAGAGTTTTGCTATGCCACATTATAACACAGATGGGTATAAATATAAATCTCATAATTCACAGATAACAGTGCTTTTGACATGTCAGAACAAGCTGCTTTCTCGAGGGGTGTCACTACTACACGTGCTTCTCGGCTTCCGCTGCTGGTGTTCTAGAATTACATGTCATGTCGTAAATGATTTACACATGATTGAGTTTTATATGTTGCCCAGCAGCTGCTTTCTGATGCTTCATTTTGTCTTCCATTCTCCAGATGCTACTAGTGATTACCCTGTCATGGTAAAGTGTGCATCACTCAACAAAACCGCTAAGATTTATTTATTGATCCAAAGTTCCTAAGTGACCTTCTCAAAATGTGATTTAAAGAATTTATACCTGCACTTTCATAGACGGACATTGCACACAGAAACATATCGCGATTCATGTCCTAGGATGCTTTGCAGTATAAATACTACAGTAGGTGTTCTGTGATGCCCGCAGGCAACACATCCTCTAAATTAACCTTACTATTACTTGCACATGGCTCACAACAAAACTCGAACAGTAAAACTAAAAGCGATATTACATAGATTTTATTTATGTATCATCGTCCTTGGTTAAATAAAGTTTTATCGTCAATGCTATATATAAATGCTACACAACAATAACACTCTAATAACAATCTTTTAGATTTTTAAAATGCATTTTTATAACAACAACTAATTCAAAAGTCCCCGTAATGTCAAAACTTTCACTTTTCCAATCCTGAGGACATTTTGTGTCCTGTGTCTTTCTTACACACACACATACGCACACGCAGATACACAGCCTCCCCACTGAGCTGTCCTGCCTCCTTTCCTCTCCTCTGTACATCAGTCCTCCAGTGCAGATGCAGTTCCTAATGACTGCTCCGCTGCAGGGTGCAGTGGCGGTGGGGATGTGTCACAGCACAATGGAAATGCTAGCGTGTTCCTGCTATGGTAGGGAGCATCTGACACCAGTCACAATCCAGGGAGTGGATATGGAGAGGCTGCAGTTGCACAGGTAGCTGGGGGTCTACTGGAGACTGGAGCTGATTGACGACATTGATGCACGGTACAGAAAAAAAGGACAGCACATGCTATTTTTTCTTCCGTGAAGGTTTGGGGATTCGGTGGGCTGTGGGGGACTATCAATCTAGCCAGTGTGATCTACTGAGGGAGCAACGCCACTCAAGGAAGGTCAAAGGCCACGGAAACTGACCCTGAACATGGCAGAGACTGTGATGTGCGGTAGCTGAAGTGAAGGACACGTTGAGCAGTTCTGCTCCATCTGCTCAGTTCACCACAGTGTTTGAGGAAGCACCACTGGGGCATCATCTCCCCTCGCCAGCTAACATCAAGCTCCACACGGTGCCTAACTCTCCCCCAGCTTGCTAACTTTGACCTGAAGCTCTCTGAATGCACAGTGGAATTTGTGTGTGTGGGCGTTAGCCACACTTCAGAAACCAAATTACAGCAAACTGCCTGATGTATTTACTCATACTTTTTATTTACTCATGTGTTCTGTTTGTTGCGCTCTGCCTAGCTGTTGTCTATACCACGTTCTGTCTGGTGCTCAATCGCTTCAGATTTAATGTAGTGTTTTTTGCACTGCTGTCTCTTACACTAAGTGCATGTGTAATTATATGTAATTATGGCCATGTTTGTTACGTGTGAACTCTAATGTTCATTTGCTGCCAAGTGACCCAAATTTCCCGCGGCTGGGATCAATAAAGCACGTTTACCTATTTGGGTTTTGCAGTTCTTTGCAGATGTTTGAAGAGTTCAAAAGTTGTGGGAGAGAGATAGAGAGAGTGGGAAGAGAAAAGACAGAACACAAGACAAAAAAACCCCCAAAAATCTCTGGTGGCGTTAAAATAGTTGCTGATTGCATTTGGTAGGTGCAAGTTAAGCACAATTTTATTTCCTATTATGTAAATTCAGGGCACAATTCGAGGCTTAGTTCAAGCCATACAAAAGAACATAGAGGCCCATAGATATGGCCGATTCCTCTGATTACAATTGCATCTGTATCTTTCATGGAATGTCTGATTAAGGTCCCAAAAGACTATCACAAGAAATCCATCATGATGTAAAATATAGTCCTGTACCTGCTTTTCCTTACATTCATTTTTTCAGGTTACAATTTTTTGTTACACCAACTCCTGCTCTGTAATGTAATGCATAAAAATCTTTGGTACCACCAAAAGAGGAACAGACTATCCTTGAAGTATAAATGTTGACGTTTTAACATTTCGAGAACCATGCGTGATTCAAAACATCTGGACATTTTTGCCAGTGTGCTTCACGTTGTCATCCATTGAGCCGCACATCATGCATGCGAGCTTTGCAAATATTTTGACGCTCGTAAGCGATAACGTAGCCTCTGCTTTTTAGACGACGGTGTTTGGGTAGAGCATCTGAATGTCACGCCCCAGCCAGTACCAAACCAGCCCTCTCAACCCACACGTACCCATCACACCACACACCCACTTCCACCGGTTCCAAAACACCAGTTTAATACCTGCTCCCTTCACCTGGACCTCAGCCCCCACCCCCTGTTTAACCCCCACAGGAGACTGAGTCCAGTGCTTCTCAGTGGTGGTCCGTAACCTGTGGTTACTAACGTGACCAAGACTGCTCTTGCTCAGTACGCTAGTAGTGTTCTAGTAGTGTTCTTGTAGTGTTCTTGTAGTGTTCTAGTAGTGTTCTTGTAGTGTTCTTGTAGTGTTCTTGTAGTGTTCTAGTAGTGTTCTTGTAGTGTTCTTGTAGTGTTCTAGTAGTGTTCTAGTAGTGTTCTTGTTTGCTGTTCTGATGTCTTTCAGGTTTTTTTCTCCTTTTGCTTCTCCTCCAGTCTGCTTCATTTTCTTTGTGGGTTTCACTGACTATCGCTCACGCCTCCTAATAGGTACGCAAGTAAGAGTATTAGTAGCTTAATAATATGAATAAGAAATGAAAGATACACAATTCGTTTGGTATAAATTAAAAAGATAAATCTCAAACGTTAATGACAAGCATGTTTCCTGACATTGACTTTAATGCATTTAGCAATGCTTAAGAAGTGCTTTACATGCTTTACTGTCCAAACAATGCAATGTTTCTCATGCAGTTTAATCAAACATCAAGCGAAAACGGTACCCTCACAAAAGTGTAGACAGAATTGCATCGTACCTGAGTCAGGTGATCACAGTGTGACCAATTACTTACATTGTTCAATTAGTGCCCAGTGAATGTAATCCCTTATAGTCAACCTATGCTGTTTAGCATAAGCGTTTTAATTACAGCACTTGAGGTAGAGGTGCTACAAATTTCCAAGGTCCTTTACCGAAGAGTCAGGCGAACAGTCCCCAGTCAGTTACGTTAACTGTTCAATTAGCGGTCAGTGAATTAAAAATGCAGACCTGAAACTGAGTGTCTGATGTAGAGAAAGCTTGCAGTGAAGCTTAAGGTGTAGTTACGCTATCCCAGCAGAGCCGCACCTGGACGCGTGTGGAAGGATGTATCCCAGAATTCTTCTGTGTGTTTAGCGGTGCAGGATATGTGGTCCAGCATTTCATTCATTTCTTTGGCTGAGGTCTTTCTTTCACACGTCCAGCGTATTTTAGCGGCGCATGATGCACTTTCTCACAAGCAGCCAGAGCTATAAAAAAAAAATGTGTGAAATCTTTTCTTTTCCCCCCCCCATCTATCTCAGAAATGCAAAAAACTACATAAGTGCATGCTTCAAATAAGAGCGGTGGTTTGTGTCCAAGCCTTTAAATAGATTTCTTTTATTCTGCTATTGAACAGATTCTCGTCACATTTAACACCATACCTTGACATTTGGAGTGAAGTGGGTTGTGACTAAAAAAAGAAGGGTAGTAGTTCTCCAGAATTAGCATTTTTTTTCTTTCAATCAGAGCAAGCTTGCTCAACTGTCACTGATCAATAAACACAGCAGCAATAGAAAGTATGCAGTTTAAAAAGGTACCGCCCACTTTCTGGAAAAAAAAAATCTAGCCACGGGAGCCGAGCCAGGCGCTCCAGATCCAGAGTAATAAACACTAGTGGCAAAGAAATGCAAAGAAAAGCTACCACTGTGGGAGGCGTCATTCAAACACAATTGTTCTCGGCTGCCAGAACCGTCGAACGTAGGAAGTGCAGGAAAATTGCCTCCTTTGTGCTGGTTGGACGAGCTGCGTTAGCGGAAGAGGCAAGAGCCACAACCGTTCGCCATTCTCAGAAAGGGGCTCATTTCCTTATGAAAAAAGGCTTTGAGCCCAAGTATAGCAGAAATATGACGCTGTGAAATGAATCTTTCGGATAGCTGTTAAGAAGCAGAACGCAGAACGAGTAAGGCTAGTCAACATGCTTTCATGCTTTCATTTGCTGTGCTCAAATGTTATTACATGGCCCACTCAGCCAGCTTTCTTTCTTTTTTCTTTTTCTTTTTTTTGCTGGTTAATCTCTGGGGCTGTGCTGCTGTCTTCTCCCCATAAACGTCCATCGTGGTCAGCAGGAAAACGAGCTGGTGGTGACCAGAATGCTAGGCTAACTGCGTCTGGGCTTGGCACACAAAGTCGGAACTACAGACCCACCGGCAAGGTTGCCTGTTTCACTTCATTTAACCTGTGTAAATAAACGAAGGTCCCATGTTACGGCCTGCCGCCGCTCCTGCTCTCGCAACGGACGCTAAACGGCATGCAAGCTCGACAGAACGAGCGCTTACATGCTAATACCATCACGCTGGGCAGACTTACAGCCACATGCTGTAGGTAGCAGTGTCTGGTCCAAATGAGGCACATGTGCTCACGTCCTCTTCCAGCATGTAACAGCTGTGGTCCTGTCACCGTCTGGTGGCACCCATGAAAAATCACCACAGCCTAGCGGAGTGCTCGGAGACAGGCCTGCTCGTGACTCGCTCCTCTTTGTCTTGCCTGCGTTCTCTGGCTGAAGCCTCCGGACTTGGGAGTCGCTTGTGGAATGGAACCGTCTTCATTTCCACTTCTCCTTCGCTTCATTTCTCCAAGCGCAGATGATCCAGGCACAGAGGGAAAACGACAGTAAACAGACAGAGAGAAAGACAGCAGGGAATCCTGCCCGCGCTGATCATTTTCAAAGGTTGTTGTGGTTTGGAATTGATTGCAATAAATTTGGAATATCTAGTTTACAACCCAGTGTAGCACTGAGTACATGAAGCAATGATTGTTGTTTAAACTGTACCCTCATATGTTTTCCCAGTCGTTAAGCGTTTTGAGGGACTATGATGTTTAAAGTTGTGCAGCTCAATGTGGAGCCAGTGACAAACGTCAAATGCAGCTCAACCAATGGTGGAAATGAGTGAAACTGCGCATGGATGTAAAATCAAACTCGCTGTAGTAAATCTACTAGTAAAACCTTTAATAATGTGGGTCACTGCTCTCAAAATGAGGAAATATAGATATAATTGGCACAAGATTCTCAAATCATATTAATGCAGTCAAATGGAAGTGCATTAATCTAGTGCTGCTGAGATCTCTGGCTCAGGAGTACCTTATCCAGATGTTAAGCAACGGAAAATGTCACATGTTAAGGGAACTATCAGAAACCACAAGCCATGATTTATTTTCCTATATGGAAACTAATTATTATTTTGAAAACAGCACTAATTTGCCTTTGAGAAAGATAACATGTTGTACTGTGTTGCCTGTAGGTGGATAACAGACAGACAGAGCTGGGAAAAAACAATGATTGCCAGCATCATAAGAGACTCATTTATTGCTGGCCATTAAAAGCCAGCTCGATTAACAGGAGCAACTCATGCTGATGAGAGTTTTCAAGGTGACGGCCTTGATTCCAGCAGGGTTTTCAGCCAGCCAACGTCTGTCTGGCCCCAGTGGCTCATGGGGGATTTCTCCAGACCTGAACCAGATGCTGAAATGTTCGCTCTGAATCATCCAGACGATATTTAAATCCACAGAAGCGAGGTCTATTTGACGCAAAAGCGGCGGAATCAACATTCGCAGCGGACACGGGAGCTGTGTACGAGGTTGAAGCGCTAATGCGCCGTCGCCACGGTCACTAATAAGATGCGTGGCAAAAATATCAGCATTTGTGAATCGTGTTTCAGGCTGTTCCTATGGCAGCCTGACACTGTGATCTCTGTTATTGTGTGGCCAGGCTAAACTTGCTGGTCTGTTTTCCCTTGACTAAAAGACCTTAGCTTATCAATGCAGAAGGAAATTTCATCTTGTTAGGTTTAAAGTATTACTGGGGTACACATATGGGAATGTGTATTCATGTATTTCTTCTCAAAGACAGCTGGACAGACTGACACATAGAAAGCGAGAGAGGCTGCAATTGTATTCCAAGTCAATTAAGCAAATTTGGCAGATAACATATTCATAGTGATGCTGGTTTTACATTGCAAGGTAAATATTAATGAGCTGAGGAAAGCAAAAGCAAATCGCTGCACTGCAGTCAGCAGCTGAATCATGGAGACATTGATTATTCAAATGAGCCCACAAAGGGTGGTGGATCTTGTCAGAGTGTAATGAGCAACAAAACGGCGAAAGACAAAAGTAGATGTTAGAACTGCAGTAAGACATCAGTCGTTGCTGACAGTTCTAACAGGCTACCTCTGCATCACAAGCATTAAAAGGGTCTCACAAGGGCTTAGCAGTCACACAGTATATTGTCATACACAGACATTGGGTGAAGAGGGTTGGTATTATTGTCATTATATATTATTGACATAGCTATCATTAATTAGATTTTTAAAAGACTGAATCAAATCTAAACGAATGTCAAGGAAGGTAATGGACAGGAAATGAAATGGAATACACAATAGAGAATAGGAATAGATAACCACATACAAGTGCTTACTGGAGATATAAACACCGGATACTGTAAGGGAATTTAATGATCCATGTTACATTCTGAATTAAATGTTTCTCTCTAGTTAGACTATCAGGCGGTCAGGCTGACCCCAGTCCTACTGGAGTCTAAACTATCTTTTAGACTGTCCTTCGGCCTTAAGCATATCCACAACCCACTTCCTATCTGACGGTCGGACTGACCCAGATCCGAACGTCATCTAAACACCTTCTCCGTGGAGGCCACTTCTTGGAATTTCTTACCCCCTCCTTAAAACCAATCATCTAGTTGTTGATTTTACCTTAGACCAATCATTTTACCCCACACCATCACTCTCTTCTTCACTCACATCATCTCTTTCTTCTATTTAAACTTTCTATATTCTTAATGAGCTTCAGAGCATCTTCTTGACACCTGTGTGTTGTGAATTTGTTCTCCGAGATTTCATAACGAGGCATTCCGAGGGCTGAACTAATCTCTGGTGGAACCCTGAAGGTACTCTCTGACAGTCGGACTGAACAGAGGCTAAAAACCTAACAGATACAACTGCAATGCTGTGGTAAATATCTCATCTGGCATTTAACAACACTACACATGTGGAAATACCGCACATGAATGCAGGAATAAAGCCCAGCAAGAGAAACCCTGGTTTTGGTCCAAGTTGTGCTGCATGCTGTTGATAACTGAAGATGCAATTGCCCACATTCTCACTGTGAAGAATGGATAGATCCTTTCCCCCCACACCATGACGTAGCTCTGCTTATAAGCCAGTGTGTGTTCTCTGTGTGTAGGGGGCTCAACGCTGCAACTGTAGATTGTTTTTTTTTTTTTAAAAAAGAGGAGTTCAGGAGTTCAGAACTTCAGGATTTTTTTTGTGCCTTGTAGGAGACATGTGAGGCCTTTGAATATTAGTTGTAGTTATTCGGATTTGTAGCTGTTTTTAGATGAATAATTCAGTTTCCATTCAGCCTTACAAGTACAGCAAGTTTATGAAAGAAAATAAAATCTTAAGCACTACTTAATATTTACGTAGTTTAATAGAATACATCCAGCATGAGAATCAAACAGGGCTTCAAATTGAGAACGTTCATCACCAGACAATCCATTGTATTGGACCAAATTGGGGGTGGAGGTGGAGAATTAATCTTGCTTTCACAACAGTAGTATCTCTTCAGTCAACACTAATGCCCTTTTTTCCTGACAATCTAAAAACTGAATTACAGCGAAATGCTAAGGGAGCAGAGCTGCTGATTACAGCAAAACAGCTCTTGATCATGTTCCAGAGGTCTTCTCCCCCAGTTCCTAATGACAGATACCCACACAATAAGATTCAGCACTTAGAAACGTCTTCGCCGTTCCTCTCCCTGTCTCCCGCAACCCGGTGTACTGTCACCTATCAATTAGCCGGGTCTTGTTTACCCAGGATTCATGGCGTGTGACTGAAATAGAGGCTCCTCCTTCTCTTCTCCCTCCAGTCCTATTATTAAATCCCTGGCTGTTTAACACGCCCCCTCGTCAGAAGGAGTTCTGGTGTTGCATCTGTTGCCCGACCAATGGGGTGTGTGTGGTGGTGGGGGGGCATTTCACCTCACCGAGTGTTGCATTAATCTGTACTACGAGAGGCGAGACTCCATCCGCCAAAAAAAAAAATAATAAAGTGGTAAAGCACAATCAAGGTTGATGAAGGTAGAGTGGAGATCATGGCTGGCGAGCTCGTCATCTTGTGATACTGGAGCGTGGTGGGTTCACTCGAGGGGAGGGTCCAGCTCAAGGAAAACTGCAGAGATGTCTAGATGCATTTGTGATAATCACTTGTAATTGTCGGGTTGAAATTAAACCTTTGGATTAAAGCGTTGAAGCGTTTTTCTGTCGTTTTTAAAATAACTTCTTCGTGACACAAATGAATAGTTTCAGATATTCGTCAATCTCTGAAGCAGCACTTTATCTGGTAGAATAGACTCTTCTTTTAAATGGTAATATTGGTCTAAGTTACCATTAATGGGAAACATAAGTCTCACAGAAAGACAAATGGGTTAACAAGACTCTGTCGTTTCTTTCAGACTGGTAAGGCATGGAGACCATTATGCTGTGCCCTGCACATCATTCTGTTAAAGCTTGTTAATTGTCTGGCAAAATGTGATTAAATTATTAATCACTGCCTTACGTGGATGCGATTATCCAACCATGGCACCTTGACATGATTGTCTTGTGGGAGTAGTCTTGCAAATGTAATGAATATGTTGGCCTAAATACGTAAACACCATCGTGTGTGTGTGTGTGTGTGTGAGAGAGACAGAGAGACACAGTGATGGTGCTTTGGATAGTATAATTGTCTCTTTACAAAACACGAAGCTGTTCTAGCTGTACTGGGAGCTACATGTACAGAGACCAACATGACAAAAATAATACTCAGCTTTTATGTGACTAGCAGCTATGACTAGGAATATGACTGTCTACAAAACGTGTGACCTGTCCAAAATTTGATTCATTCTGACTGGTCAGAGTCCAGGTGGCCAGCTTCAGAATCCTGCAGTGACTTGGCCTAAATTATCCAGTATTGCAGGCTGAACTTTAATAGCACTGTAAAGAGGCACTCTGTAAACAACACTGTTCTGCCCAGGGTTGCGTGAAAACACTTTTGCCTCACGACTGGCTCCTTGGGGTTCTACAAATAACATCACATCAAATTTAGCCTGCATAAAGGGAATCTATATTAAAAATCCTAACTAGATAATAAATGTATTGCATTAATTTTATTTGTGTTTGAATTTAGTATGTAAATATATGATGGTGTCCATTACAGACTTCTCAGATCACCTTTATTAGCTCTAAAAAGGCTGTGTAAGTGTTGTCTGTAGTGTAGTTGTTTGTGTTAAATCCTTTTTTAAGACAATTTGTGTTTAAAGAAGTGTTTTACCATCTTTATGATATGTGGAGCTTCTAGTTAGTCATCACCCATGAGTCCTTGCCCTGTTGTTATTGAGTTTTTTCACTGGCATTGAAGATGGTGCTTCCTGCTTCTTCTTCTTCAGCGTTATGATATTGTGCCAAACTGCTGGAATATATAGGCCACAGTAAACAAGTCATGTGAAACCAGTGTCCACAATTCAGTTTGAGGGAGCCCACTGTCTATAGTTTGTTTCAGCGTGTAACTTTGATGTAAAATTGCATGTTCTTACTGCTTCAAGGTAAACCAAATGGACGATATTTTCCTTCAGCTTTCCTCTCACAGTCTTTATATTAAGGTAACATTGATTTATTCTTGTTGTAAAACACTAAGCCTGTAGCTGATACTGTATATAAAAGAAAGCCTGTGATCTGGGACTCCACATCACACACCATCAAGCTGGATTCAGATACAGTGCCATACTACTGGTCGCCGGGCTTTGCCTGCTGTGCATATCTGTACATTCGTTCATTCTCTCTTTAAACCCTGTAAACATGATCCAGAAGGGTGCAGACAGCATGAATAGGGAGAAGCACTCGCTCGCTCACCAGGGGGAAGAACGTGAATTGTGGAATGGAAAGATGGAGGGATGAGGATGGGAAAGGTGGACGAATGTCGAGAAGAAAATAGCCGGATGAACGCGGGTGCGGGGGAAGGTTCCGGCATCCCATCATCTTGCAGGCGGGAGATATCAAAGGAGTGGCATGGATCTGAATGCTAATACTCCGATCTGTCAGTCACTGCAGCATTTCTGCTGTTATTGCCACCAGCACGAGCCCTCACTCATTCCTTCTTTCTCTCTCTCTGTGTCTCTTTTTCTCTCTCACTCTCTCTCACAACAGTATCTGCAGCCTGACAGGTATGCCGGCAGCCAACGGCAGGACCATGCAGTAAGACGATGGCGGGTGGGGGGGGTTGTTCAAATCTGTCACTGACGCAGAAGAAGTGTACAGGAGAGTTAGAATGTTTTGCTAGTGTCAGTTGCACAAAGTCTTCTCTCACAATAGACATGATTAATATTTATACCCGTCAAGAACATCCTTACGTTCAGGAGAATGGAGAAAAGCAGGGGAGATATGCCTTAGTTTTCAGTCTGAAGCCCTTAAGAGTCTCTTCCACATGAGAAACTCCACAAATGGGAGCTCAATCCAACCTGTTGAAGAGGTACTGCTTTTTGTTGACGTTTTGAATGGCATATATTAATGCCCTGCTTACCTGTATGTAGCCAGAGCACGCTATAAAAGCAGTAAGGGACTCCTGCACTGATTTTCCGCACCATTTATTGCTCTAAAGCAAGTCATCACAATAGCCGCTCCAAATAAATATGCGTGTGTGTGTGTGTGTGTGTGTGGGCATGATCTTTGCGTGTCATCCCACATCCTGAAAGTGGGTGAAATAAATGTGACAATCTCACACCCCTGCGTTCACCCCGGGCGTGATAAGAATAGCCTGATATGAGTGTGTCCAGATGGACGGCATCTTCTAAGGCTGCACGCTGCTGTCAACACCACATTAACTGCAGGAGAAGAGAGAAGAGACGCCTCCCACCAGAGCCGCGAAACAATTAGGCTTCCACAGAGGAAACATGGCAAAAGCTTCTATTTTAGGTCCATTGCATAACTACCCTATTAAAAATGTGTGAAGAATTTATTATTTTCTAATTATGTAAAAACAAAATATTTATTCAGACATAAAATGAAAGGCTCATAGAGAAAACAAGCAGGGAAAAGGATGTCTAACATATTGCCAGATTTGATGCTGCACCAACTTGCAGCTCGAAAGAGGTGGTGGAGACAGTGCTGGGTTGAACCATTTATTTATGCATTTTATGCCCTTGGAATATGAAATCAGTTTAGTTCATAAAGGGGCCTGACATTCACATATTCGAAAGCAAAAACAGGATGTCTGCCTCTTATATGTGATTAGACACTAAGGGGTAAATTTCTGGCAATCTTATGAGGGTCCATTCCCTTTGCAAGTACCTAGTAGATACCCTATTTAATTATTTAATGACAGGCTTAAATCACTCAATCCATTTCACCTTCAAAGCATATTATTAGCCTGCTCTGATGTGACTTAAAAACCAACAGCCCACAGATGAGTGATATTAATAAATAATTCTTTCTCTCCAGGCTACGGCTAATTGGCTGTCATTAGCCTTAGCCAAGTTGAGCCATTATATAATGACAACTGTGATCAAGAGATCGTTAAAAAAAAAAAAAAAAAAAAAAACAATACGAAAAACCTAGCAAATGGCAAAACAGGAACGTCTCGAGCTGAAATTGGAAGGGAGTTTTCCAACTCCTCCTTTGCTGTGGATTGTAAGGGGTCTGTTTGGCATCTGAGCACTCTCCCAAGTCTTCACATCCCTGGGCAGCGCAGGCCATAAAATCATAATGAGATTAGGCTGAGATGAAAAGTGAGCTGTGGTGGCATCGGCCATGAAAGCAGGCGGGAATTCAATCAGGAGCATCGAGCCCACCTGTGCGCCTGGACTCATATTCTCCGCGCTCACCACCAGCATGGAGGAGGCGGGAAGTGGCCAATCGGAGCGCGCCAGCCGACCTCCGCCACCACGCTTCATCACGGGGCAGCGCACCGGAACGTCGGAGGAATTTCGGCAAACACATTAACTTCTGCCTGAAGAAACCACTGGAAGACCAGAAGCCCTGGGGTGAGAAGGTGTTATTTTCCGGGTGTTTTGCCTGCATTGGTGTTCAAGGAAGATTTTATTACACCTTTGAGTGACTCCACAGATGAGAAAGATTGCCCTTTCATTACCTACCTCACCCGAGTTCATATTTCACTAATTAGTATTCTGCTATAACACAGACATCTGTGCCCCATAGAGACAGTGGGTGAGTTAAACCATTAGAGGATCTACTGGGCTGTGTCGTCTTCTGGGAGACCAACGAGGAGCTTGGCAGTGTCACCAGCAGGTGAGTCTCTAGTAGGGAATACAGTTATGATTAGCACCAAACACAACACACCCAACACAGCAGCTTGGCCTTGGAGTCGCAGAAATAAGAAAATATTGGAACTGGAAGGAAATGCAGCAAGTATCTGCGTTCGTCTGCACCTGGGTTAAGTGTACGGGGGTTGGTTCCACATACATACATGGGTGGAGTGTGTGTATGTGAGCGAGGGAGAGTGACAGCAAGAGAAGGCAGACTATTCATCTAAACTGTCCGTTTAAATAAGGAAATGGTGGAAGACGCTAGAAAGGAAGGGGAAATCATCCGCTACTGAACAAAAGTGCCAAAAAAGGTGGGTGGGCACAAACAGACAGGCTCCTTTACATATAAAATACAAAAAAAAATGCATGCAGAAAATGTAAGACAGGAAAAAGAACATGGAAAGAAGGAAATGAAGGAAAAGAGCAAGAGAAATCGAGGAATGGAGAGAGAGTGTTTAGCTCAGGATCCTTGTGAATATAGCAGCATATGTGTGTGTGTGAATGCCGAGGATGCACTGGTATACATCATACACCTACACTGCACTCATGTAACTTAATTTCCCATAACTCCGTATTTAGTAAAACCAAACGGGAAAATGAGTGAATACAGTTCTGTCACATACAGCAAGGCATGGGAAAATGGTAATTAGCCTGTCCAAGGCCCTTCGATCGAAACTTGCCTTTAAGTATGGGCTCTATGCACTGCATTCGATGAAGCATTATTTATTACTGTTCCTTGGTTGTCCACAAAGGCATCCTCCTGATGTATTACATCCTCCTGTAGGGGAGTGGTGTTGACATTACATCAAAGTCAGCAGGAAGGTTTGGAAATACTATTTTTTTTTTAATTATTTATTTATTTATTTATTTTTTTAATTGGATGTCTCACCATGCAGCATATGGGCATTGGAACAACCCGTCCATGTACACAACTGCCATGCACTTTTGCAGCAAACACTGAAAACAACTTAATGACAAACTGCTGGAAAAGTTACGTGGTCTCGGGCGAATTCGGTAGCCAGGGGAAGGTAGGCTGAAAGCACGACGTGAGACGGAAAACGTGGCAAGCGGGCAGGAGTCTGCGCTAGGCTAGCAGCTAATCCAGCTCTGCCAGCATTCCTGTCCATACTGCTCTCCAGTGTCTGCTTCCTAGAGAATAAACTTGACTGCATCCAACTTTAGAGATCTGCTCAAAGAGAATCTAGAGGCTGCTGTATCTCTGTTTTCATGGAAACATGGCTCAGCGACAGAGTTCTCGACGCCACTGTTCAGCTAGACGGGTTAGCCTCATTTAGAGTGGATAGGAAAACAACGCTGAGTGGTGGTGGTTTATGTGTTTACATCAACACTGATTGGTACAAGAACTCTGTGCTAGTCTCTTGTTACGATCAGATGCAGACCTTTTTATTTACCTCGGGAATTCACTGTGGTGTTCATCATCGGAGTTTACATCCCACCAAGCGCAAACGCGAAAGAGTCACTGTGTGAACTATATGTAGCGATTAGCGATCTGCTGAACTCACACAACCATGGAGTGTATATTGCCGCTGGAGATTTCAATCATGTTTCATCTTGAGATAGATTTCATCAGATTTCAATCTCAAAACAGTTTTCCATAAATTCCACCAACATGTGAACTTTGCAACGAGGGGTGGGCACACTGGATCTTGTTTACACAAACATTCAGAGAGGCAAACGTGCATACGATCAGAGCATCCACACTTCCAGAACAGCGGTGACACATATCACATGTGGCAGGACATCCAGGCCACTAACTGCAGGACAACACTACCTACCTGTAACAGTGATGCCGCCCTTCCAGATGTGTTAAACAGCTTCTACGCATGGTTAGAAGAACAACGTGGTGATGAGAAAGTTCACCCCTTCTCCCAACGACCAGTTGGTGGGCCTCATCAAGAAGAACGATTAGTCAGCTTACAGAGAAGAAGTCAAAAGACTAAACGTCAGGTGTAGAACCAACAACCTATCTCTGAACGTGGACAAGACCAAATAGATAGTTGTCGATTTCACGAGAAGTGTCAACACTCTTCACTGAACATCAACAGATCCCTTGTGGATCCACACGCTGCATACACAAAGCAACCGGCATTGCATCTAATCACACACACCCATCACACACGCTCTCCACCCTACTGCCGTCTGGAAAAAGGTATCAAAGCATTCGAGCCCACACTACCAGACTGTGCAGTTTCCTTCCTCATACCATTACACTGCTCGATAACCAGTGACTGAACAAACACACACACACACACACACAAACACAATTGCATCTTTGGCACTTTCCCACCTGCTGTTAACCGAACCACAAGATCGACTGTCTACATTCCTGCCCCATCTCCCCCCAGATTTATTGTATTTATTGTACTGTGTTGTCTGTGTCAATATATTTATTGTACTCTGCATCGCTGCACACATGCACCATAAGTAGCGAACTGTTTTATGTAGCACCTGGGTCCTGGGGAAACGTTGATTCGTTCCACTGTGTTCTGTACTGTATATGGTTGAACGACAATAAAAACCACTTGACTTGTTATCCAGAGCTGAAACGCCACGTCTCCCTCAATGGCCGCACGACTCAGCTATGTCACGGCCGGCTCCGTTTACCCTGGGTCTCCTAATCTCGCAGAGAGCCATGGAGCCAGCCAGAGAAACGTGAGCGTGAAGTCTCTGCCTTTTAGGATCTTCTAACTGAACCAACCTCTGCATGCTGATCAATACGCTTTCAGTGGGGCTCAAGCAGCACTTCCTGTTGCTTCAACATATGTTTGATTTTTAAGGATACAGAACTCCGAGGGATCCGTGAGGCACCTGCTGGGAAGGGCATCGCAAATCTCCCGCTCAACCTTCTCTGTCATTGCAACCAAACTGACAGTGTGTCATTGCCAGCCCATCTCCGTAAATGGACCTTCAAGTGTCATTTCTTACGCAGGCTGTCAGGGAAGGGAGCGGGAGATAACACGGCAGGCTAATCACGCAGAGGAAGAGCCCAACTGTGATGGAGCTACAGTGCCTGTGTTTAATCTTGGTATGAAATAAGGTTGGGTTGTTTTAGTAAGTGCCTCATTTAAAATGGCAGTTGGGATGATTTTCATTATGGCATATCTGCATTGAAGATTAAACCAATAGTTGTTTTTTTTCTAATATAATCAAGGTTTATGTATTATGAAAATGTTTTATCCCTGATGAAACCACCTAATGGTGACTCAGACACTCGGTTCCGTGAGATACAGCTCACATGTCAACTGAATTTGAATCAGTGAGTCAAATTTTACCAGAGAGAGATAGATAGAGAGAGAGAAATAGAGAGAAAGAGAGAGAGAGAGAGAATAAACTGGGCTTTGCTCCAACTTTTGAAAGATGGGTATTTAATTATGACTTTTACAATTCTAACCCAAGTCCATTTTGTCTTGTTCACACAGGATTTGAAGGCATTCATTCACTCATAAAACTGGCAGCTGTGAGTGCCCTAACCCGTGTATCAGAGTAATGACACGACACCCAATTATTCTCCCTGATGAGTCCTCACGTCAGGGGAATGAATCTCTCTCTACAACTCTGCCATCTTCCATCCAGCATGTGAACACAGTACTGGGTGATTCTGTCATCGTATACTGGAGATGTCTGTTGGAAAAGGGGTTAAAGAAACTTTTACAGCGCATGCTTTTATTTTCTTTTCGCTTTGAGATTATTTGTTTGGATGCAACAAAGTCATCCTTGTATAAACGGTGACTTGGGAACATTTTGAATACGTTCTGAATACAGTATAAGGCAGATTGAGTTTGCAGGTAAAGGAGGCAAAATAGAGGAAGTGAGTTTAGAAGAAGTAGCTAGCAGGGAACATCACTGATGCCCACTCAGACTGTAGCGCTGTTAAAACCCTGCCCCGTGTCATACCACAGCGGCGTTCGTTTCAGACCTGCTCGAGTGTAAAATCATTTTAAAGGTCAAGTTTTTAATAACTTTACTCGGAGAAGGGTTCATTTTGAAAGAATTATTTGAATAGGTAGCAGATGCATTTGTACGCACACACACACACACACACACACATCTCACACACATCTTCAGCTCGTGGGAACGTGCAGGTTTTTTTTTGTGCCCCGCACCATCACCTACCTCACTTCTCCCTGCGATCGGCCCTGGGCGTTTTTTTTTTTTTTTTTTTTGCGAATGCATACTTGACCTTCGGCACACACAGCACAGACTGCCTGGCACTCTGCCGCCCACGCGACCAAGCTGGCGCCGATCAGCGGCGTGGGGCGGAAGGGCTGGAAGCTGGCAGCTGGCAACCGACGCAACTAAGGCCCTCGCAGGATCCAAGCCAAAAAACCCAACAGTCCACTAGAACTGCTACTGTACTGGAAACATACCGCACAGTCAAAAACCTCAAGTTATAAGACGCGTTGATTGTTGGCTTTTTTTTTTTTTACTTTATTTTTTTGTCCTGTCTTTCTAGTCCATTAAAGGGGAACAGAGAGTGTTGAACAGTAACATCAGTAACAACAACCAATTACTTAACAATCAATATCAGAGTGCATATTAGGATTTGACAGATATTTGACAGCTACCATGAAGATCTGTCTAGTTTAGTTCATTACTGTCTACACTTACAGCGTACAGTTGATCAAATATATCAGTAGTAGCAGATAAACATATACAGTATCAGTTATGGGCGGCAGTACATATTTTATATCTGTGCATCTGTAAAATCTGTGTTTTATGTATTGTAAAAATATTGTTTGACATGTTTTGCTTGAGAAACATGGCCCAAAAACTTTTATTCCTCTCTCTCTCTCTCTCTCTCTCTCTCTCTCTCTCTCTCTCTCTCTCTCTCTCTCTCTCTCTCACACACACACACACACACATACATACACACACCCTTACACCCTTTTAGGCCAAATACATGCAATATAGTGAAATTATTCAGCTACAATTACATCACAGAATGAACTACATCATAAAAGCAAAGAAAATGAATCTTTTCATATCTCCGTCCTATTGTGAAATCTTTGCAGGACTGTCCCTCTGAGGGATAAAAACTGAATTATGGTCTGGGAGACCAATCGAAAATCTTTACCAATAGCATCACATGGAAGATTTAGAATAAAAGCATCTTGAGAAATAAAGATTGCAATGTGCTCTGAACTTTGCCTATGGTCAGTAATATAGATTGTGCAAGTTTTTACTATCATACCTTTCAATCCTAATCTGTCTTCTTCATGAGGACCTGGAGCAGCACACAGTTCAGAACAACATGAGGGGATTAGTATGGCTTATCAAGCCCACACAAAGATTCCCCAGCTATTTTTATATCAGTTGCCCACAGCCTTATTGACTGCTGGCTCTGGTAGTCCAGAACATAGTGGGGAAAACCCCAAAAGGTGCCATCCTGGCTTTTCTAGGGTAGTTTAAAATTCTATTCTATTCTATTCTATTCTATTATATTATATTAGATTCGATTGTTTGTTTTCCAACTCCCTTTGTGTGTTTTGTTGTTGTTGTTTTCAAATGATTAAGTA
>JAOYMR010000026.1:14347286-14357429 GCA_025802075.1 Tenebrosternarchus preto
CCCCCACCCCCTCCCACTCAGCCACGCAGTTCTACATCTTATATCTTTGTACTGGGAGTGGACCTGAATATTTTGTATCTTAACCATAGCTTGCTTAGATTTAGTCTGCTTGTTGATATTTATGACTACCACAAAATTATCAACACTGCCAGCTATATAGGCTTTTTTAATACGTGCCATAAATTACACAAGGTGGAGTCATTTTCACTAAAGCTTAATCTGACATATTTTATTTCATTTTAGTTTCAGCATTCAAATGGAGTTTTTTGTTTTTTTTTAAGTAGGATTATTTTGTATCTCTCTTTGTAGCAGAAAAGCCTTTACATAAAAAAAGCAAATATCAAAGTCACAAATATCAGCCTCTAATTTTTCTTCTGTGGCCTGTGGCTTCAGTACCTCATACCTAGGAATAATCTTACTGCTGGACAGGAGCGATTATCCCTGACCTTTGGCAGGGCTCCTTTTGCCATCCCAGGGCAACTCCAGGCACTAAATCCTTAATGAAGCTATTTCGTCCCTATAAATGTGGATGCACTGTGTGTGAGCTTGACTTATGACCCAGGGTTTACATGTGTGTGTGTGTGTGTGTGTGTGCGTGTGTCAGAGGTGGTAGAAAGACTGTTATTACCCCAGCACTGTGGGATCTTTGTAGCCAGACTTGGAGATGAGGCAACATTATCACTAATTAACAGCCATGTTGAGATGGTGCAGCTCAGGACAGTGACTAAACTCCAATGGTTTCTCAGAGTTGGAACCAGGGACCTACACACTCCAGGCCACCAACAACTCCAGCTCTCAGAGTCACTGCCATTTGTTCATTTGGACTGACACACATACACAAGCAAAAACATTCATGCATGCACATGTTCTTAGAAAGTTCTTAACTCACAGCTGTCCTTCTCAACAACTCTCTCTCTTTTTGATAAGTGAGTATATACATCCACACATACATACACTTATCATTTTCCAGAGCCACTGAAATGTTCTACTGACATGAATAATTACATGCAGATGTTTATGCCAAGAATGATGTAAAGAAGCAAATGCTAAATATTCTTGAATGTAGCCAAGAACAGACCTGCCAGTCCTGTTTCCCAAGCTTTTGTCTGAGTGGGAAAATGCTTTAGGGAAACTGTAGTGTAAAAAAAAAAAAGATTTGTTGTGCTTACGGTATCTTATGAATATAAGACTGTCCCAATGGATTCGTGCTTAAAAAATATGAATGTATGAAAGTTTCTGATGAAGTTAATGTCTTTTAATATATGCTCATGAAAAATAAATCTAGTTCTTTACGACAATTTGAATGCTCTCATTATTCCTATTGAAGATAATTAGATATTTTTGGGTACAAACCTAACTAGAATGAATAGGAATCAATTCAAAAAAGCATTTTTTTTTATTGCGTGCTGTGTCCGGAGAAAGGGGATATTAGTTTTCCTTTGTTTCTGTAACAACACCTGGGCCACTGTGGGCCTTGATCCTTGATCTCTGAGCATTTTGAGTTATTTTAAATTGGTTAAAAATTAAGAAGGCTATACAGGTTTAAACAATAGCCTTTTAATATTTGTTAGCGCTAATCTGGCTGTAAGTACACTGAAAAAAAAAATCTAATATCACTATATATATATATATATATATTCAAGAGTGTCAAACATGCCTTTACCACTGACTGATCAACAGGAAAGCTAACCACTTTAATGGAGTCACTGAGCTTCTGGACTGGCTCAGCAAGAGGAACAGGAGGAAAAACAGCCATTCATATCACAGGTGCACTGGGGCTCACCATGTGGTTGTATGGTTTTGTTTTCCTTTTTGTCCTCATGTAGACAGGTGCACCGTGGGTACTCTCCACCCCCCCCCAAACACATATGTTACCACGCCTCCTTGTTAGCTGTTCATCTGTAAAGTTCCCAGCTTCGGCTGTTCCTTATTTCCATCCTTAATTCCATCCAGTATATTTATCTCCTGTTTCGTGTCCATTAGTGTTTGCAGTGTTTACTGTTTAAGTTTCGCATTCAATTGAACCACATGTAAAAGTAGTTTTAATTTCTTATTGCAATTCGTATTGCAATCTATGTCACTTTATCGCAATAGATAAAGATTCAAAAAACAAAACAAAACAAAAAAGATCTTTTTAATGTTTTAGTACGCCTGTTATGTACAAAAAAAATTAGAAACATTTCACTCAACATTTACAGGATTTAAGTCAAGTCAGTCTTCGTCTGACAGAAAACACCAGAGCAGCGCTCTGTAATGTCGGAATAACCACACAGTATCACGAAAGATCTGCACGTTTTTATTTAGGAGGTTTTTCGCACCAAACGCCCAGCCAAAATCCCATAAAGCACAAATAAAATGAGCTGTCTGCAGCAGTAGCACAGGTTAAAATCGCTGCAGGACTAGTTCGGGTTGACTTAAACGGTCGATGAGGCGTTAGTTTCAAATGACATATTGTTGGAAGATGCGTTTTACTTAAGAAATACTTTCTACTTTCACCCCTGAATTGAACACCTTTGGTGTTTTTGCGAATACCACCTGCATCCTATTTATTTATTTATTTATTTTTGCATTCACATATCACACATATCAAGTCTTCCTTAATAAAATGTTGACTATTAACATAAATATCGTAACATGTAATGATAGCTTCCGTTCCCATTGTTCGGGAGGTGTAGGGCTATTCTGTTCAGATCTAATTATCTATTTTTGTCGTTGTTGTTGTTGTTTACAACCTGATTATGGCTGTGCTGATGACAGTGATGTACTGTGTAATCTGGCTTTATAATCAGATTTATCTAACAGGATGCCAGATTTTGGCAGACCTGGACAGCAACTTTCTTCTTACCCTACAGCTTGTGATTTTAATGAGACACATTATCAGACATATTTGCTCTTTTTATATTTGGCCTTTTAGGTCCTCTTAGAATTTGTTGCAAAGTTTGTTACACAAATGCTGCGTTTTTTTTCCTTTACAATTTGCAACATGATATCAAAGTTCATTGTGGCAACACGGTATAGTATCGGGGTTTATTGCGTTTTAATGCCTTTATTCGTTCACACTGCAGATTACTGGGCTTTTCTGCCTGTACAGCCATTTCCAAAACACTTCAAAAACCATAAAGTAAATCTGGCAGTTTAGCAAAACAGTTTAAAGCAGTGGCTCTCTGCAGGTCTGGCACCTGCTTATTATAGATTTGGGTTTTGATCTTCTGAAAGCCATCAGCAACATTCTTCTCTAAAATGTATAATATATTAGGCCCTTAGGATAGGTAGGAGCTTTCGATTTGCACAGCTGACAGACAAGGCGGTCTTTCTCTCACATCAGAGGCCCGGTTTGACAGGAGGAGCCAAGGTGATACATGGGGTTTTGCCCTCTGTCTTGTCATAATCGTAAATAATATTGATTATGTAATGGTGATGACAGCATTGGTGATGACATCAAAGAAGACTGATCGAGATCAAGGTCATATTGAACGGATCGTGCTGAAACATCGGCAGAGACGATGCTTGCGTTGACGTCCCAAGGAATCCAAAAACAAAGTTTATCAAACTGCTACATGCAAATCAGTTCAAATGTTTGTTTGGCTTCATATGAATCTTATGTCCAAAGAGAATAGCTGTATTGTTTTTACATTAAAAAAAAATAAAAATAAATTAACTGCAGTGTCCGTTCTACTTGCTAGTGGAGAAACAACTTCAAAACTGTTAGAAGAGCCTTGGTTTCCTGCAGTCCTAGAATAAGTATAAATTAGCTAGGCTTCGAGTGATAAGCCTTACTCTAAAAACACCTGCTCAGTTTCCCAGCCAATTAATAACTCCTTGACATGTTTTCAGACAACTGGTACATGTAGCTACATAGTTATGTTAGGGCAGGACTAATGGCCATTAAAATACACTGTAGCCTGTGGGCATGAGCCTCTGTGGACTGCATGTGCTGAATGATCTCCCCCTGTTCACACATTGGTTGTCTTTAAAATGACATTTTTATAAAAATGAAATGTTACCCTTTGGATGTGATTCAAGACTGGGGCAAGAAGTCTTATCACTCTGCATCTGTGTTGACAGGTGGGATATGCTGTTTGTTCTTCAAGGTGAGAAAAAAAAAGAACAGAAAATCAGTTTGGAGCTGATGAGCACCACGACAGGATATAGGCAGGGATTTTTAAAAAAAAACAAAAGATCTAATAAAATAATAGTAATTTTGAAAATAGTGTGGGAGAAAAGGTTTCTCTAGGCAAAATGCAGGTCTGTGTTTATCTAGCCAACTTTGGTTTCAGAATGTCTGAATGCAGAATGACTTGACTGTGGAATTGAAATCTGTTCAATAGCAGTACTTATGAAAAATGACCAGAAAAAAAAAAAAGAAAAAATGAAAGCAGGCCATAAAAAAAAAAAAAAAAACTCCACACCCCACCAATCACACCTCAGGGATTATTTATTTATCACAAGAAAATTGCTGCACTTACCATATGAACATTCTTCCTCTAGATTAGTTTGCATCTTGGGTTCAATCAGTACTTTCATGAGAATATGGAGGACAGAGTTTTTCTTTGCCTTGTTTCCAAACAGACATGGATAATATGGAAACAGAACTATTAGGAAGCACCTGCATGGAGAAACTTAATTAAATCCAGGGGCACTAAACACAATGGAGAATGCAGCATGTAACTCTTCTGGTGTTGCCTCAGAGGTGTGTTGGTTAGGTGGTGAGGAGATGGATTTGAGGAGCTGAACGACTGTGTGAGATGAAGGTGTAGGGCAAAAACAAGGAAACTTGCCCTAGGTATTCCTGGGTTGTTTATTAACTGTCTTCACATCTAGTTTAGTCGCAAGGCACGCAAGGTACAAGGAACTCCTAACCCTGACATTCAGCAGTGTTTACTTGGTCAGTGCAGAATTCAACAGCTGGAGAACTATACTACAGCACTACAGCAAGGACCTGCCCACAGGGTGTGGCTTAGCTCCAGCTCAGGTCACACAAAGCCCAGGTGTGAGTAAGCTGTTCAGAAACCTAATGACCTAGTCCTGTTTTACCTGTGTGCGTACTTCACTGAAAATATCTTAATTGCTCTCTAATGTATGTGATTGGTATGCAGTAAATGGAATTCATGTAACCCATGATAAATGTCAGGCTTGAAAAATGGCATTTTAATAGGATTCAGAAAGCAATGAAGCATATTTTTCATTTCCCATTAGCATTCGACAGCCCCACTGAATGTGAAGCAGGATGTTAAGAGGAGATGTTGCAAAATCTGTACTTTCAAGGTATAACACATACAGCAGTTTAGATTTTGAATTGAACAGTGATAATAACAAGTGCATAATTCAAGCAGTCGTATTGCAGTTTAGTAAGGAAACGGTCAGTGATGAAAATCCTTTTGTTTGCGCTTAGTGTGTCCGAATTTATGCAAATGTCAGATCTTGGTGGAAAAACACATTTATCTCTTTCCCTGTGTATTATAAGGCATCAAACACTTGACACTTAACACACCCACCAAAATAGCAGCCCGTGCAACTAATTCCCAGTTCCACCTCGTGACACAAAAATGCCAGAAGAGACTTTTGGTACAGCCTCGTTTCCATTTATTCACAGAAATGTTCCATCTTCCAGAGGAGCATAGCATAGGTAATGGTGGTTGTCCTGAATCAGCAAGTGACTTTAGGTAACTCAGCTGCTGTGGTGTTGTGTGACCCTTTCACTGGTTCCCTCCTTGTGTGTGTGATCTTGTATTAATAGTACTGGTGCTGATTGTAATAGATGTGGGATTCACCTTCTGGTGTCCAGAGTTTTATTTGGTATAGTAATTAAATATAATATATGGTATATAGCATTATATCTTCTGTATATTCTATATTTTATTTAATACAGTATATACATGCTGTGTGCAGTACATATATAATTACTATAGTTCTACAACTGTATGTGGATTTTCACATGTCCAGTTAGGGCGTAGGCTTCAGAGGATTATACATATCTTAATCTTATTATTTTGAGCATTTCCGGAAAGGCATGAAGTCAGGTACCTGAAAGTGAATGCATTCAAATGTGCTAATAAAATCTTATGACGAGACATATCAAACTGCAGAAATGTCCAAACGCACACCCACATGCGTGCACACACACACACACACACACACACACACACACACACACAGACACAGGTAGCCGCTGCAGAATCTAACCCCTTAAATAAACTGCCCAAGCTTTGTGACATCCAGCCCAGATCCATTTCCTCCTTGGCACCAATGCCTTCCAACCTCGCCTCCTTTAGAAACTTTCTTCCTGTTATCTTCACCATATCTGATCCCTCCTGGTTCCATCCGTCCTTCTTCCCGGCCTCGTTCTATCAAGACCCCATAACTTGCTGTGGTCCGCAGTTTGTGCTTTGCCTTAAAACAACACAAATCTTATTCTGACTTTGTCCCTCCCATTACACATCTAACTACTTGTGATTACTTTGGCAGGGCAATGATTAGTTTTAAATACAGCAGCTGAAGGATATTTTGAAAGGTTTCGTTTTATTAAATGTTTTGTACAGAATTGCACAATATGTCTGAAACAGATCGGTGCAGTAGATTTCTTCTCTGTGTGCAGCAATCCCTTCCATAACTTTTATAAAAGTGGAAATATAATCAGAACATTGCCCTGTCCTAATCTCCTCTACATTAGGCTGGTACGTGGCTAATTATTTCAGAGCAAAGGCGCACCCAGATAGACGGCCCATAAGTACACACTGCAGGAACCAACTAGATCAAAGAGACCCTAGACTGAGCATGTGCAAAAGATTTTGTTCCGATCAAAGTTGTTGCTTTTTACCCTGGAGGACCAGGCAACCTTGTGAGTAGCCCTACATGATAATCAATGGAAAATGGATGGCTTAGGGTGACCAAAGAGTTGTTTTGTGTGTGTGTGTGGCTGTGTGTGTGTGTGTGCATGTGTGTGTGTGTGTGTGTGTGTGTGTGTGTGTGTTCCGCAATGTGGCAGTGTTGTATATGTACAAGAATGAGTCATTCTTATTTCAGTGGTTCATATGTAGCTAAAATGAACAAATTTGCAAATTCTGTATACATAAAACTAAATAAGCTATGCAATAGGCTATGACTGGTTGTAAACTACAGTCAATCAGAAAATCGTTTTTTTTTTTTTATATGTAAACATAGTTGGTGGGTGAGTATGTGTTCAATACACGTCTAACTTCTAAATAAAACAAAAACAACCCACAGCATTTTAACTGCATTGCGTGCATGTCAAATGATGTTTAAGTACAACAGCAAACCTTACTGGCTTAAAAATACATTCAGAGTATGACTGTTTAAGCTTTAACTCCAGGCTAACATTTGAGCTATTTAATTATAGCCTAGGCAGTTTTGGTCAAAACAGCTGTAATCTTGTGCACGGTTTAATTAGCTAACCATCGATAATGCATATAGCTGGTGAATGTTTTATAAAGACTAGAAGTCTCTCAAGCAGCTAGGACTGACAAGATTGTTTATCACTGGCACAGCTGAACACAACAATATTGTAATTGTCTGCTGTATAATGTGCTATAATGTCACTATGGTTGGAGTTGTGGAGAGCAGCTAAAACTCACTCATTTACTGGTTCAGTCAATGAAATTTAAACAAATGCCTACATTTCATATGATGTGCAGTGCAGTTGTAACATTTTGTCCCACTGTATTCTATGCAGTGTTCAAATGGGTGTTAACAAGGCCTGATCAATATACAGTATATTTATATACACACTAAAATTATGAGCATTTGTAACATTTTTAACATGACCTCACCCTAATGTGGGGGCTGGACTGTGACTGAGAGCGACAATAAAATAAAACGGCCTCTTGGTTTGTTCTAGGGTTCTCCTGGATTTCTTCACTATAATTATGAGAACCATAACAATGCCACTTTTCCTTTTTGTGGCCTCTTTTAAAACAGATGTCCCTTCACAGAGATTGAACTAACACACTGACTACAGAAGAAAATGAATCAGCATTTCGCAAGCTGGTTGATTATCACTGAGACAGACAGTGAGGTATATCATTTGACATGACAAGTCTTTACTACATTTCGACGGCTGACTCACTCATGCATTCACTGAATAGATTTTGTGACAAACCTAATTAGATTTTCCAAATATGCAAATGTTTTTCTTTGTCAATCTTTTTTTTCTTTTCCGTCAGAGCCTTCCATCAATGAATGTTAGATTTCTCAGTTTCTAGCTGTAGTCGTCTTGAAGATTAACAACCGCAGCATTAAACAGCAACTTCCTACACCACGCAGTTGCCAGTCATGAAAGCAACAAAAGCGTGTGGCTTCCGCGTACAAGCTGAGAGCTGCTGGTGTTTATCTCCAGTCCTGTGAGTCAGGATGACACAAGTGCTTTTGCCTCAGCCGACGATGATCAAGACTAAATATAGGTGTGTGACCTACGGGTCCTCCATTTAGTCATATAGCTCATACCTCTGTGAGCGACAGGCAAGGAAACACTGGGCTTCAGACACGCCAAGGGACGGGTTGTGAACACGCTTAAGACACGCCGAGGGACAGGTTGGGAACACGCTTCAGACACGCCGAGGGATGGGTTGGGAACGAGCTTCAGAAGGTTTTGGGACAGCAAGGAACGCTCAGACACTAAGCATAGAAATGGAATGTTAATTGTGTCTGATTGCATAGAAGGGAGTGATTGTGTGCTGAGCAGCTGTGTACCTTGTTTCACACACACACACACACACACACACACACACACCCACACACACACAACATACAGACAAACAGGCATTGTTCACCTCATTTGGGTCAATAGCAGGGGGTGTAAACAACAAACCAACAGCACACACTTGTTTCAGGACTATGTGGACATTCAACTCAAAGCATCACAGAGATAATCAAATGTGACCTTGTGCATTTGTATATTTTTCAACTTTTTGCAGCCTATTGTCCATTTTGACAGTCTATACTTCACCTTATCTGTTATATATAATGGCTGATGATTATAAAATAATATACACACTTCCCACACTCCTACATTTTTAATTTAACCTAGTTTAGGATCATAATAATGAATAATGACTCCTAGTCATTGTAGTTCCAAGGTATAACCATTTTACAAAATACATCATTAATTTAAAATCCAAATCTGGGCCATTTTAAAGCTGCGATTGAATTAATTTACGTGCTGAGATAGGACTGTTTACAGACAAGGAAGAAAAAGCATTAAATTAATTCCTAGTCTTTTCTCTCCAATTGTGAGGCAGTAAATGTAGAGGATGATGCATCCCAAATGGATGTGAGATGGTGTTTGATTGAGCACAGTAATCCTAACAGTAAGATGTGCCCCTTGATTCATTCAGGTCAAAGAAACTGAATTAAGCAATCTGACTTAGGTCTTCCTTTATGCCTCTGCAAATGAACTACAGAGAAAAAAATACTGCACAGGCTAGTGAGTGTGACCAGAGACCTTTCTGTTTAAAGGGCATTGAAGTCTGAGGGCAGAGTAACGGCATGGTGAGGAGTTTTGAAGACATAGTCTTTTTCATTAAAATGCACCTTTAGATTATTGGCCTTTATTGCTTAGCATATATGCCATCTAAGCTTCAAACAGTGTCCCATAGTATTAATTCAAAATCTTAAGTATTTATCGTTCCTGGGAACACATACAAATACAAACTTGAATGAAATGAAGTGCATCATTGTTAAAGCCATAGCAAATGTAAAGGGAAACAGAATCTGGCCATAACTGATCCACTGAGCTGTTTTGAGTCTGTTTAACTTTAACTTTAAATTCAATTGCCATATTTGTTTATGTGTAGTATTACAGGCAGCTTGTATGTGTAGAATTATAGGCAGTTTGTATGTGTAGTATGTGTAGCATTATAGGCAGCTTGTATGTGTAGTATGTGTAGTATTATAGGCAGCTTGTATGTGTAGTATTATGGGCAGCTTGTATGTGTAGTATTACAGGCAGCTTGTATGTGTAGTATGTGTAGTATTACAGACATCTTGTATGTGTAGTATGTGTAGCATTATAGGCAGCTTGTATGTGTAGTATGTGTAGTATTATGGGCAGCTTGTATGTGTAGTATTACAGGCAGCTTGTATGTGTAGTATGTGTAGTATTACAGACATCTTGTATGTGTAGTATGT
>JAOYMR010000026.1:14357529-14383013 GCA_025802075.1 Tenebrosternarchus preto
TATGTGTAGTATTACAGGCAGCTTGTATGTGTAGTATGTGTAGTATTACAGACATCTTGTATGTGTAGTATGTGTAGTATTACAGACATCTTGTATGTGTAGTATGTGTAGCATTATGGGCAACTTGGCAAGACTTGAGGGGAAAGAGCAAAAGTGCAGGGCAAATGGAAACTGTGGGCTAATTGGCTGATAGGCCACTGTACCTGGAGCAGCTGAGATAACCCCTGACCAAACACCTGAATGTTGTATTTTCTTACACTATAACTGTATCAGCCCCTTGACAGAATATCAGCACATTGCTTGTTCGCATTCTGGAAGCTGTTGACATGCCATGAGTTTTCAACAGTTCCTCTTTTCTGCTGGTCTTTGCCTTCTACCATTTAAAAACTCTTTCTTTCTTTTTATACTTGCAATGTGGCTGAATCGGACAGACACAGTGAGGCTAATGCATGAATGACTGAAGCAAATGCGTTATCGCAGATTTCACCTCACACTTTGATGGCAGGGGCACCTTCACAAGGTACCTTCACACCTTCTACCTGCCATTTTACTTCTACATGCATGACACAACACTGCATCTCCCAGTTCCACATACCAAAAACTAAATCATTAATTTGATACATCTGTTATAAAGATCACTGAAACTGTGTGTATTTTCAACCTTCATGTCAGTGGATGGATAGGCAAGGTAGCATGAATGGGGATTTTGACTGTTGTTTACTTTATGACGCTGGATCAACTTCGCAAATTTGCTATTTTTCCATTTGAAATAAAATGTCAAGATCCCATCAGCTCTTGCAGTCAGCAAGGAAGTGGATTTATGTATATAATACACTTTAGATCTGACCAATAAAAGCAGTGTATCTGTATATGCAGGACAGTGCCAGGACTGTGCCAGCACACATTTGCATGCATTATAACTGGTTGGTCAGGACTTCTGCATTTTGCATTATTCTCATCTAAATCTATCAGTTCCTATTTTAGTTCACCATCATGTTCGGAACTGAAAACAAACGGAGGGACACAAGCCCATTGCTTTTGTCCCCTGAGGCTCCAGATTGTGATAAAACAAAGCGAGGAATATCAAAATCGGTCCTACAAAGAGCCATTCATTCAAGCAGTACCATCAGCACATAGTGACTACAGAAACCAGTACCGCTGCACATAATTCCACTGATTCCAACCATTATCAATAATTCCAGCTTCCAGAACCCCTTTAAGTCATAAGGTATATGACTTAGCACAGAATGTAGAATGATGCATGCCCCCCAAGTCCCCCCCCCAAGGTATGTTGGGGAGGGTTTCTTTCTCAGAACACCTCCCTGCTTGATGCCACCATGGTCTGCTCTATCTAGGTTCCTGCTAAACATTTGCCTGTGTGCTCAAAAGTGTTGATTTCCCGCGGCCTGCTCTGAACCGCGAGAGATTTCGCTTTATAGATTTGGAGCATAATTTATTACTGTATGTTCTTAATGCATTGTAACTTCTGTGCTAAGGTCAAAAGTATCACAAGTATTTGGATTAAAAAAAGTCTGACTAAAACTACCAGAATCGCACACACTGATGCTCTAGTAGCATCCTAACAAGAGAGTTTTAATGCGATACCTCTGGATTGCCCTGAAAGTAAATTCTGAGTACAATATGCTGACCTGGATAGCGGTGGAAAAGCCGTGGTGTTTCGTTCACTGTGCCAAGTGTGGACAGGTAAGGGAGTGTCACCAAAAGTTGATCTTGAAGAATAACGGTGAGCATCTCCTGGGGATGAGAACAGACAAGAATGGATCACGTTACCACATTCACACTCAGGCTCTGGTTTCATCTTGGGAGTCTGCAAAAAGAAAGGGAGATTTGAAACATGATAACAGTGGGGGGTTTATTACTCATTCCTCACCCTCCCTCTGTCTGACATTTTTTTTTTTTATGCTGCCTCTGATCAGACTTGATCTGGGGTACCAGTGACTCATTATCACCCTGCAGCCATGTGGATTTCCTGCACTCCTCCATTTACATGTCCTGGTGTGTTCCAAGCTGCTGGTTCTGTAGCTAGGCAGGATGCTCTCCATGGTCCTGAATTTGAAAGCAAATCTACTTAAAGTAAATCCACAGTATATGACTACTCAGACTGAAGTGGAGACAGTGAAGAAGTCTATGTGCGGGCTAAAGAAGCTGGACTCAAGTTCCTTGTGACTGAAACAGAAAGACAGCAAGAGACGCTTAAGTTAAATATTAACTGTTTCGAAAAAAAAGTGGGTATGCCTATTTAAAATCCACCAAGTGTTAAAACAGTTGTGTTCTAATTAAACCATAAAAAAACACACATTTTTACATATTTTTTACATAACATTATTCTTTTGCTCTGCCATCAGTGACTAGATCTTTTTGCAGTCTAGTGATTTCCATATCAAAGAGGAAGATTCTCCAGGAGGTCTTTTACTGTGCAGTCAGTCAAATGGAACTTACGACTCTTTCCTCAGCTTAAATCAACACTCTGGGCTCTGGTGCCAAGCTCCAGCATTGTGCCAATCCTCCTGCATTGTTTTGTTACATGCAAAAGCCTATAGGCATTAAAATGAATAGGTCAACTAGTCCATAGTTCTGGTTTTAATGTCCAAAACACTGAATATCTTATTCTTTGGATGTTCTAAATTTTTATCACTGTAAAAAGACACCCTCCTCAGTTAAACAAGGCAATTCACCTTTCAAAAACATGAGCCAAAGTAACTTTAATGTAGTTTGGTTAAAAAATAACTTTTTGGTTAAAAAAATCAAATGCTCAGCGAGACCAAAGCCATCTTAAATGTCATCGATGCCAAAGTTTTGCTAGTATTGCTCAAAATGACAAAACTGTGTTGCTTGCTTCCATTCCCTTCCTGTTTTCTTATGTTCCCTGTTCTGAGCGTTGTGTGTTTACTAGTTTACTGCGGATTCTTCTAGATTGGGAGAACGTTACTGTTATTGACTCTCTCAGATTGAGAGATTGCTACTGTTATTGATCCTCTCAGCTTTTGTCTTCTGGGTTTAAAAGCCCAGCATTTTGTAATCTTCAAGAGTAAAAAAAAAACTTGAATACAGTGTACTAACTCTTATATCCACCTCTGGTTCCCCCAGCATTGTGCCCCTTATGTTTGTCAGTTTTAATTGGCTATTACTGCCAGGTTTGCTAGATAATTTATGCAAAAAGTGCCACTGTGTAAGCTGAAAAAGTTGCCTGGGGAAAATAAAACTTTTGAAATCTTGTGAATTTTATCAATATGAATCATCTTTTTTTCTGACTGGAAAACAATTCATAAAGAATAATCTTAATGAAGTTTGGCATAACTTAAAACATTAATGTGTGCAAAACATTAATGTGTGACAGATACCAGTAGCGGGACTAGCTCAGGGGTTTAGTAGCAAGTTTGGGCCTTTTGGGCTTCTGTACACACTATACACACTACACACTATACACTGTACAATTAGGGAAGAACATACGATAATTTAGAATGCAGATTAAGTTAACATTTACCATAGGCAAAGTTTTTTTTCCTGCAATTTCAGCACCATACTGAACAATGTTCCCAGGCTTATAAAATAAAAATAAACTGTACACTTGTGTCTGCATGTGTGTGTGAGTGTCGGTGTGCATGTGAGTGTGTGAGAGAGACAGGTAGAGGGAGAGAGTGTGAAATGGATTATATAACCTACTTCTTTGCTCTACTGGCTGAAACACATATATTCACTTGACTACATGTGCTTCATTGTATACTACATAACACATGAGACTAAGTGACAACTTGCTTCATATTCTAGATAGGACAAAGAAAAACACTGGCAAGACCTTGTGTTTGTGTGTGTGTGTGTGTGTGTGTGTGTGTGTGTGTGTGTGTGTGTGTGTGTGTGTGTGTGTGTTTGTGTGTATGTATGCCATTTTATGCACAGTGTTATTTTCTTGAGTCATTTCATTATTCGCTTCATTACTCATGAAGGTTTAAGTTGTGTTAAGAGGGAAGAGAGAAGATTATATTTATTGAACTCTCTAAACTTAGAATACATTTCAGCTAATACATGCAATGATAAGTAAAACAGTTCATTGTTATTACTTACATTTTTGGTACGATACTAAATACTAAACTTTCTCTAGCTCATATGCATAGGAATTTGTGTCCGTGACGAACTGCTCTGTTTTCCATTCAGAATTCTGGTGAGAATTTCAGTCCTCTTTTATAAGACATGTATTTACCCAGTTTAAAATATATAATATGTATATATTATATTACCACCCTCTAAGAAATCATGCCTTTGAGCAAGTCCATATGTGTTTTCCCTTCCTATCCAGGATTTCACCTCATATCTTATTCTAGTCCAGCTAATTCCAGCCTTTGAATGTTTAATACGTCTGTTGGGTTTGATCTGAGTCAAAGATAGACCACGGGGACTTAGGGTCTTTCGTCCTCATGTTGTCTTTATACATACTAAAACCTCCTGATTAATAAATTCAGTCCTCATAGGTCAACCACATCAATCGCCTTCTGGAAAGTATTCAGTCATGTTTAGGCCTGGCCTCTGCCCACGAAAAATGTATTCGCTCTGGACCTCTGCTTTTGTTCTTCAGGTAGAGAAATCGCATTTGCTGCTGAAGAGTGATTTGTTGCTTGATGTGATTGTGGACCAAAACTCCAGGAGCCACCAAGACGTCTAAGAAAGCAAGGACAAATATTCCTCACTGAATCCAGCAGGGGAAGAAGGGATGAATGGAGGGCAAGAACAGCAGGCCTGCCCAGGGTTGGGGCAACATGGCAGCTGGCTACCACTTCCTTACATCACCAAACCAGATTTGCCACATGTGAGACGGAGCAAGCAAGCTTTCACCTGTCTTTATTGCTCTGGTAGAGCGAGAGCTGATCTAATGAGATTCCTGCTAGACGAGGAAAAAAAAAAGAAGAACAAAATGATACTGGGTTTCCAGGGGTGTGGTTACTGTAGAACAGCAGTGCCAAAATAGACACTGTGTTCTGGGCCTCCACATTGACCCAGTTAATGGATTCAAGTACACCTTGGTATAATGGGAACTGAAGTTGCAGACTTAGGACCCCATTGGGTCTGGAGAACACATTAGAGCGAACCTCCCCCTTAGTTGCTGTAGCGATGTGAATTCTGTTGCCCTCCAGCACTGCTCTGTATGCGTACCTGCAGAGTTTCCCACGTTAGCATGGAGCAGACCTCCAGGCCTAGGCAGATGAATTAAACATCTTTGCGGATATCACAATGGCTTCCCCAAACCATAAAGCCCAGTGGATAGAAAAACTCTGAGATCCAATTAAAAAGCAGCTTCTCCGCAGTAAAAAGTAAGTAAGTTTAAATGAGGTAAACATGGTGGAATATTGGATAAGAAATTCATTCTTGTGCAGAGACAATATTAGTATTTATCTTGCTCTTATTGCATTCAGAACATGTCCTATGAAAATAAACCATATTATTCTGCTATGTAATTCTTTGACATATTTAATAACGCAAAATGCCTTAAACACTAAGTGATCTGCCCTTTATATGAAATGTGTTAGAAGGTGACAACGGTTAACATTTCCCTGTGAAACTGTAATTTTTATTTTATGACTTGTTAGAAAATGGAGTCAGAAATCAAATCAAAAAGTCAGAGGGAGAGGGAGAAAAAGACAGAGAGAGCATATCTCGGAGGATATTCTTCATGCCTTGGTTCTGACATGTTTATTTTTCAATGCAAAACACTTATGGTACTGTCTACGAGACAAATTATAACCACGAGCAAACGGAAAATATCACACCATCTTTATTGTACCAAGTCAGATTCTTAGTCAATACAATTACAGTTACAGTAACCCAGTCATTCCACATTCAAGCATCACTTTGAAAAGTGGCTGTCAAAGACAAAGAACATGCATGCAAAGAAAAAGAATGGGAAGCTCGACGCAGGTCTCCAACTGAAATGTTTAATGAACGTAATGAAACAAATCAAACTGAAAAGAAATAACTATAACAAAAGAGGTCCAGTGACATCAAAGACAGACAAAGTCTAAACACAAACTGGGCCTTTAAATAAGAGAAACAAAGACATAGTGATCCTCGGGTAGCGAGCTAATTACTGAATAATGCCCACCACCTGAGGAAGATATGGACAACATAAAATAAACAGAAGTAAACAAAAACAAATGGTCCGCTGCCACTATCGGAGAACACCAGTCTGCATCGTTACAGTGGCACCAATATTCATCTCATCATCTTAAGAAAAAATCTACATTGGTATATGCAGTTGTGTGCAAATGTTTTATATGTTGTATATAATGATTTTGCTTAAAGCTGTTTATCAGGGCAGAAGGTGTTTATTTGTTCTAAAAAGAAATATGGTTTTGTCTGAGTGATCCCAGTCTATTATGTAGAAGTCAATGCTTTGCTCTGGACAATCTGTAAGTGTGCACATGTAGGTCTGAGTGTGTTTCAAAGTGTTTGAAGTCGATATCATGCTGAAATAATTAATTGAAAATCAAACCCCAAGGAGATATTTGGGAACCAAACCTGTGTTCTAGCTGTCCCTTGGTAAAAATAACTTTTGAAAAAAAATCTTGTTACTTTTAATCATACTTATTTTAATCTTCTTTATTGTAGCATTTATCTGTGTCCATGTAGAGATTTAATAACAGCCCCTAAAGTCATAAATACCTCAATCAGGGCCTTTAATGGATAAAGCATAATCTTTTACTGAATTGCAGCCCCAGTGATGAATCACCATTGGGAATTCTTCTTAGTTTAATCTTAGGCTTAGTCTTAATTTGTATTGAGGAAAATTAGCCCATTAAAAACATGCAGTGGCACATTTAAATACAAATAAATGCTTATTGCCTATAAAACTGGTTTTGTACTTCTTTTCCTCATCACAAAAGAAATTAAAAGCAGGTTTATAGGCAATAATCATTTACTTGCATTTAAATGATCCACTGTCATACACTACAAGAGTATAGAAGAAAATTGTCTAAGAAGACATCAAGAGAGTAACCGCAGTGCAGTGCAGTAAAATATGTAGAGATATTCAAAACTGTAGTGAAGTGTTAGAGAGAAACAAACATTTTGGGCTGAGGTGCTTCATCAACTGTGCAAGGAAACTGTATATATATGACTGGTCATACGTTATTCCTCTTTCTCATCAGTGCTTTTACCAGAGGCCTGGGACTTTGAGAGTGTGATGCAGTATATTTTCACCGTTTCTTGGATTGAGCTGTTCTGGATTAAGATTGATGTTGTCAAACCTGGGATTTTGTTGGAGCCATTCCTTCATGTTAGGAGTCACAGCCACAAGGGTCCCCATTACCACTGATGTTTCTCTTTGGTATTCCCACATGTATTACCTCTGATGTTTCTCTTTGGTATTGCCACATGTATTACCACTGATGTTTCTCTTTGGTATTCCCACATGTATTACCACTGATGTTTCTCTTTGGTATTCCCACATGTATTACCACTGATGTTTCTGCATCTTGTCTACAATCAAGAGGTCTGACTTGTTCACCACTACTTGTTTGTCTATCTGAATCAGAAGATCCCACTGGTCTTCTCTTCTACCACTCTCTGCAGGTTCTCCCCTTTAGACATGGAGGTGTCCAGCTTGTCTGCCTTGTATATGTTGCTGTATATAATGGGTTAAATGTGGAACTCAGTATGATTTCCCTGCCAGCATCTTGCATCCTGTCACTAGGAGCTGGATTTTTTCAGATTCTCCATTCCATCGGAGGGCCATGTCACCTCGCCTGTTATATGGCCTTATGGAAGTTCTATTCCCTTTGTCCTGATCACATTTACTCTGTTAACTATCACCTGGCCACATTTGTCTAGCCCAAATGGCATTGCTATGTCTTTGTTATAGATCCTAGTCAGGTGGAGGTTTGTGCTGAGAGTCTGAGGGTGTGGTGTTGTATTTTGCCTGTTGTTGATACTGTGCTCTTCTGAATGGAGATTGATCTTGTCATTCCTAGCTTGTAGCCAGTCCTTCATCTTGAGGGTCTGGCCTGTGTGTGTGTGTGTGTTTCCATGCTGGGCAAAATTGTTGTCTGCAACTTACCTCCATAAATATTGGCATTCTCAAACATATTCAGGTCCTTTCAGCTAATGATGGGATGCAGGTCACTTCATCACCTTAATTTTAGTACAACATGCATGATCCATGCATGGAGAGAGGAAAGACGTTTGGGAAGAACATTTCAATACGTCCATTCACTCCCATGAATCAAATCTTTCATTTTTGTACTTAAGTTCATGACATTTTGAAGCATGGTAAGGGTGAAGAGTTCATGTGGAGTGTGATGTTATTTCCTGGAAGACAGAAAGGACATGGGGTGGGTTTAATGCAATTGGTGCAGTAACTTTAATGAGCCACAGTAATAAGATACAGTCAAACAGTATTTTATTTGCTTGCTTGCTTTTTTCAGTTAGGTGAATTTATTTATTTATTTTTTTGCATCATCTGTGCATTAAGAAGTTGGGTCAGTAAAAGTGCATGAAAATATGCATTAGCTATAGGGTAGATGATGAATGGAGCGGGTGTGACAGTCAAAAGATATTCAAACAAATGTAATAACCTTTCTCTGACACCATCACAGTTTTTCTCCCCCACACCAAACACCCAGCAATGCATAACTGTCTACCTTCTGTATGCCACCTCTAACGAAGGGACTGAAGAAACTGTCAGATATGGTGTTTCTCTGTTGCATTAAATGTGTCATAGAACAAATCTGGAACAGTGTCGTGAAACAACATCCTTCCAGCTATTCGGTTCTACTGCTTTTATCAAAGGGTGAGTCTGTGACGGTTATGTCCATACCGTTCATGGGCATTAATTAAAGTGCGATTCCCAAGCCAGTGCTCAAGAACAGGCCACTAAATGGAAATTTGAAAATGACTTGATTCTTCAGCTAATTACAACCTTGAGCCCTATAAAAATTCTCAAAACGATCTCCACTTAATAAGAAGCTAAAGAGCGCCTGGAAACACCAGAAATGTGGTATGGAGTACCAGAAAGGTCTCCAAATGTCCTGTTAGGATTAAGAATGAAAAAAAGGAGGTACTGTACTGATGAAAGCAAATTAAGTCATTTGAAAGGAAACGATTTGGCTAATCAATCCTAATGTTCTTAAATTCTTCAATTAGAATTATGTTACAGCATCAACATGATAAAACATTCCAGAGCTCTGGTTCAAACTCTTTAAGCTACAAAGTATAATAATCCCCTTACCCTGTATACTCCACTCATCGGTGCCATTTTATGGGGACTTAATGAAGCACAAATTCAGTCCATTACAAAGGATTTATTAAGGTGCCTCAAAGGTGACAGATACAAAGTAGCTGGTGAAGCCCCGACAGCCCTGACGGCACATCTAAAGGGACAACTCATCGCCATGTTCATCCAGTAAGAGCAGGGAGGGGCGCTGCTCTATTCTGAAGGCATCCATCTATCCATACTGAAACCATCCATCCTAGGTTTCAGTAGCTTCTCAAACCGAACAGGATGGATGGAAAGGTAAACAGAGAGGCCATGCCATGCACAAAGATGGATGCTTTTGTGATTACACACTAGGAGAATGGAAAATTGAATGCAGTCATGGTGTTTCAGATTGCACGTCAAAACCTAATGTTGCATGCCGGCCAAACAGAAAAACAAATAAATGACCTGGATTTTTTTTGGTTCGTATATTCCATGTATTCCAACACTAAATAAATAATGATGCGGGTAGAAATGGAAAATCAGCACTCAATCAGAATATCTCAACTGCTGCAGAAGTAGTATGAGTAAAAGTTTACATTTCAGATCATCCTGTAGCTCTATGATATTCAGCGGAGAATTAGAGAAATGCTTTTCTTATACTGTGTGACATTGAAATATGCTAATGCATCAGTATTGTAGAGATATTGAGCACACTCTGTTAACTCCAACACCAAAATGCATTCATTTAGTTGATATATGTATATATTCTTTTGAGGGTCTCTCCTTGGTATCAGTATCCTTAAATATGTCAGTGATTCCTCGCAAATATGAGAATATCACGAACAGTAGGAAACGTCGTTTTCCAGCACAATTATTACCTCAGAATGAAAGGGTAGATTACTAAATAGCAGATTATGACTTGTCGTTAAAACTTGATAATGGATTATAATCATTCGACATATTACAAGACAATAGCAGAAAAAAAAAATGAAGGCAAATCAGGTCAGCTGCAACCAGGAGTCTGACTATTGAAAAGAAAAGGATGGACATTTTACACCTAATAATGATGTCTTGCAAGTTAGACAGCGTGCAACATTAAAGCTATTTCTGTTATCAATATCCCAGGCTTCATGGGAAGCTTTATCTTTATTAGCTGCCTTCAGCTGTGGTGTTGAGTTCAACGGTACTCTAATAGCCCTGATGAAGGACAAGCTTTTGGGGGTTATGAAATAATATGCAATAGCTCTGTCTTATAATCCTGGCCCAATTAACTATTGAACCAAATGAGAAAGTAATGGGAGTCTATTATTTTCATTACTCCTATTCTTCAGCTGCCTGCGTTCTCTCAGCAATAGTTGCCTAACCATTTTTTTTTAGTTCATACTAGGTAGAATCTGCACGGTAGCATACAGCATAAACCCTTTTACAAAGGGCAAGAAGGGGTTGCTTAAAACCCTAATGAGCAAATATAAAAATACACAGTAAATAAATACACCAGGCATGCAGAAGATGAACCATAGGACAGATGCTGGGTGGATTTATACATTTTACGTTTACATTAGTAGCATTTAGCATACGCAGTTGTCCAGAGCGACTTAGAATTGTGCTTTGTTGTCTTCACGAACGAAACTCTTAAGAGAGCGCTGTTTTTTGCTGTTCTAAATTAAAGCCCTGTAAGCTACATGCGGACAAAATGTCACACCCCACTGCCTCACCCATCCCTCTGGCCGGGGTGGCAATTTGGATCTACAACTTTCTCCTCCACGACCCACTGCGTAGGGAACTGTTTTTAAGTACCAGGAGAGAGCGCGGACTACAAAATGAGTCTGGCATCAAAGTAAGTCCAAACTTTAAATGGCTAAACCATTCATACCAAAGCTGAAGGGTTGATTAATTGCATGCGGTAGATATATATCTCCCGTACACCATCTGTGTCTTCGAGAGGGTCTGTTCTGAGAGGCGTGAAATGGGAGAGGACGGAACTTCCTCACCTTACCCAAAGATTTTCTGTTCAGTGAGAGTTTAATCAGCCCATAATGAATTCTTCATATTTCTCGTCACATTCCCGCCTACAACAACAGCACCAGCCACTTCCTCCATGAATTTCTGATTACTTAGGAGACACGTACAGCTTCAAAAGGCATAAGAACCAGCAATGGTATTATAAAACCAAAGCATGCACAGATTGGAATTAGTCTGAATAATGAACCTATAATGCCGTTAATGATAGTGCTAACGAACAAACGTCTGAATCCACATTTGCGATGATTATGATCTGTTAGTCGGGGAGCCGCCTTACGGCTTCTCACCTACAGTGAACAATATAGAGAATGCAGAGAGGAAAACATGAGAGAGGATCTCTCACATGAGTGACCCAATTATTAGTCTCCATAATTCACCCCAGCCAAAGCAAGGCTGATTTGTTAAATATTAATGTGAGTTAAATCTGTAGTAGGGAATGAGGTAAAAGGCAGGGGAGCCAAAAACATTCTTGAATCTGGAGGTAAAACTCATCTTGAAATTCCCAAAGTCGCATATAATTATGTTTAGAAAGCAGTATGTACCACTGGATTATGGTGCTGCAGCTAAAGAATGTGAGTCTGTATTCAACATCTCCAGTTCTATTAATAAAAGATGTCATCAAACATTATATCTCTTGATTAATTGGTCACTGATATTTATTTGGTCTCTGACTGTTTGCCATTTGTAGAGTTCTTTTTATGGATCCGTCAGGAATTTGAACATCTAGTGATTGGTGAAAACCAATGACTGCTAAAAGCAAATATACTCTACTGTATTTGACTTTTCATGTTACTATACATCCTGAATAAGTCTTTATAAAGTCTCCAAAAAGCTTATAACTTAAGACTTTTTTCTAAAAACTTCAATTGTTTGAAGAGTGTGGTAAAGACAGCAGATCCACACAGACATGAGAAGTGAGAGGTGGAATAAGATTCAAACAGTAATAAGATGGAGGTGTGGATGTAGCGAGTGGTGTGGAGCTGTGTGAATGGACTGTCTGCTTATTTCTCCCTTTGCTTTGATCAGAGAACACCACCCACTTCACTCAATGTCTCACTGTCGCTCAGGAAATAAACTGAATGAGGAAAGGTGTGTGTGTGTGTGTGTGTGTGTGTGTGTGTGTGTGTGTGTGTAAGAGACAACTCCTTTGTTTTCTTTTGGAACAACAGTTGAAAATCTAGACTTTGAGATTGTTGTGCCATACGTTGGTCTGATTTTTCATTTTCACCACATATGTAACGTACACCTACAGTGTTGAATTAACTCTTACAGCTGGTATTTTCATCAAGCAGGACCTATGTTATAAACATGGTAGGTGTTAATTCAGCACTGGGAATTTTGTTGTGTAAAATAGCAAGATCTTAGATATATCAAGTGTTACTCCGAGATAAAACTGGTATGAAAACATTTGGCTTCGCTATGTTTAGATTTACCACATATATCATGACAAGAAACATGTAGGAATCCCTGCAGTCCTGCTGTAGTAGGAAGTCGGTGGGAGTAAGGGTGTAGCAAATAGAAAGCATCAAGGACAGCTCCAGAGAGTTTGTTTCTAGTTGTGTTTAATTATTCTGTCTTCCCTGTCCCTGGAGTGCTATGGATGGTTACCCTCTGTCAGTATGCATATAACACATTAGGCCCTGGTGTGAAATCTGAGTTTAAAGGTTACAGAAACTGCAGTAGGGGGTATGGAGAATGGTTAGTATGGCTGAACTTTTGATTGATTGGAGGTAATGACATAGGCAGGTGAAGGAGGCTGTCCTGTATGACGTCTGGCTAGTGACAATGAACTTCAACCTTCATTTGATGATGCCCTCTGACAGTAAGGTGTTAGGCCCGGTTCCATTACATGATTCAGTGTGATTTTATTCCTTTCTCTTAGTGCTTCCCTTAGAGGGGAGTTCCTATTTCTGCCGTAGGTGCCATTCCAATACTGAGTTAATGTTTCTAAGATCAGACTTTTAAGAGCTGAGGTGCTGAGCCAACAGAATAATGTGCTTCTCAAGCACATCTTGGATAGGTATCCAACCCTTGAAATATAAGCTGCAGTCCAATGTACTGTGCATGAAGATGCACTGTATTCTCTACATTGTAAGGACCACTCTATAATGACTGCTCCTTGCAGAGGCAAGCAATGTCACAGGTCAAGTGTGCTCCAGTAGAAACCCACCCCCACCCCACCCCCACCCTCACATGCCCCATAATCCCAGTGTCCTGCCTGTAGCCACTCCTGTGATTAAATGAGTTCTGCATATTGCTATCTGAAGAGGCAGTTAAAGAGGACTTGCTTTTTTCCAGGGGTTTGATGAAATGCAGTCTTAGGCAGGGGATAAGCTTTGAACTCTGATATCGGGGCAAACATTGGCGGTTCACTAATTCTGAGAACGTGTGCAATTTTTCAGTAACCTAATTAAATGGTACATGTTAGTTTATAAACGATTGATTTGTAACAAAACTGGTGCACTAGGAATTGATGGCAATAAATTAGTGACCCATTAACACAGCACAACCTATTGACAATAGGTCAAGATTAAAAGAGTCAGATTAAAATCCATCTATTCCCTAGAAAGCACTTTATGCGGCAAGCCTAGACAAAGGATCGTAGCCCAGTCACAGTGTGCATTAAGGACCATTTTTCAAATATTAAAATACAGTGCACCAAATGTGTGAAATTAGACATTTAGTCTTAGCGAAACCTGCCTGCTTGGCTGCATTTGTTCAGTCCGCATGGTTCTGATTCCAAAGCGTTACCATCCTTGCTAAATCTCACCTCATAAATCAAATGCTTAAGGCAAAGACAAGCCCTTCTCAAGGACAACTCTCCTTCAGCTGAGCTGCCAGAAGTCATTTAAGACAGTGTCTTCAGAGTCTCATCCGCTGTTTGTTTTCATTACAAAAAAACTCTTTAAAGAGAATTTCTGCTTTAAAGAACTCGAATGACAAGTCACCTAATCTGGTCCATACTGTCATGGATGTTCTGTTGGAATGATGTACTTCTGGAATTGACTGCAAATACAGAAGGCCAGTAAGGTGATCTCTGAAAAGAGTAAACATGCCTAATAATGACAATGATTTAAGCATGATTTTGAAAATGAGTAAGAAATAAATTAATATCTGAATGCCTGTCCTTCACAAACCACACATACAGTGCCCTCCACAAATCACCTGTTCCACTATTATTGGCACCCCTAGTTAAGATGTGTTAAAAACCTTAAAATAATTTACATTTTTGTTGCAGAAGCATAATCTCACACTGAAAAGTGTAAAAAAAAAAATGTAACCTTTAAAATGTAACCTTCAAGTGAATAATAAAAAAAAATCCTAACTAAGAAATAATTATTTTTCATAAATCACCTGTTCCACTATTATTGGCACCACTAACAATTCCTAAAAATAAATGTGAAGCATTTCTATAATTTTTCTACTGTAGTTTATAAAAATTAATTAGAATATCTAGGAATTAGTAATTCATCACTTCCTGTTTCCCTGGGGTATAAATATGACGTGACACAGAGGGCTCTTCCTCTTATCCACTGTTCAACATGGGAAAGACAAGAGAACACACCATTCAAGTAAGACCTTCATAAGGCAGGTAATAGCCACTCTCCTACACCTGCCAGTCAGATGAACCATCAAGAAGTTTAAAACAACTGGAACAGTGATAAACAAATCTGGACGAGGGCAAGTTTATAGCATAGTGAGGAGGATCGTAAGAAAAATAAAAGCTTCTTTGTTCACTGTTAGAGAACTGCATCAAAGAGTAGCGTCTTGGGGTCACAAAGTCTCCATAACAACCATCAGGAGGTATCTACATGGCAACAAGCTATTTGGGAGGCATGCACGGAAAAAAGCTTTTTCTTACAAGCGTAAACATAAACGTCTGGAGTTTGCTAAGCAGTACTGAGACATCTACTGGGACTGTGTGCTTTGGTCAGATAAGACCAAGATAGAGCTTTTTGTCAACAAACACTCAAAGTGGGTCTGGCGTAGCACAAAAGATGAGTATGCGGAAAAAGCACTTCATGCCCACTGTGAAGTATGGGGGAGGATCGGTGATGCTGAGGGCCTGTTTCAGTTCCAAAGGCCCCAGGAACCTTGTTAGGGTGCATGTCTTCATAAACTCTTTGAAATACCAGGACATTTTAAATCAAAATCTGGTGGCCTCAGCCCAAAAACTGAAGATGGGTTGTTACTGGGTCTTTCAGCAAGATAATGACCCTAAACATGTGGCCAAATCTACACTAAAATGGTTCACCAGACGCCAAATCAAGCTCCTCCCATGGCCATCTCAGTCCCCAGATCTCAACCCAATAGAAAACCTGTGGGGTGAGCTAAAGAAGAGAGTACATAGGAGAAGACCCAGGACTCTGGGCAATTTAGAGAGGTTGTGCAAAGAGGAATGGCCAAAGATCCCTCTCTCTGTATTCTCCCATCTTGTGAAATGTCATAGGAGAAGATTAAATGCAGTCTTGTTGGTAAAAGGAGGTTGTACAAAGTATTAACATTAGGGGTGCCAGTAATTGTGGCACAGATGATTTCAAATAAAAGAATTATTTCTTAATGTGGGATTTTTTTTCCCACTGAATAAATGCACTTGAATTGAAGATTGGATTTTTCTTTTTTTGTGCATTGTTGTCCCATATTATTTAAAAAAAAAAAACAAAGAATGAATTTATTAGAAGCCTAAGAACACATCTTAACCAGGGGTACCAATAATTGTGGAAGGCACTGTATATAATATCTATTCAATATCTCTGTACACTTACAGTAATCTTCATATTTTAGAACTACAATGGGTTGAGTGAGAGTCAGATTTTCATTATCTTTCACATGCTTGAAGTGTTGCATTTCAAATTTACAATTTTGCATTGAGCTTCTTCATTTTGCTTTTAATATGCTATTCTGAGCTAAGCCAAGTTTAAAGCCTGATGCTATTTGCCCTTGAGTTTCTTCATTTCAGTGACCAGCTCTCTTTGATAAATAAGGATTTGGCCTTGATTTAAATGCAGTTTCTGATTTCCTACCTACATTCTAAGAGACAATCTCTGTGAATGTTGTGATGGAATATAGATTAGCCATCCTTAAATTTTGCAGTGTGCTTCTTGGAGCTTCTAAGGGCTTTTTCTCTCTTCTTTTTAATGGCTTTAGAAAGCAATAGGAGGACTAAAATAACAGATATGGCTGCAAAACCTAGAAAAGAGACCAGAAACATATAAGGATGTGGGTTTGTAGGTTACTCAGCAGGTGGGAGGGCTATATCTTTAAAAAATGATCAAAGAAGAAAACCACATCTCCTGAGGCTCTGGATATCTGCCAGAATGAAATATTTATATGCAAATAATAGACATGTTGTGCAAACTTTATAGACAACAATGTTTTTTTATTTATCAGAAAAGCTCAGAGCACATTTTCAACATATAAGATTAATTTTATCACTTAATTAAGACTTTTTTTTTTCCGTGTGTGAATATACATACGTGTTTCCGGGGCAAAACCTAAAAGATGGAGAACATGGCAGGGATCCTAATGTGTGGAGCTGGTGGCTGTCATATTGGTTTATTTAATATGTTCCTGCCTGTAATTAGGCAACTTTAATGATCATCCCCATAATGTGCTTTTCTGGCATTTCTCATTAAAACACCATCCAAGGCTCTAAAACAAATGGGCATAATCATATAGCTTTGGAATAAGTTTTGGCACATGACATTAAGGAAGCGTTATAGTTTAGCGTTTTACCTGCCAAGCCCTTATCCTGCCCCCAGGGTGGAATTACAAGGTTTTTGATTTGCAGATGCTTTAAAGGGAGACGAGTGAGAAAGAAAACACACCATATTAAGAAATACCTTCTATATCATCTATGGGATTCTTTCTGTCACTGTACGCACTGTACGGAATAACAATTCTTAATGTGTCATATTATTATTATTATTGTTATTATTAATATCTGTCATATCTGGCTCCAAGAGCTGGAGGTAGTCAAACATAGAACTGAGATGCAAAGAAGAACAAAGAAGCTTTACTGAAACCATATGGAGGCCATGGTTGGTACGTGTGTACCGAGTCTGATTTATAGAGGAGGTCCTCCAACTCTAGAGCCTTGGAGAAACTAAGGCACATTAACAAACCAGAAACAGCAAACTGAACAGACACGAGAGAACAGAAGGCAAATCAGAAAAACATGGATAAATGGATTTTATTGAACATGATCTGCACTAGGAACACATGAAGCTATGCAGTGAGACCAGGACACACTGGAGTTTAAATACAAGGTGATAGGTTGACAAATAACAGCTTAGGGTGAGAGGTTGTAATGAACTGGGCGGAGTTAATAACAGGAACTGTGGTAACCTGGGTGGAGACACACACAAGGGGCAGACTGACAGGGGAATGTATGCTGCGGGGAAATAAAGGACATGGGTTAAACAAAGGCCAGCTAGAAGGGCAGAGTACAAATAAAAGTAAAGAACCCTCGCTCACTTCTTCTGTAGTGGATTGGTGGCAGGGTGGGATGTGTTCTAAATATATAAAAACAGTTCCATATCTCTTGTTCACCTGGCAAGGTTCATGAATACATCTTATTCACAAAATAATACTTGGTTCTTCAAATCAAATGGCACATTTCCAAGTAATACTGCAAATGTTGAGGAATTCCTTCCAGCCATTGGTCAACATCCAGTAGCGGTCGCATAAGAAAACCTGTGTGGTTCTGTTCGGTAGGTGCTCTCCTCTGAGCACGTGTGTGTGGCTGGAGCCGGGAGCCCCGCGGTTGATGCTCCCCGTGCAGGAGCTTCCTGCCCGCTGACCTCCATTAGATGCGGTGTCCACCTCACCCTGGCAGACGACAGCAGAGCCTGATTGATTCGAGGGTGATGGATAGTGCTGAGAGGCCCGGCAGCTGCAGGACCGAATCGCCTTCCCTCAGACGCTGCGGTTTGTAGCCCCTGGTGGTAAAGCTGCACTGATTTAGAACCGGTTTTCACTACCCACGTCCTAATCTCAGCCCAAACAGAAAGCAACGCTAGCTTTGTGTGTGGGGAGCAGGTAATGACTCATGACTCATGGGACATTCAGCTGGCATAAGTGACCGTCCAAAAGCTGAGAGGACACAAAGGCCAGACATATTATGCAGCAGCAGTATTTCACTGTAATGTATTCAGAGGTTTATGGATCTACAATATGCAGGAGTTATAGGTTTGTAAGGTAGCCTGAGCCTTCTGGCATATCAATCCATCTGGGCATGGAAATAAACTATGAATTGGCTTTCCTCGCATTTGGGTGCAATGTGTGAATGAGAGAGAGAGAGAGAGAGAGAGAGAGAGAGAGAGAGAGAGAGAGTTTTCCATCCTACATGGTACTCTGTGGTTGGCTGCTTCTCAGAAAATATAACTGGCTCAGATATCTGATGTTTTCTTTGGGGGAAAATATCTATAAACATACCATGAATTAGTTAAAAGAACTGGCTGGGTGAGACAGATTGTGTTCACCAATAAGTCCTCTTTAAGCTGCGTGTGTGTGTGTGTGTGTGTGTGTGTGTGTGTGTGTGTGTGTGTGTAAGTGACTGGTGGGTCTGAGGTGGGGATCGGTTTCTCTTTTTCTTCTTACCTTCTCTATGGAAGGGGAATCATTGTAAATACTAATTAAGACTTTTCAGCTAAGCTTCTGATTTCTTGATAGTCCATATTGATAGTTCAGTATTGATAGACTAAGCAAATAAACCAATAGCCAATAAACCCTCTATGCACGTTCTTATGTTACTGTGAATATTATGTTGTCTAAATGCTCAAAAATCAATTTGGAGCTATTTTTTTAGCATACAATTAATTATCCCACTGGTACATTTTTGTTGCCATCACAACAAACTGTGATAAGACTGTGATTACATGCTTTGATGTATTCTTTCCTCCTCACCCTCAAAGACCACAACATCCCTGCCTACAGCTAAACTACTGCCAGCGACTCGTGAAAAAAAAAACAAAACAAAAAAACGTTAATGTGTTAGGAAGTGAGCTAATCCTGCTCACAGACACCTGCTCATAGACCTGTGCCCAGCATCCACATACACCAGAGGAGCATGTAATGGGGAATGGATTCTCCGGTATGTGGATTAGTCCGGCTGAATTGCCTCCCCATGGGTCCGCAGTGGTTAGAGCTCCCCTCTGATGTGGAGGAGTCGTTGCAGTGGAGATATCCTCATTTAATTATAGTCTTCTTCCCCACGCTAGCCATCTGATACCTCCCTTACTACACCCTCGAGAGTTAGCAGGTGTTTTCGCTTCCTTCAGAGCTCGAAGCGCCACGTTCTGCGTTCGAGCTACGGCCGTTATGGCCATGGCTGGCTCTGATGCACTGCAGCAGCTGTGTGTGGGAAAGATGAGAGGCACAAAACACGAGCATAAAATGATAAGTTTGGTCGAAGTTGCACTTGGACGTTCATGCGAGAGCTGTGTATCGTTAAACTGGATATGGTAGTGTAAAGTGTAAATGAGGAAGCAGTCAAATAAAATTGTCTGCAGTTTTTAATGCTTCAGAGTAAAATATCTTCTCTTTATATATATTGAATTTGCAAATGCTCTTATTGTGCCTGCAGCATTGCGATGATTAAAACCATTTTTCCACTAATCCTAACAGAGCTCCTAGAAAACTAGAGGACTTCCAGCTAGTTTTCTTCTACCTGGTTTCATGAGATATAAGGTATAGTTCTGGCACCTTCTCTGCAAAACCACTTTTCTCAATTTGTCATGGGTCTGAAAGTCTTAAACTTTATGACACTGAACACTTAAAGCAGACAAAAGGAATGTGTGCATCACGGTCTCCTTCTTGTGACAGGAGGGACTCCCAGGGGCCCCTCAGACAGGGCCCCTACACTACCAGGGCCCCTCAGACAGGGCCCCTACACTCCCAGGGCACTTCAGACAGAGCCTTTACACTCCTAAGGCCCCTACACTCCCAGGGCCCCTCAGACAGGGCCCCTACACTCCCAGGGTCCCTCAGACAGGGCCACTACAGTCCCAGGGCCCCTCAGACAGGGCATGTGTCTGTCTCAGTCCCTGTTCCTGTCTCACGGTCACAATACTTGTACCTGTGTCTCCTTTTGTCTTTTGTTGCCCTTCTTCCTGTTTTGCCCTCTGTCTTCCAGAAGAATGGGGTAGATCGGTTCTAACCCCTCCCAGGGAAGCTGCTCCTACAGTTGTCTCTGGGTAGCGTGGGATCGATACCCCCAAGTCCTGTCTGCACTGCGGGCTTGCTGATCGTTCCGCAGGCACCAAGCGCTCTGGGAGTAGCGTCTTTGGGGGAAGGGTACTGTCACGGTTCTCTCTTCGACTCCTCTTCTGTGTGATGGGTACATAATGTGTGTGAGTGTGTGTGTGTGTGTGTGTGTGTGTCTCTTTCCTGTGTTAAACCTCCCTTTCATTCGTTGTCATACATTACACTTGTCTTTTGTTATTATCTCATTAGCATCATTCACTGCTGCTCGGTATTAGTGTCTGTATTTACGTCCTTCTGGATGTGGTTGTCCTCATCAGTCCATGTTGTGCATTGTGTATGTTCATCGTTTCAATAAAACTGCCACTTCTGTGCTCGATTCACGTCTTGCTTCTCACAACTCCGAAGGTCGCAGTCGGGTATTTGAGGTAACACTGCGAAAATCTATACACTATTTAATGCACTACAACCAAAAAACAATATATTTATTTCAGACATGGATTTCAGTACACAGATGCGAATTTTCCAAAACTATTGTAATGCTAAATGTATCAAAACTCCATCAAGTTCATTTGTGAAAATGCAATCACTTGTTTGTGATACTTTATATCAGACCAGTGGTAGGCTAGAGATAATAAAAAAAGATTTGTAAAAAAAATTGTTTGTATATATACTGAGCAACCAAGCTCTGAGCTCACCAGTACGGATCCAGTATAGAAAAGTTATAAGTTTAAAGGGTTATACTCTTGAAGAAATCTACCCTTTTCCTCTTTTTGAATCCCCTGTGACAAATCAAAACAAATTTTGTACATATAGTCTTGGACATGTACAGCAGGATGTGCAAGATTACTACTTTTTTTATTAAAGTTTTTTTTTTGTGGTTATAAATTACCATTTGCATAGTTGTAGTTCAGTAAAAGAACATGATAGATGAGACTGGCTAGAGCGGTTCAGATTGAGTATTGCTCTCTTCTACAACAGATATTGTAAACGTACTGCATGTATTTTCAAACTCTTTGTAATTCTCCTCACACACACACACACACACACACACACACACACACACACGTGTGCAAATGCATAGCCATTTATAGTGTACATTTCCACCTGAGAGTCAGAAGCTATTTGCCCTTTGTTCTGGTAGCCGTTCACTAACGAGTGCAATCCAAACTCAAAGGGAGTGTCCAGGACGCCCCCAAACACTTCACAACTGGAATGGCATGATAATCCATTTTTTCCCTCACTTTTTGCCCCACAACAGGATTTTAGTACCCTGCATAAAACTGGATCCAGAAGCTGTAAATATTATTTAACACAGAAACAAGAGAGATTTTGAAGCCTCTGGAGAAACCATCTTGTAATCCATAATCAGTAACATACCTCAATATAGTGCACTGTCCCAAATTACTGGCCTGTGGCATGAGTTTTCTTGACTTCACTCCATTTGAGATTAAACTATGGCAATTACATTAAACTGCAGAAACCTAGCTTTCATTTGGGTGTATTTGCATATATTTATCAAATTATTCAGGAGTCCCAGCCTTATACACCAATCTCGTATTTCAGTGGACCATATGTAATTGAATAAATTAGCATAAAATTAAACCAAATGGGCCTAGTGCTTGCTCCTGAACATGCTTTATGGCCTGATGTTTGTGACCCATTGTGATGAGCAGATGCTGGGTGTTGTTCCTTCAATGTTCTGCCAGGCCTGTAAATGCAGACATTTTCAGTTTGTTTGTTTTGGCAGTTTTGTGTTTTTTTGCCTTCAGACTTGTCTTCAGTAAGGGAAATACATGCTAAATTGGGTTCAAATCAGATGATTGACTCGGCCAGTTGAAAAATACATTCCCGTTTTGGCCGTAAAAGCCTCCACAGTAGTGTTTCGGGTCCCTGTCCAGCCGCAGACTGAAGAACTTCTCACTAGAATGCTCAGATCATCACGGTGGAGCTGAGCAAAGTTGATGTTTCTGTACACTTCAGAAGTCATTCTCCAACCTCCAACACCAGCTAAAACAAGTATGTCGGTGTCACTGAACTGAAAACATGCCCTGCACCCATAGGGGGCGCAGTAACACTCATACACCATGCAACAAAGCATTTTTTTTTGTTTCATTATCCAAAACAGCCAAGCTCCTGGATTAAAAACGACTTTGCCATTAAAATATGGCTGTGAATGCTATGGCTCACCCAACAGAGATGTAAACACCCTTGCATTCAAGCTGGCTATCGGAACTGGAAATTGCCAGAATACAGAGCCAAACCAAGTTTCGGTTTCCAATTATTTCCAGGCAGCACCTTAATTAATATATGAGTGATTGTACTGACAAGCTATGTGCATTATAACACTCGTATAATCCAAAAGCTGTAGTAAACACATCAGAGGACCTGAAAGAGAGTGATTGCAGTGTTTCGTAAAAAACAAATACAGCCACTCAGTAACAGTAATACAGTGCCATGCATCAGTATAACCAGCTCTGTGCAGAGTGAAACACTCCTTACACTCCTGCTACACTGACAAAGGAACCTGCAGGACATCCATATTTTGTTTTTAATCCTCAGTAAAACAAATTTCTAAATTGTTTCTATAAAAAGTAATATGTAGTTTGTGAAAGATTAAACTCGTTTGCACTGGTTTGTTTTTGATGTTGAACTTTCACCACATCCAGAGCAGAGATGCAAAAAAACAAACCTCCCTTACAGGCCATACTACGGTGGCCTCTTTGCCTCATTTTAAACCTTGTCCACTCTGATTACCACAGAAACCAAAGCCATGCCACTCCTGGCCACTGGATAAAGTAGAAGAGATCTGTCATTTCCTTTGTCCAAGGCAAATTCCTACGCATCATCAACAATACAATGAATCAATGCACCTGCAGTAACTATAGACAGGTGTTGTGAGATATTCCAAAGCAGAATTTCACAATGTTCTATTTAAGTTCTTGGCTCAGAAATAACACTATAATGCCATAATAATTTTCTGTTCTTTCTTTTTCAACCCACCCCACCCCTCCCCACCTTAATGCCTGCCTGGATGACATTTTGGAAGGCTGTGTACAGGGACAAAGAGACTCATTTGGATGAAAGGAAGCGCATGTTTTTCAGTCTTTCCCAATCTAATGACGACTTTAGCTCTCGTTTTTTTTTTTTTTTTTTAATCCTTGACTGGCAGCATGGGACTGGGCTACGACACCCTGCGTGTCAGACAGAAAACAACTGCAAGGACGAGCAAAGTTGCCTCACCTGCTCAACTCCACCATCTGCTGTAATGTGTTTATGTTTGCAGAGGGATTGCATAAGAGCTTCATAGCACTGTATTGTTTAATATTTATCATAAGGAAAGGCAAACGTGAAATATGATTGTTCATGGGCATGGAAGACTCTCTTAAGACTAAACAACGGATAAAGTCCAGATTCCTGTTGCTGGCTTAGGTTAACCTAATCTGCCGTTACGATATGCTAGCCTTTGACAACCCCATTATATTAGTGGTTATGTAATGATTCCAAGTGAGTGGTAATATCCTGTTCACTCAGCAGAGAAGTCAGCCGGCTGTCAAGGGCTGGGACGGTTTGCGGTCGGAATAAGAGCATCGTAAAGTTTAAGTTAAGACGCATGGTCTCATATCGGTCCCTTGGAGAAGTCGTTTTACTTGGCGAGCAGTACTCTCACTATATGGAACACACTTCATGTTTATTACTCTTCAGCGGCGACCTTGCTAGTGCGTCTGCATTGCTGTCTTGCTTTGCCGAGTGTGGATGCCGTTAACACTTTCGCCCCTAGTAGGAGTCTCAAATCTATTACAATATAACTAGGGGGCCGAGCAGATAACGTCCGCCGCAGAACATGACACATGTCCGTCCGCCCTTTTGGTCGTAAAGTGGTCCACTGACAATGGTCCGCAAATCTTGTAAGTGCTGAATCTTTTATGACATACTGAATAATTGATATCGTCGTATTTATCAGCTCTATAATATCATAGTCATCATATAAAACTGTAGGCACCTTGTCAATAGTCAAAGCCATGTGTATGTGTAAACACAACGATGGCTAAGAAATATAGCTTAGGAACTTCAACTTTTCGTTTGCTTTCATGCGAATTGTCTACTTTCCCAGCAGTAACCAATAGAGATGCAGTTTTACTGCTCAGGATACGGATACGTTTACAAGACCAATACTGGCTTCTAGATAGCATTGTTCATCAACCTGTGTACATCTCCACTCTCTTCATTCCCTTGCAATGCGTTTGTCACTAAACGGATTTTGATTCAAGATGTACACAAACATTTTATTAACGCTGATTGCACTGAATTGAATTCGAATAGCAAAGACCGGCTGTCACAATTTGTTTATGTTATCAAATATTCTAGTCCACACCATTACCCTATGCAGCAAACAAAATCAATGCTTCCTGGGCGTGAACAATGAAACATTACAGAAAAGGAAGAAGGATAAAAGTAGGAAATTGCTCTACTGGAATGAGATGAACATAGTGAAGACATTCTCACTTTCCTTCAAAGAGTCATGGGAGAGACTGTTACTACCATACTGCAGAACTATAATCCATTAATGTTCAATTCTGTGTGGGGTGAACAGATAATCACTGCTACTAAAGGCAGCTAGCAACAGTAGATGTTTGAGTGGAATACATTTTTTGGAGGGGGGTGATTCACATTATTCTGACATTTAAAGTGACATATTCATTGTATTATCTTAAAACTAAGTTAACGTTATGACGTTATGAATTATTTGCATTTCCAGTCCAATGATGTCTAAATTAGAGACATGTTGCTATACCTTTAGAATAACTTTACACCCTGGGATTGGCGTTGTACAGATGCAGTGTTAATCTGTCTCGATAAATATTTAAAACATGGTGGAGAATAAAGTGGGAGGTAGAGAGTGTGCTTGTGTGGTCGACATGCTCTTACATCTTCTGCTCCAAGGAGGGAGGTGGGGGGGGGGGGGGGTGGGTGGGTGGTGGTGGGGTTGGACCAATGCAGGGGGGGTGCTGGCAGAACAGAGAATGTGACAGATCGGAAGGGCGTGGGGGAG
>JAOYMR010000026.1:14398340-14422390 GCA_025802075.1 Tenebrosternarchus preto
CCCCCCCCCCCCCCCCCCCCCCCGGCGGCCCGCCCCCCACCCCCCCCCCCACCCCCCCCCCGCGCCCCGCCGGCAGAGAGGAGGCTCCAACAATAGAGCAACTACACAGCCAGTTCAAGTCAGTGTGGAGCAGGCACGCAGGGCGAGAAGAGCGTTCCACCGTCACACACCTACCGAAGCAGGCGAGCTCGCCGTCATTCTGTAACCCTCGGGGGCACGGCTCCCGGCCTTGGACTTGAACTCGAAGCTCGGTGAGTGGCCGCGGCTGTGTGGCCAGGGCTGGCGAAGGGAGGACCGTGACTGGACCGGATGCCGGTGGATGTGGTGATCGCTCCTCCGCTGTGGACGGACATGCACGAAAGTGAGATGAAGCTGAAGATCAGGGTGCGGCGCATCAAAGAAGGACGCGACCTCCGAGGTGCGTGCAGCGCAAGCGCGGGGGAGAAGTGGGAGCGAGTGGGTGCCTAAGAGTGAGTGAGTGAGTATATAAGGGGCAGTGAGTATATAAGAGGGAATGAGTATGTATATGATAGGGAGTGAGTGAGTGAGTAAATAAGAGTGAGTGAGTATATAAAAGTTAATGAGTGTATATAAGAGTGAGTGAGTGAGTATGTGAGTGATTGAGTAAGTATATGTGAGTAAGTGTATATAAGAATGAGTGAGTGAGTATATAATAGGGAGCAAGTGAGTATTTAAGAGTGAGTGAGTGAGTGAGTGAGTATATAGCAGTGAGTGAGTATATGAGTGAGTGAGTGAGTGAGTATATGTCAGTGAGTGAGTATATAAGAGTGAGTGAGTGAGTGAGTATATAAGAGTGAGTGAGTGAGTGAGTGAGTATATAGCAGTGAGTGAGTATATGAGTGAGTGAGTGAGTGAGTGAGTATATGTCAGTGAGTGAGTATATAAGAGTGAGTGAGTATATGAGTGAGTGAGTGAGTGAGTGAGTATATAAGAGTGAGTGAGTATATAAGAGTGAGTGAGTATATGAGTGAGTGAGTGAGTGAGTGAGTATATAAGAGTGAGTGAGTATATAAGAGTGAGTGAGTATATGAGTGAGTGAGTGAGTGAGTGAGTGAGTGAGTATATAAGAGTGAGTGAGTGTATAAGATGGAGTGAGTAAGTGAGAGAGTGAATGAATGTGTTTGAGTAATTCAGTATGAGTGAGTGAGTAAGTCAGTATGAGAGAGTGAGTGAATGAGCTTGTAAGAGTGAGTGAGTGGATGAGCTTATAAGAGTGAGTGAGTGAGTGACTGAAAGAGTTGCTGCTTCTTAAGTGACTTGGTTGCCATGTGTTTTGAATGACTGTTGACCTGTTTCTGCAGCCTGCAAGGAACATTTACTGTGATGCCAAATGACTCTGTTTTCATAGTGCAAAATTACTAACACTGATGAAATGAAGAAATATGTAGTACTCAAATAAGTGTGTCTGTGTGTTCATGTGACTCCATCTGTCTGTGTTCACTCCCTTATAGAACAAGAGAGACTAAATGAGATACAGTAAGAGAGAGACACAGTGAGTCTTTCTTGAACAAGAGAGACATAGGAAGAGAGTCTTTTTGAAAAAGCATGACTAAGTGAGAGATAGACAGTAAGAGAGACTGAATGAGAGACTTCATGAACAAGAGAGCCGGCGAAAGATAACAAATGCTTCAGTTATTTATTTATTTATTTATTTATTTATTGCTATTATACACTGCATTATAGCTACATGAATACCAGGAGGATTATGGGAGGTCAGTTAACAGTAACTTGCACATCCTTGTTCCACGTTCACATTAACAAGATTGTTTGCACTTTCTCCATCTTTCTTATGGAAAGTCATAAGGTGGTAATAAGCATAGCACAGATGCACACTGAACTGTTTGCCTTCGATGGAAAGCATTCTGGGGTGATGGAGGTCATTAAGGCAATTAAAAACAGATATGTCTGGTGCAAGCCTGTTAGCGCTGCTATGGACTCTGACCTCAAATCCTCATAGACTGCAGCATGCCAGCTATCAGGAGGGAGTGGAGGTTTCCGTCAGAGCAGGGACTCTCTCCAGCTTCCCCACGCCGAGCTGGTCCCCACACCCGCACCTCGTCCAGACGTATCTGTAACCGGCTTTGAACGTCGCGAATGTGAAAGAGTGCAAGAATCCGAACCTCATTTAGCTCCTGTCCTGCCGTCAGTTCATCTGGCTTTGAGTTAATTATCCTCCGCCGAGCAGGGGAAGGCCGACGGTTCCTGACGTGGCAGGAATGACCTGGTGTCATCCTGTCGCTCTGAATGTGCCTTTACTTGCCTGAGTTGGCATGTCACCCTGCACTCCAAAACATATTTAGCTCAAGCTTGTTGTAGGCTGCTGCTAAGTGCAGACACACACACACACACACACACACACAAGCTATCTAGAACACCATGCATAGATAAGGGAACTGACCCCCCCCCCCAGTATTCACTTAATCTTTGAGATGAGTGGTATTTGTTCCTCTAGACAAAGAGATGTGTCGTCCACTGTACGTTTAGAAAGGCAGTTCAGGCTCTCACAATGGATTGTGATTACACTGCCTCTGCCCTCATGCCAAACAACAGAGAGGAGCATAAGCTGCCCCATGGAGCAATCATGGTGACACTCCGAGAACATGATGTCAGAAGAAGACTAAGAAAAAGGAAGCGCAGTTTCTAACGGGCATGTTGGGACGAAGCAGCTCTCCTCGTTATCTCATAAGCCTCAAATGATGGTACATTATCATGTCATTATCTTGTGGTGTATTGTCTAAAGTGTGATTACCGCGAGCCAGGGATGTTTGCTTTGTGGTCTTCCTGATTCACTGTTACACAATGACATGTACATTAAGGAATGACAGCTTTCAGAAAATGCTGCCATACCCACTGCTCTCTCTCTCTCTCTCTCTCTGTCTGTCTGTCACTCTCTCTCTCTCTCTCTCTCTCTCTCTCTCTGTCTGTCTCCTACAGTAAACTTTCAGCAAGTGCCATTGGTCCTAGATGTACACATCTTAGTTTTGAAATAGTAGTACCAGGTGATAGCCAAAACCAACGAGGGAGTTGAACGCAGATGGTTTGGGTGTATGTGTGTGTGTGTGTGTGTGTGTGTGTGATTGTGTGTGAGCATGTGAAGGTTTGGCCAACCCCCTAGCCACCCATGTGTTGAGCAATGATGTCATACTGCTTGGCAGTTTCTTTTAATAGTTAAAAACAGAGGCCTAGCTGAGCTGTAAAGACCTCGGCACACATCTGGAATAATGAGTGCAGGACCCTCCTGCCTTTCCCTCCAGCTTCACTTTATAAGTTCACTTCCAGGCACCATCAAGACCCACAAAATGCCTGTATAACTCAACTGCATCGCTCTACATTACCTGTGTTTTGCTGCAAAGCGTTAAAACCCTGACCTTTCCATGCACTGAGGTGGGTTTGGCTCACTGGTATTACTGGGAAACATGGCTCCATTATCAAAGAGCTGTACTCAGAAAAAAAAAAAAAAAAAAAAAAAAACACACTTCTCACCTTCGCACCACCTTGAGGTTTCTCACGGCGGCTTGTGAAGCCCCAGCAGAGTGAAAGGGCTTCACCTCACACTCACGCGGTTGGTGACAGGTCCTGTCATGATGTCATTCAAGAGTCACAGTATAATAAATCTGGTTAAGGCCTTTGGAACAGGGCCACGTGCTTTGATTCATTCCAGGCCGGTCTTGTTGGGTGACATCATGCAAAACTTAGTTTACATAGTTTGTTTGTTTTTCTTTTGTTTTTTTGCACAAGTAAGGCTGTGTGGCATGAGAGAAACAACAGACCAGTGAAGGCATGAATGAATGAATGAGTAAATGAATGAATGAGTTGGAAGATGAGTCGGTAAAAGAATATGTGAGGTCTGATATCAAGCTTCACTCTGTTCTCTTTCTCGCCCAGTCACATGGATCTGTTTACTAACACTTACGTCATGTCTGAGATCATCTGTTCTTTCATGCCTCTTTGACTAATTTCTTTGACTAATGTCCTCTTGTTCAAGTATTTCTCTTCTTCTTCTCTTCTTACTAATTCAGTCATTTTTAGATGAGCCATCTTAACAAATGTGTGTTCATCTTGTGCATATATGAATGCTTTGTGTGTGTGTGTGGGTGTGTGTGGGTGTGGGTGTGTGTGTCGAGTCAAGCACGGGATTTTAAACCTAGGTGATGTCACTGGCCCTGTATTCCTGCCTTACTTGGAAATTGAGCTAACACCTCCTAGATTTAAAGATGTGTCTCAAAGTGCACATTAGCGCAAGGCTAATTTGGTGCTCTGTTTATTCGTGACGTAATGTGTTGCCAAAGAAAGAGAGGGGGCAGAACGGACTCTGTTAGAGCCGTAAGATCTAAAAATACATGAACGTACTTTGGGAAATGGCTGAAATGAACTGGCTCAAGACAGATCCGTGACTGGAAAAGGTTTGTTTTCCTGAGTGAGTAAGTGTGTGGTGAATTGTGTGAGTGTCGGTGGGAGGAGGGAGGTTTATGTGAAGGAATGCCAGACTCTGAGCCCTTCGGTAGTAATGTTTGTTTACGTGTGTTCTGAAAGAATTCAGACCCAGTTCTTGAAGTTGCTCTGGGTTCAAATGCATATGTGTGAAAAAGAGCGTCCTCGTGTGTGTGTGTGTGTGTGTGTATGTGAGTGTGGACTGTGCTTGGACTGCCATGTTCTTGTGGCCAGCTTCATTGCCATAGTGTGATGCTGGTCTCTGGGAGAGGACATGAGATCATGCAGGAAGCAAGAGGCAGAAGACATTGACACCATATCGGCCTCTTAAAGGGCCAGGGGTTCCGTTTTCACCAGTCACACTAATTCCTCCACCAAGGTGGAGGGTGGATGAACTCAGCAGAATAAAAAGATTTTTTTTCACTGACCCTACTACACATGTGAATGCCAGTGTGATTATTAATAATTTAAAAAAATCAACTCCACAACTCCAAAGTTATAACAGGAGCAATGAAGTCTCGTCCTTTTAGGTGGAGGTTGATGTACTTACTTGGCCTGCTGGGTCTGGTACTTTAGTTAGGGATGACTTGGACTAGGCCGGATGCTGTTGCCTGAGTAGAGGAAGATCGTTTCCCAATCCCCAGTGGGAGATGGACTGAAGGCTCCTGTGCGTTTCGGAGCATTGGGATGTTAGGAAAGCCCCTCCATTGTTAGCGCTATGCCTCACTGCGTGCACAGTGCCCCTGCAGTTCTTATTCTTGCTTGGCCTACTCCCAAGATCCAGTGTATGTTGCATATCAAATTGTTTGGGTCAGTGCAGGTTTGTTAATGCACTATTTAAAGTTCTCTCTCTTTCTCTCCCTTGCCCTTTTTTGTCCTTTAGGTGGTTTTGCAGCCTTCTCTTCTTGTTTCCCTGATCTGTGTGAGGCTAAGCAGGCCTCTATCTTACCCCTGAGCCTCTCCCAGCCCTGTCTACCTGTGGCCAACCTGGGCCCAACCCGCATTCTCCCTCACCTCTACCTGGGCTCACAGAAAGATGTCCTCAACAAGGTGAGGGTGGAAAATGGTTGATCTAATAATTAAAAATATTTCGGTGAGTTTAGAGTGGCACTCCACCTTAACTTGTCATAAAAATGCAAAGTGAAAAAAATCCACAGCAGATTGTGATTCTTCAACTTTTCAGTAAATTTTAGATTATTATTATTATTATTATTATTATTATTATTATTATTATTATTATTATCTTGAAGGTATTCTTGTGTACATCAGTACATCATTTCAGCAGTGTATCTATTCTAGCACTGGTAGCAGGGACCTTGTGTATCTTTTTTCCTGAACAATAGTGTGGTCAGTTATCAAAAGACAGATTTCATATTTGTCTTAGCATTCCATCATCTTGTATTATATTTTATTTTGACACCAAAAAGGAAACAGGCACGGTGCCGTGACCTAACTGTCTGCCTGCACGTTCTGTTTCTTTTGTTTTACAAATTTGTTTTTGGAGAAAGGGGAATGGATTCATATAAATAATGGTTGTTTTAAATCTTGGTTGTTTCAACAGGAACTCATGGTTCAGAACGGCATTACCTATGTTCTGAATGCAAGCAACACCTGCCCTAAGCCTGACTTTATAAGTGAGAACCACTTCCTGCGCATTCCTGTCAACGACAGCTACTGTGAGAAGCTTCTCCCCTGGCTGGAGAAAACCAATGAATTCATTGGTAAGAATATTTCTCTAAACCTTGACAGTGTGCTGATATAGCACAGAGAGTCAGGCTTGACTTAGTCACCCCAGAACAGCTAAATTGTTTCGTTTAGAGTAATGACGAAAAGTAGGATTATAATTCAGGTCTCAGAGAAACGCTTTATGGGAGATCTGAGTGTTGACAACTGTCCAGGTGGGCGGTAAACCTAAACCTGATGTCCGTGCTGCAGTGGTATTGGTGGTTCTAATTGGCTCTCTCTCACTCTGTCTGTCTCTCTCTCTCTCTCTCTGTCTTTCTCCAGACAAAGCCAAAGTGTCAAACTGTAGGGTTATTGTCCACTGTCTGGCAGGAATCTCTCGCTCTGCAACTATTGCCATTGCTTATATTATGAAGACCATGGGTTTATCATCAGATGACGCCTACAGGTATAACTGAGTGAACTTTTACAAACTGAAACATACCAGCATTACTTCTATTAAATACAGTATGTAATATTAACAACTGATTCATCACAATGAGCATGCTAACCTTTCTTTGACAAATGACGTTTGACATTAAAATTCATGACTTTAAAATTCTTCTTTTAGGTTTGTGAAGGATCGTCGTCCATCTATATCTCCAAATTTCAACTTCCTAGGACAGTTACTGGAATTTGAGAAAGACCTGAGGCTGAAGACACCCTTAAGCTGCAGCCCTCTCAGATCGACGTCTGATCATCCTGAGGAGGCTGCAAAGCTTAAAGGTACAGAGGAGCAGAGCACGGAGAACCAGAACGTTCTTCAGACAAAACACGAAACACCCATGATAAACATCAAGCCTCCCTCACCTACCTCACTGCAGAAAGACCTCAGCAGTCTTCACCTCTCTACAGACCAAATCATCCACAGTAACAAGCTCAAATGTTCCTTCTCCCTTGACATCAAATCTGTCTGCGCTTCAAGCCATGACTGTCAAGGATCCCCCAGGCTCTCGCCATCAGACTCAGAAAACATGCCCAAGCTTTTCAAACTCGACAGTCCAAAGAGCTCAAGAATCAGATATCCATCCTCTCCATTTCAAGACAGGACAAGTACGACTGGGTCATGTTCGCCCACGGTGAGAGAATCACAGCTTAGATGTGAGAGACACAAGCGAGAGACTGGTGGTTCTGAGAGGTTATCTGCTGCAAAACTCTCCCTTGACCTAAACCAGCAACAGGTTGTGCAGGATTCCGTTTCTGACACCAAAGTACAGATGACATCTTTCCTCAGCTTGCCCCTGACTACCTCCACTGTCTGGACCAAGCACAGGTGCACGACCCAAGCCACTACACCCGTCACGCCCACCGAAGACCATCGCTGGTTCTTCGGCTTAGACCCAGATGTTCCAGGCAGCGGGAGCTCGGTGCGATTTGGTGCAACTCCTGCTCGGGCTGTGCTGGGCCACTGTGGCCAGGCTGGGGCTCCCACCTCCGGGGCACAGCGCCAGGACGAACGGCAAGGGACGCAGGATCTCCGCGCTGGCTGGCTGACGGAGGGAACGGCCGCCGGGCGCGGAGTGGCACAGGCCGAGGCGCAGTTCAAGCGTCGCAGCTGCCAAATGGAGTTTGAGGAGGGCGTTGGCAACGCACACAGCAGCGAGGACTTTGGGACACTCAGAAAGCAATCCAGCTTCTCAGGTAGCATGGAAGTCATTGAGGTGTCATGACAAAGATGAGCTTGTAATGACACTGGCTGCCCCAACACCCTCAAGACTCCTGTGAGAGAGTGTGAGAAAGAGGACAGTTTATTTATTTACAGAGATCTATTTTTGAAGAAGTTCTCTTCCCATCTGGACTGGTTTTACTGGACTGACACAGAGATGAGGGTGACTGTTCACAAACGAGGCTGTGTGCATGCCCCTACGAGCCACTGTGTTAAGCTCTCCAAAGGATAGTGGACTCAGGAGACTGACATCCCCAGAGTTTTAACGCTCACTCTAATGTTGTGACATTGAGCAGATGGCACTCAAAAGAGCAAATGTGAACTCATGCAAACATGTCATTTTGAGGTACCCTCCACATGAAGGATTCCCAGTAGGGGAAATTTATTTTGCAGCATGCGAATGTGGACAGTGATAGATGTTCTTGATCAACATAAAAGCAAATTTAAGTTTAAAAATAGCTGTAATATATTTATGCCCCAGACTGAGATCATTTCAGAGGGTTTTTTAAATACTTTCAACAGTGTTATCAACTGCCTCCATGGTTTTATTAGTTTGTGAACATAGATGGTGTGTTGAGATGAACTCTCAGATCTACTACTGTGCACTGGGCATGCTCAGAAATAGCTGGCTACCTATAGACAGACAAGCTGCATCCTAGCAGTACTAAAGCTTTACATATATCCAAAATTATTTACATATGTATATGTAAAGGACAAAAAAAAATAACAGCAATTATTTCAATGAACTATTTAATGTTTCATGCATTATTGTTTTAATTTATTGTATTGGTTTCATTCTGGAAATGAGCAATAATATAAAATTTGAAGACTTCTTCATTGTTTCTGTTTCTGATTCTGTTATAAAAATGATGCATACAGTGCTTGTCCTCTTTTTTTTAATTAATTTTTATTGGAGTTTCTCTGCATGCTGTGAAATTAACTAGGGTCATTATCTGACGCACATCCTGCAAAGCTTCGTGTGATTCCACAGGCATTATTTGAAATTACAAAGAAATTTGCAACAAAGCACAAGCAATTAAATATGTAACAAAATAGAAGAATGTGTTGATCACCTGATTTTCAGTGACTGCTCTTTATTCACAGTGTGAAATTTGCTTGGAAATTTATAATAAATAAAACCTTGGCAACTGAGGACAAATATAATTTCAGCTATAATTGATATTGTCGATTTAATGCTGTACTAAGTGAACAGATGGATTGTGGACCAGAATATCATATTAATACAGCAAAAGCCATAAGTTTGACTGGACTCTTAAAAATGCAAATTAAAGTGAATAAATTATCAGAGCTCATCAGTGGGACTTAAAATTTAGTAGATAAAAGTAAATTTAGGGGAGAGAAAAGAGGCCTTTGATTCTGTCACATGCACAATAAGCCCTGATTAGTCTTACTGTGGGTAAGTGGTCTGCACCAAAGACCTACATTAGCACTGTGCTAATGGTCACATAAATTTCATTCACAAGCAAAGGCCACATGCTGGAGTGTCAATATGAAGCATTGATTCATTGTAAGGCTTATTCCTGGCACTTGCTCCCACACTGATACTGACTACCCAGCTACCTAACAATATCTGAGCCACCCTCGGCAAGCTGACTCAACTACAGCCAGCAACGTATTAGAGCACTGAGGTTAATTACCGTCTGCTATTGTTGCGATCAACATCTAAATCTAATTGTGTATAAGTGATATTGTTTGCTAAGTGTTAAAGTCAGGAGGGTTGCACTGTGGAGATTTGTAGAGTGTCATTACAGACTTTCCACTCTGCATTCATGACAGAATTAGACATGCATTTAATAAAATATAGCCTTTGTGTACGTGTGTACGGGTTTGCGTGTGTGGATGTGCGTGTGCGCATGTGTGTGTGTGTGTGGTTAGAGTGTCCAGTGATTAGTAATACACTTGTGCAGGGCACGTCTACTTGCAGGTATGTATACACACACACACACACACACACACACAGCAATTTCAGTTACCCAAATTTACAACCCCACAGAACTGGCTATTTTAAATCTATTTGATCTCATTGCTCATTTGTAACCATTAGAGAAGATTACTACATGGAGTATGAAAGTCATAACTGTGAGCATTATAGAGCTGGACTGAGTAAACAGTGCCATGATCACAAGCTGGTGTGAACACTTCTCCATTATGTAGATCTGCCATTGAAAATACATTCACCCTTGGATACAATGTTACTTTTTTTTTGTTTTATCTGATCTATTCAGATAAACAATCACAATCACCATTTTTGGTAACCAGTTCTGAAGAGTATGATGAAAGAGAAATTGATGTTGTTGGTTTTTTTTCATTCAGATTACATGCAGTTTTGCATTATGAGAAGAGCAACTGACCTTGTGAATCAAGTGAGTTAATAATGTGTGTGTGTGTGTGTGCGTGTGAGCATAAGGGTTAGCGTGAGAGTGGGTAAGAGGCAGAGGAAAAGAGCAGTTGATTGTAACCAGACGTGGACATGTTGTGTGGCGGTCTGGCGCCTGGATCCAGGCCTTATATATGGAAACTGTTAAAGAACCATTACGTCACCAGAGAGTTTCTCTCTCCTTTCCATGATCTAGAGCAAGTGACTAATACAGCCTTAAAAATAAACAGGACTCTTCATTCCCCATATTCCTATCACCCCTCCTCCGAACTTACATAACCTCTGCTCAGAACACCATTTTTCTCTACACTACCGTCAGTCAGAGAGAAGAGAAAATGATCTTTTGACACAAATTTGAGAGATATTTAATTTATTTGTGTGTAGCAATGTGTTTCTGCAACAAACCCCCAGTTATAAGCAGCACTGATATTTTTGTAAGGTTACCCCAACACTCCAATGCCCCCCCCCACCCCCACTCCAAAATGAGGAGGATTTGTCAATAAGGGCTGTTGTATCCTTCACAGTGCAAAGACAAGAACTTTGCTTCATTGCTTGCCTTGCAAAAATATTTTAGACCTAAACCAAAAGCTATTCCTTTGCACCACTCAGTCACTTGCAATCAAAGAAGGAGCCCTCAATGTCTGTTATACCTAGTTCTCTGCATATGCATGGCAGAAAATAAATTACACCGCGTCGCTAGAAGAGTGAAACATACATTCGCATTTTGGCAAGTAAAAACGCTTCTACAAAAGCATTGGGAGTGTTGACCCTTAGCATAATACTGAATGGTAAGACACTCCAGCTATAAACATTGAAGATCAATGACGATTTCCATTAGTGCCCTGTTTGAGAGTCTTAGTCCGTCCTTGTGTCTGTGTGGTCCTTTCTGCCCTCAAAGTCACCCAAGTTCAATCTCTGTTCCTATTTTTGCAGCCAAAGCAAAGAGTGATAGCCCCCAATCCTATTTATTATGCATGAGCATGCAAAGCAATGCTTTTTCAACTCCTATGTCCTTTAATGATCTTTTGCACAGTACCAATACTGCGGTACAAGAGACCTTTAAAGAACCATTACATAAGAGACCATTAAAGGGCATAGGAGTTTATTATTAGCATGAATAAATAATGTAATTACAGTTAGTTTTGGTCAAGATCCATAGGAGCACATGCATTATAGTGGGCCATTACTGTGCCATTAAACTAAAGCTTTGTTGTAGTTAAATTATATCTGTCCGAGTAAGCTGTAAGGGACAATGACATTGCACAAATTAAGAAAAGGATGAGGCATAAGTTTTTAATATTCATTGGTTTTGTGTGCTTTTTTTAGCCTTTTAAAACTTATTTTAGAAGATTATTGACAAAATATATTCACGTGACTTATTAACTAGTAATAGTGTACAGCATCACTACATTTTTGCAAGAGGATGCAAGGATGGTTCACTGTCGTTCTTTAATGAAGTGATGTGTATGCACACACACGCACACACACACACACACATACAGAAGTGAGCTGCACGTAGGCTGTAAAGTGCGTGCTCGGGTGGCCGTGCAGGCTCATGCGTGCGCTTGTGCAAACGCGAGGCAGCAGGGGCCGTCGGGGAGGGAAAACGGAAGCGAGGAGGTGAGGTCATCGCTCCCGATGAGCTGAGCTGGTAGCGAAAGCTCCGGCAGCGGGCTCAGATGGTTTCCAATCGATCCCAGCTGAGACGGCTCCCGCCGAGCGACCTTGTCTGGCCCCGTAGGTGTTATTTCAGCTCTGCAGCACAGCGATTTCAGAGTGCCAAGCTGGCATCAGCACTGCAGTGTCCCCGCATCTTCAGAGAAAAGTGACAACAGCCACTGCTTTCAACCTACTGGCATTCTTCAGTATTTTGCTCTTCTTAGGAAACAGGAGGAGCTCAAATAAAGGTGCAATCTGGAAGGTCGAGCTGACTAGATACCTAATACGAATATCAGGAACGGAGATCGACTGGTCCTGTTTATACTGTCCTGTTACAAACGATTCGGTTGAATTTATACTGGAAAAAAAACCCAAATTGCTAAGAGGTACAAGATAGAAGAGGTGTGCAGACCGTTATCCACTGTTCTGGCTAATGCACCTCCTCAGTACTCCCAGATTTTATCTGGGGAAACAAATAAAAAGTAAACAAATAAATAAACTTAATACATTTTATATATATTGATCAGTGATTACGCTTTCTATAATGAAATTATGTATTGGGTTGTATTTATAATATAATATAATATAATATAATATATACTGTAACATGTTTTCTGTCAGGAAAGATTTATAAACGTTTTTCTAATCATTCTAATAATTCTAAATTCGTTTGGCAATATTTTTAACATGTGGATGTTTAAAGTCCTTTTTGTGCAAGGCTGTAACGAAGAGTGCCGATCTTAGGACACTTCAGATATTTCAGCGTATTAGACTAGCTAATTGTCCTATTTGTTTGTAAGTTTTGTAACTTATAATATTTTACCTATACGTGCTTGGGAAAATGTTTTTGTAGGACAGTGCCATCTGCTGCTGGGCTTGTGATATGTACGAACACACACACACACACACACACACACACGCGCGCGCACATAGAACGCGCACATGGAACGCGCACACGCGCACACACCTTTGCATTTAGACAAACGGTAGCGATTATTATTGATTTTACTGGTACGTATTTATTAATTTACAATATTCTTATTCAAAGAATGAGGCACGATGACGTCTGAGCTGTGCGTCATACGCACAAATCTAAACGTGCCAACAATTTGAATATAAACTACAAATCCCATCAAGCTTGCGAGTTCAGACCACATCCCGGGGAGTTGGGGTCGGCATCGGACCTGTGTTTACTTCCGGATTTCCTGTATATGGCAGAGCTTGATAACAGCAACGGTAGCAGTCTTACAACCTTACTAAGATCCCATGCCCCAAAACGCACAAGCGACACATCATTGGGGACATATGCCGTTAAATTATAATGGTTTTCTGACTGAAGAACAGACTTAAACCTAGACAACAGCTGGAAGCCAGCTCGCAATTCAGTACTATCTTTGAACAGAGAAAGTATCCTATTGCTACCCTTCGCAAAACGTCAAAGTCAATGCGGTCCTTCATTATAACGCTGGAGCTGTTTCACCGGTCCCCTCGTCACTTTTTCTGTGCTTATTGTTAGCAGTATTTAATTTTTTTCAAATAAGGAAGTGTTCCGTCAGCATCCTTCGGAGCTTTAGGAGATTACAAAGACCTTTCCGCTCGAAAAGACAGTCGAACGAGACAGTTTGCTTGGGCTAAAATAAAAGAAGGGGACGCCAGCCCTCGTTGGATTGACCCCTTTCAGTAACTATGGACTGGTTAATGGGGTGAGTACAATTATGATTTATATTAAGGCGGTAAGCATAAAACAACAACAAACAACGTGTTCTTCGTGTCAAGAAAAGATAGAGCTTTCAGAACTTCTTATGAGGTTCTTAGTGAAGCTTTTGCTTATCTAAATGATGAAAAGCTAAATAAGAAGATGATTTGTCTCTCAATTTTTGGCTGCCCACGGGGAACCAGAGGCGGGTTACAGCGTCCCATAGCCTTCAATAGCTATTTATAGTGTAGATATCTCGGTTCTTTTCTCTAGGTGCATGTGCCTCTCCTTTTATTTTCATCAGATGGAATAGTCTTTGCTATATGCTACTCTGCTAGCTGCTTTTTATTTCCCAGGAAGTTGCAGTTGCATCGTAAATTGCTTTGGTCTTTAAGTGTCTTGTTCTATGTTACCACGTGTGATGATTGCTGCTTAAATTGTTGGTCGTTGTTTCAACTCACGTAAGATAAAACGACACCACAAAGGTGTATATGTTTAAACTTGAGTTGTTTTTGATTCGTGCACGTTTTAACCTTTTTTTTTTAATGCCCTGTTTAGTTCCAAGATGTAGGACATTTAGCTACTTTACACGTGCTTCGAGTAGAAGATATGATGGTTTAAAATTGAACTGGAATGTAATCCAACAACAGTATGAACCAGCTCAACGTGCTCTTTACATGTTATGGTCATCAGATGTGAAGTCTGAACTTGCATTTCAGAAGGTGTCTGGAGAATGTCTTGACATTTAGGTGTGAGTCGCCATGTCACTTCTCCAGACAGATGAGAGATAAAACTCATGCACGAACTCAAGGAATCATACCTTAGGTGTCAGGTGAATATTGTGCAACTAACCAGATTTTGGTAACTTTGATTCATTTATCTGTCCTAAGTGACCATAATCTTAAAATGTATCCCCTCTCTTGAGCTGATTACTGGAATAACAATAGTATTAAGTCTAGAATATACTATTTAAAAGAAACAAAGATGATCTGAATCGGCACGTTTGATGCTTATGGAGGAGGCAGATGGTCAGTTGCATTTGGTGTTTCCACGGTCACCCCATCACTGCAGCCCAGATCCACCATGAGTCACACCTGAAAATGCACCATGGCTCTGATGCACCCAGATCAGCCTGCGGGACCAGTGTTTGGCATATTCCAGATACTTACTGCTATGTGTGTGTGTGTGTGGGGGGGGGGGTGATAAGAATTGCTAGTGGAGACAAAGATCCGGCTCAGCTGAGAACAAGAGTGATGCTGTCCTGCCAGGCAGTAATTAGGCTGAGTGCTACTTCCTGGTCTTGTCTGTGTTGTTTCTGGGGGAAGAAAAAGCTTAAAGATGATGCTGTGGTCTACTGTTTGGCGGACATTAATTGAAACGAGGATTGTCAGACTTCTTTTCCTAGCTCTTCAAGATCCCGCCCTTTCTTCCTAGTCTTGAAGCAGCCACATCTTTTGCCTCCTGATTGGCTGAACGATGTTCTTTTAGATGACCTCAATGCAAAGTAGACTTACCAGACTATGTCTGCATGGAGCTGAAAGCATGCCCCAGAGCTTTGGCCTGTTCTCAGCACTGGGGAAAGGGGATGGATTGTGATACACATGGATGTATCGTTCAGCACACTTGAAAGAAGGAGAGCCGGCCCTCCATACGTTCAGTGTCGGCTGATATACGGCAGGCCCACGACCTAGTTGCACTCTGCTGGGAGCCTGTTTTTACAACGAAGTCTTGCCAGCTGTCAGCTTCCACCGGCAGCCGTACGATCGAAAGCCTCGGTGTGGCCATGCGTAACGCAGAGTCGAGAGGAAAGGCCCAAAGTTGAACCAATTCAGTCTTTTGAAACACTTTAAGATTTACGGCCTCGCAACATGCTTGAAATATGAACGTGCAGAACTGGCCTTCACTCTGGTCTTTAAAGACAGTTTGGCATGTGGGAACTGGCTCAGTCTTACCACTGTTAGGTCAGCGTGCTGAATGTTTACAGTGTTGCATCAGCTTTAGAAAACCGACTAAAGTTCACATCTTTTCGTGGAGAATGTGACAGGTAACCACAATCTGTAAGGTCTGCTTTTTCAGGCCCGTATATTTCATTAGATGTTTGTCAGAGATCCCAGAGCTGTTCCAGCATGCTTTTGGCATGTCTGTTTCTGCCCTCTCACTTTCAGTGGTTTTAGTTTTGGGCTTTACTTACTGATCATAGATCAGCATGACCATAGGAACTCCAGCCCTAAACATTCAATCCAGTCTGAGATCTCCCCGGGCCTCCTAATCGCAGAGTATCGTCGGTGTCTGACACCAGGAAACGTCTGTTAATAAAGAACAGTTATCTGGCTGAACAAGTTTTGGAATAAAAAAGGAAGAACGCTAACCACTGAGGACTCCTACAGTGCAGTCTGCTGATGGGGGAATACATTAAGCAGGCTGTGTTAAGACTTGCTTACCAATTCGAAGATATTAAACATTGATGAACATGCAAGCCTTGTGTTAGAAAGTGATACTGCAGTTATGAGTTTTTAAAAAAGCATAATTTCATGTAAAAGGGACCTTGTCTTACTTAGTACTAGGGGTAGGGTTAGGGTTAGTACACTTCCTTTAATGGATTAGCAGGTCATGCAGCACATTTGATGGTGACCTTTGCATTCTGTCATGTATGTTCTTTGTGAAAAGCCCATCTGTGTACTGCCTCTGTATACTGCACAGCTTTTGTGGAGTGCAAGTATGTGTGTCCAACAGCAGTTCTTGCTCTGTGGAATCACGGAGAACTTTCCAAAGCCTTGCCTTCCACACCGAGCTCTCCATGGTTGCCCTGCACACAGCACTTAAGTGCAGTTAAAGAAATTCACTCCATTCAGTGTGTCTCATTCGTTTTTTTTTTTTTTTAATAGTTATGGTCACTGAACAGGAGCTTCAGGAAATCTTAGCCTATCACTTTAATGAACAAGAAGAGGCAGACATTAGCCAGGAAATGCACACCAGCGCTTGAGGCAGCAGGACAGGGATGAGATAGGTAAGCCTGTAACCCCGGTAACCCTGGTGCTGGTCGCTTGTTTTTTGCGGCCCTTGCTTCTGCTCGGAGGCAAAAGATCTCCCTGCGCACTCCGTCTAGAGGTCATTCACTAGATCCATTACCCAGTCCAGAATGCAGTTCTGCGATACTTCAGGGTAGACCTGACCACAAGCTCTGTGATGGTGACCAAAAGAGCAATTCTCGCAAAGGATTCTATTTAAAGAAAACACTTTTAGCTTTTGCATGCTCAAAATACCAGCGTCTCAGAGAGCCGTGCCGTGCACGTTTCCGAATGACCGATGAGGCTAGATGGATTTGAGTTGGCGCTTGAAGATGTTCAACGTTGCGCACGTATTTTAGCGCAGAGTAGAGTGGAAATTCGAGGCGGGGGCTCCTATTGGCTCATGGTGGTAGCTGGGGGTGGGATAGAGTACATCACCCTTTCTCATGTCTTCCTGCTTCCTATCTCAAATCAACCGCAGACTTTTTCTTATATTGCAGAAGGAGTGAAGGAAAGCACCTGATGCGGTTGGTCCACTGCCCCGGACCGGTGCAGGCTGGAGGAATATAGTACAACCCACAGGCACATATTGCCCGAGAATGTGGTGACACACTGACATCCTCCAGCGAGTGTGGCTAATACTTTATAGCTAATATGTGTTTTAGTTTCCATTTTCTATGCTAAAATATTGCATTTATACAGCCACACTCCCCCCCCCCCCTCAACACACACACACACACACACACACATTGTAGAGATGCACCAGTGCCTGTAAATTTTGCTCAGAGCAAGGCTCCCTATATTGAACTTACAGGCCTTACCATGCAGGTCTAATGCGTGTGTGGGCTGTACTGTTTTAAGGTCGCTGGGTACAGTGTAAGAGCCTGTTTATTTTGGCACCCAGTGACAGTAGTGTGGTGTACTGCTACCTCATAAGGTCTCAGCCCATGCTGTGCAGAGAGACAGGAGCTCGACTCTCTGAAGTGTGTAAGCCAGCTTTCATACCCCCCCCCCCCACCGCCTTTCCTCTTGTGCACTTCCTTTCTCTTTCTCTGTTTGTTTGTCTCTCCTTTTCATTAACTTTCTCTCCCACTCCCTGACTGCTTCTCTCACTCCCTCCCTCCCTCCACATCCCCTTTCCCTCGGTTAGTGGTCACTGTGCCGTGTTGGTGTGAGAGCAGAGCACTGAGCCCCCCCCGCCTGAGTGCGGAGGAGCCGTCATCCACCCAGGGCCCTCCCAGGTGCCTTACCTCCATGGTGCAGCCTCGCCTGTGGGGAGAGAGCTCAGCAGGAGTGCCAGAGACTCTGCTGAAGGAGGAGGGCAGAGACAGAATGTGAAACATCTGAGCTTCTGTTTAAGGAGTTTTTCCCTTTTGGATTCCTGAGTGCCTGGGTGTCTGCAGTCCTCTGGCTCCCTCAGGATGCCTTAACTGTTCAAACCTTCTGGCTCTTCCACTCCCCTGTGTTTTACCCAGCTTTCAGCTTGGGCTGTGGGCCAGACCAGAGTGCACTAGCAGGCGTGCACAGGCACCCCCACTTTTTAAGGTGGATTGCTTAACTTTCTATTGCCCTATGCTAAAGCTGCGCAGTGGGACTGCAGAGAGAAAGAGAGAAAGAAAGAGAGAGAGAGAGAGAGACGCGCACACACACACACACACACACACACACAGAAAGGCCTCACCCTCACTAGAGCTTCAGATGGATTACCATGTGTCATATCACACCTCTCACAGGCTCCCACCACCAAATCCCACAGGTTTGCAGAGACCTGCAATGCACACGCAGGAGTGTCTGCACACGTGCGCAAGTGCGCGTGCGCCGACTCTGCCTCTCGCCATGGTTGTCTCTCGAGACCAGACCGTAATAAATCGCATCCGCCCTCCTCAGCTGCAGAGGTTAGCCACGTCCTCACAACTAGAGCACTAGTTAACATGCACCTGAAAATGTGCACGTGCACGTGCACGCTCGCACAGACATTCATAAGATCAAAACGTGTATCAAGGCTCTCTGCAATTCCTGTCATCAGCAAATCTACCCCCTCGAGCCTCAAGACGTGCAAAAACACACGGGTGCACTCCTCACGTCTGTGCTCCTACTCCCGAAGCAGCCAGGCCAGGACCCAAAAGAACACACACACACCTCCCTCTCACGATTGCTCAAACAAACAAGACACATTAATGAAGAACGTTACCCTGGCGGTGGTGCGGAATGTTCCCAGATCTTTACTACCTCGTCGTCGTGAGCCAGGACGGTCCTTTCTCGTGGAGCCATCCTGCATTGATAAGGTCGCTGCCCTGGGCCTCTGGGCCCCGGTACGTAAATGCCTCGTGTTGAACAAGGCAATGTAGCGTTGTTTCTCATACAGAGGGACCCAGGTGAAACCTCTGCAGGCGTAAACTTCAGCGAGGAGGGATTCAACCGGGGGGGATCTGGGCTCGTACAGGCGCACGGGCGCCAAGTGATGACCGGCCCAACGTGCGATCAGGGAAACCGTGCTGCACAACTGACAGCAAGATAGATGCTCCGAACTGTTGCACCAAGGACTCAGTTTGGTGTCGTTCCATGCAGATGGAACCCGTTTTAAAAGCTCACTGTGTCTCAGCTGAAGCGCTACAGTGTGTTGGGCTACGGTGCTCAAACAATGCCCTTTGACCCCGTAATGTTTATCCTCTAAGCATGCATGTATGAAACTGCATCTTGGGCTAGAATAAGGATGGAAAACTGAAGCCTCTCTGGCTTCTTCTGTGAGGTCATCTGTATGTTGCTGAAAGCAAAAGCTCGATGTGTCATGTATTCTGGCTAATGGGACCGTAATCCCATAGCGTGGCTGGACAGGGAGAACGGGGATTAAGGGATGGGGATCTCATCATCTTCCAGCTGCCTCTGGGATTAGTGAATGGAGCAGTCCCTGTAGTGGTGGCCTCAACCTTTAGAGCAAGTTATGATGTCATTTACACCACCCCCCACCAATTTACTCCAGTTTCTTGCTTTTGTCTCGCATTCATATTATCCACTCTCTGCACACGCACGCACACACACCCTAGAATCTTGTGCAAACTTGCCGAGGCTTTTTCAGGTTCGTCTCGTTTGGGGATTACACGTGCCCGCCCTGCTGCATTTGTTCTCGTGCCGGTACTTTGTACCGCTGCCGCGCTGCGGTTGGCCGTTAGCTAGGTGCGCACTTGCGCGCTTTTAGTTGGCCGTTAGCGAGGCGCGCAGCTATGCGCTGCCGTTTCTCGGCACACAAGGCTCAACTGCCGCTCGCGAGGCCTTTTTTAGCGCGTGCTTAATCTGCTCCCTTGACTCCTTTCTAATGTGGGAGGAAGCACCTCTGGTGGTGGTGCGTAAAGAAAGCATTCCTGTGATTTTTGTCGCCTTTCCGAAATCTTAATCCCAGTTTTGCAATTCGTCGAGCTGTATTTTGTTTTATATGCCTGGAGTGGGATGTCGGTTTTTTGGGTATGCTTCGTGTTTCTGTACGTTTATGCCGATTTGCTGTTTTCTGTGTTAAAGTGAAAGTCAAAGTGAAAATTGAGCTGATTACTTCGCTATATTTGATGAACCACGGACTTTGCAAACGTTGGCTCAGCAGGAAAGAAATGCGATACAGAAAGTATACTCATGCTGACATGAGCTTCATTCAACCTAGTTCAAGCTAGTTCAGTCTAGTCAGATGGTGCAGATGAGCTGCCGGCCGTGAAAGTGGATGACTCTTAAATTCTAAAATTGGTTCTAAATTGATCCATATTTCAAGCACATGCAGTTTTTCTTCAATAATTATTTGTAGGTCATTGAATGTGTGCAGATCTGTATGAACTCATAATCAATACATTGTACATTCGTATGCTTCATTTGCTTAATATGTTTATTAACCTACACACGCGTGAGTGTGTGCGTGTGTGTGAGAGAGAGCGAGCGCGCACACACACACAAGCCAGTAGCGTTCAACTCCCCCACTAGTTTTGGACAACACACACACACTTTTTACACTTTGTAATGACACTGAATCATTATCATTATCATGTGTTTTCCAACATTAAAATAACTAGACCTTCAGTGTACAACAAATCATGTATGACAGCTTAACCGCTGTAATGTGATATGGATCTTACCCAGTAGGTGGAGCCAGAGCTTTAAATCAACCCCATGGCATCTCTTAACTATACTGCCTCTAAATTGTCTTGTATTTGCTAATTTTATTACGTATTTCTGTGTTTTGCATAATCAAATTTTACATGCAAAAGCGGCATACCTGTTTTACATGTCATTCTTAATGTAGCTTCTAACTTAATCTGATTCTAACTTATTGTGTTTCGAAAAAAAAAAAACCAAACAAAAAAAACAACCTCGGGCTGCTTAAATGCTTAAATCATTGTAGCACAAACCACTCCTAAACATAATTCTTTTCACCCTTTAATTCACATTTTGAATATTGTCCGCCCTGGGTAACAGATCCCAACTCTGCTCTCTCATTCTCCCTCATCCTCAAGTAGGCAGGGAGCTCGTCTTTCTTCTTGGGTGGTGTAGGAGACAGGAAGTGGTTGAGGGAGGAAGGAGCGGGAAGACGCTCACCCGCCCTTCCGGACGCCCAGTGAGGTTAAGGCACGGCAGAGCACTCCCTGCAGTCTCGAGGGAAATGCTGCCATCCGCAGGTCAAAGTACGAGCTGCACCTCTGTGACCATCTGCACAGCTCACCCGCTCCAGACTGGGTGTGTGCTGTATTTAAGTGATAAAATGAAATCGCATTGAATTATTTGAGCTCTTAAAAAAAAGAACGTAGCTTTATTATTAGAAGCAACATTGAGAGATTTTAGGGATGAATAATGTAACCTAAAAGTTATATTACATAATTTTCTAAGACAGTGGGATGTAGTTTAAAATCAGCTGCTTTTGGCTGTAGTATCTGAACAGAAGTAACAGTTATAGCATTACACTGAAGAATGTCTGCTATAAATGTCTTTAATACTTAAAAACATCAAGTGCACCTTTTCCATGACCTGGAACGCAGCCTGCATCTGCTGAACAAGTGAGCGATTCTGGCCCTTTGACGACGAGAGCCTGCCGGTTGCCCGTCAGGCCTCAGGATGACAGAGGCGCTCACCCCAGATGTGGCAGACTCTCACGTGTCTGTCCTGTATGTTCATGGTAGCTGTGCTGTGTGTTTTGTAGTGAATGGTAAACAATGTTTTCTCTTCCTGCATATGCAGAAACCTGACTAGGGCTTTCCAGGAAGGGACTAGCTATCGTCACAGATGTGCCGTTTTCAGTATAGCCTTGATCCCAGTGAGACATACCTGAAAAGGCCTAAATCTAGAACCTTCTGCTTACGTTTGCTGCATTTATTTATTTTTTATTTATACTTTTTTTTTTTTTTCCTCACAAGTAAATGTTCCTAGCATATTTAAGCCTGCTGACTGGACCGTCACGAAATGGCACCTCAGACATGTCCAGTCTGAATACAGAATCTCTGGCCTCTGCCTGTACTCTGTGATTTAGTCCCTCCCTCCATCCTTGACTTCCTCGCTCCCTTCCTCTCCGCTCCAGTGACTGTTCAGGCACTGCTGAGGCTAAAATTTGCCGTATCCAAGCTTTATACCGCAGGCTGCTTTGGGTGGAGCACAGCCAAAGGCCACACCCCTAAACCAAACCCCAGCTCCTCTGTTCATGTGAACAAAGTGTTCAGTGTGTACCGAGGGCTCGTCTTCTGCAGTCCTGGGAAACAAAACTCCCAGTATTTGCGCACACACACACACACACACACACACACACACAGAGGGCTCCATTTAAACTCTCACTTTGACAAATAATATCTGAAAGAGTCCTTTGCTGCCAGCGTACGAAAGCAAAAGTGGTGCCATTAGTTTTGCACTACATGCGAAGCCAGGGCAGTGAGGGGTTAAGGCATGGCTACGTCTATCCTTAGCTCACCTGTCTGTCTGCTCCGGTTTGGCTGATGTGTAAACAGGCCCACAGAGCAAAAAAAAACCCTGGACTACAGTAACGTCCCTTCATGTGCATAAACTCAACACAATGGAATTAGATTTTGACAGGTTTTTAGAAAGAAGTGGAGGTAGATGGCTATGATTGTTATTTTGTCTGGAGGCTTCTTAAAAAGCGGAGAAGAGGAATAGATATTGAGAGGAGTTATCTTTATCTACTGTCGGCTCTCATTGATGAACCAGCACACCAGTTAGCTTTTATGGTTATTACTGTTTAAGTAGCAGTTTACTGTCTAGATGCGTTCCTGTTGAACTTCTGTCTGGCTCACCTCTTTAAATGGAAAGTTGGGCGTCTGTCTTGCCTTTATTTGAACATTTTTCACACTACAAACTGCCATTTTACTTGGATTGTTCATTTCCTGCCATTTTTGGATTAAATAATACAGGTCTTCACTGCCTTAATGAGATTTAGAAAAACTGGTTCCTACTCTCTAAGTAGGTAAACTTCTTCATTTTTCCCCACAATATTGACTTCTACCACACTGCTTAGAGATGAACTAGAGTTAATTCTAGCCACCCTATCCATCATTTCTGCAGAATGCTAGAGTTCTGCTGGGAAGTTGAGTCCCTCCCTGTATTGGGCTGTTGCATACCTGCTGATTATAGCTCTCAATCTCTAATGTGAGTGTTAATTGGAGTGCAAAACCACAAACTTTCCAGGGATTTTTATCTGGTTCATGCTTGCCTTTGGCTCGAAAGAATCAGAAAGTTCCTCACTTAGGGAGTTTTCCCAGGTGTCCTGAATACCTGGGTCAGCACCCAGGACTGTTTCTGGGCTCCTTTGCTAGAGAGGCTCATTATCGTTGCTTTGCTTTCACACGGACGAATTCCCTCCGAACCCCGAATGAAACCGCTTTTAGCAGAGCAAGCCAGCATGAGACGTGTTCTTCGTGAAGCTCTCAGTAAAGACATAAACAAATGTGATCTTACAATAACCTTGCTCCAGTCCTGTGAAAGTCCTCCTGCAGCAGCTCCTGTGTCCTTTATTTCCAGGTGTCTCTTGTGTTCTTCCTAACATGGACCTTGTGTTTATTTTCCCCTTTACTGTAAATGTCTTGAACTATGCAGTGGTTGCTATGCTTGATTTGTAATTACAGGTCTAATCTTTGTTGTAGTGTATTAACTTGATCAGTAGCTTCTACAGTATAGCAAACGTCCACATGGCTGTTGACTAGTATTGTATCTGTAAAGCCAAAGAAGCAACAGGAACGAATACTAGAGCTAAAGTTCTCTAAAACACTAGCACCACCACGCTAAAGTTCTCTAAAACACTAGCAGCACCACCACGCTAAAGTTCTCTAAAACACCAACACCACCACGCTAAAGTTCTCTAAAACACCAGCACCACCACGCTAAAGTTCTCTAAAACACCAGCACCACCACGCTAAAGTTCTCTAAAACACCAACACCACCACGCTAAAGTTCTCTAAAACACCAACACCACCACGC
>JAOYMR010000026.1:14432179-14443028 GCA_025802075.1 Tenebrosternarchus preto
TTTTTACTCTTGCCTTCGGTAAAAAATTTTATTTTTTTTTTTTTTTTTTATATTTCCCCCCCCCCAATTTTTTCCAAAATTTTTACCCTATCGCAATGTGTTTAAACGGGGTGGGGGGGGGGGGGGGTTATCCAAGAAGTTCAGGCTGCTGGTGGTGTGAGGGCTTGGGGGCGGTGGTGGGGGTGGTTAGTGGTCAGGGTGGAGGAGGTTGGGTGTAGGGCTGCTGTGTGTTCAGCCAGCGCTGGCCCCTGGCAGAGGGCATGACCACAGCCTCCCCAGCCTCAGAGCAACAAGGTCGGGTTGTGTGCGCAGAGCGGCGGGCCTCCCTGGGCCTCCCTGGGCCTCCCTGGGCCTCCCTGCACAGAGACAACACGGCAACAGCTGCTTCCAGATCAGCGTCGGGTCACACACACACGCACACACAGCTTCATACAGTTGAGCTGTGTTATCGGTAGGCTTGGCAATAGCAAAAAAAAAAAAAAAAAAAAAAAAAGGGTAAGACGCCAACAGCTTGAGGGCAAAACAAGATTTCTGTTCTTAGTGAAAAGAGTCATTGACTCGGAGAAGAATTCTTCGGCGCAAAGGATTAGCTGAAGTAAAGAATAACCCCAGAAGCAATTGGGACGGATGAAGAAATGGCAGCGTGTGTTGAGCACAGATGCTTCTCTAGTTTCCCTCTTCAGTAATTGCTTTTATAATGATATACACACCTGATTCATCACACAATTACCTCAGTAATAGGATGATGAGGTAACTGCATTGCATTCAGAGATCAAAAACATTTAAGGAAACGTAAATGTCGTCGAATTACTATGGCTGTGAGCATTAACTTATTTATTGTGGACCTAAGAGGGAAGACGTATACATTGTGGCGTTTCATGATCCTACATAAGAGAAGGAGCTCTATTAATTCAGGCTTGAGATACAAGCATCCCAGCCTTGAGTCCTGATATCTCTGAAACCTCACGCTGTCTCTCTCCACTGGCCTTTACAGTGCTACTGTAGGCCACCAGTTCTGTCCGGTCTTCTGTTCTGTTGTGCCTCTATAGTTGTGTATCTCTTCCCCAGTCGAATAGCACATACACTAAACGTCAAACCAAACAAGAGCGTGAGATAAATAGTGAATGCAGTCATCCCACCCCAGCCTTGGATCCAGTCTGCTTCTCAGGTTTTGGCCAGTTACAACTCCCCTCCCCTCCCCTCCCCCACACCCCTTGCGTCAGGCCCCGCCCACTCCACAGGGTCAGTGCGGGGCGTTTGATGGTCGGCGCTGGGTGTGGTGGCAGTAAGTGAAAGGGGCTGGAAAGGGCCGGGTGAGCGAGGGCTGCTGGTAACACAACCCCAGCGAGCTAAAAATAACCAAGGCAGGAAAAGCTTGCATGTCTGGCGCCTCATCGCGTAATTGCAGGCCAAGGCTAAGTGTGCACGCGAGCGCCCAGAGCTCCCTCCACCAGCTGGGTCGGGGGGCTTAGTCTGCATGTCCATCTACTCCACCCAGGCAGAAACGACCTTCATATGCCCAGTAGGGGATGTTTGATCGTTTCTCATGCAAAGAGAATCCCAACCGATGATGAGAGTTTTAAAAAAGCGGGGAGGGGAAGGCTAGCGGAATACGCGGCTAAGGGCACTACTGACCCACACACTCCCCTCGCTCCCTTCGCAGGAAGTCGAAGACGAAGCCGAACGGGAAGAAGCCGGTCGTGGAGGAGAAGAAGCCCTACCTGGAGTCAGACTACACCAAAGTGAGGGTCATCGACTTCGACCTCAAGGAGCTGGTGGTGCTACCGCCCGAGATCGACCTGAACGAATGGCTCGCCAGCAACAGTACGTCTCCCGACAGGCCTTTCTTCGCTTTTCCCAGCTCAGAGGAGATTTTTAGAAACGAAAAATAAACCCTCTGTACAGTTCCCTACTGAGTTTAGTTAAAATGCGTCTTTTCAGACTTTCCAGACCGTGGAACCATGGGAAAAGCTCCACGGTCTTGCTGTGATTCGCACTGACAAATGTTTTTAAAACACCCCTCTGTTGTTGGACGCCTGTCCATCACAGGAAAAGAAGCAGTACGTTATTTCAGTTCCATAACTGCATGAAAGATTGAACTTCAATTAACATTCCTCAGCTCCAAGATCACACACCATTGTTTGCATTTCCCTTGATTTTTATCTGGAGTTAGAGCTTTCTGAATAGAAGGCATAGAGAGAGACACACACACACACACACACACAAAAAAAAACACAAGTTTTATTTTCAGGACCAGAGTGTTTTTGCAAGATGAAATCAACGGCTGTGCAAACATTTTACAACATGCCACTATATCAAAGCCTATTATGGCTAATGGTAACCATTACTGCAGGCTTTCAGAGTATAACTGGATTAGTAGTACTTTTTGCTTGAAAACTGGTGATTATTTTAATAACCCTTTTGAAGTTTATTTAATCTGATTAGTTAAACTGCAAGCTATTTGTTTTTAGAGATGAATGCATCAGGAGGTGATTCAAAAGATTTAACAAGCACTTCCACCCCACTCCTCCAAACCTTAAGCTAATAACATTCATTTAAATGTTTTATTTCCAGATTATCATTATCTGAATACACTATAATGACCTGTATTCTGTAATAACAGGACGGTGGCTCCTTCCATAATGACTAATATATAATTGCACACTAGATCGAGAGAGAGAAGTGAAGTTAGAATTTAGCAAAGTGTTTGCAACTGGCTTGGAGGCGGAGCTGGGGGTGGTTAGCGGTCAGGGCGGAGGAGGCTCGGTGTAGGGCCCTCATTCGAACCCCGACCCCCCCCCAACCTCGGAGCAACAAGGCCAGACCGAACACAGAGACAAACCGGCAAAATGCAAGGACCCAATGAGATTGTTTTGGGGGTGTGTGTGTGTTTTTATTAATTATTAATGACTTTTTTTTCCCCCTTCCTCTCCATCCACCCACAGCCACAACATTCTTCAATCTCATCAACCTCCAGTACAGCACGGTATCAGAGTTCTGCACAGCGGATACGTGCCCAGCCATGTCCGCCTGCAGCACGTGAGTGTCATGAGTGCGTGACCCGAATCGCCCAGTTACCCCTCCCACAGCTGGAGATGCCGCAAAGGCACAGGTGGCGCTCTCAGGTCACGACCCCGGGCCCTGAGGTCACGACCCCGGGGCCCTGAGGTCAAGCCACACCTGCATGCTTTGCTTCCCACACACTGCGTGGGAAGTGTTTTGACTCTCACTGATAAAGAAGCAATGGGAGTGCTCTAGCTAGAAAGGCATGTTAGTCAGAAGAGTTTAGATCTTTTTGTTTGTTTGGGTTTTTTTTTTTTTCCATTCTAGATGGATCAAACTGCATTCATAGATTCATAGGTTTTTGAAGCCTAAAATATCCATAGTATTATTCAAGTCCATAGCAAACCAAGAATCTACATTTTATTCTCACATTCTTCATAATAAATAAGAAAAAATAAGCAACATCCAAACAAGTATATCAGTAGCCCAGCATGAGAAAAATGCAGACGCTTTAGTTCAGGGTTGGAGTGCATTGCTGGGCCGTGCTCCTCATCGCCTGCTCTGCGCCTGTCGTTATTAGTGAAGCCAGGCAGCAGAGCTGCACTGTATGAAAGGCCCCGCCCCCAGCAGAACGGCCCTCTGTGAAAGGCCCCGCCCCCAGCCCTGGGTACTCTCGCATTCATCTTGCTCACCTGCTCGGCGATAAGCCAGACGCACGACCGAGGCCGAGGGCGGGGCCAAGGCCCCCGGCCAGCAAATCAAACGGCTCATGAGTAAAACCTATTCATCCTGGTAAACAGGTGGGCAGCTGTACATTTAGTTAATGACCCATCTGCGTGAGCTTGGGTGTTTAAGGCCCTGTGTTATCAGTTCATCCTATTGTCCAGTTATACGAGCTGGTGAGCAGTAGATGATATTGTTTGAACTGGGGAATATTGGAACTTTCTTGAGATCCCGCCCTCTTTTTCTGTCTTAGGACATACTACTGGTATGATGAGAAAGGAAAGAAGACTAAATGCACAGCACCACAGTATGTGGACTTTGTCATGAGTTCAGTACAAAAACTGGTTACTGATGAAGACAACTTTCCAACCAAGTATGGTGAGTATGGACCTCTACTGCCATCTGGTGTTGCAATGTGTTATGAGTCTTAAGAAGGACTAAATATGAATTAGATCCAGGTTTATGGGAATATAGTCCAGGCCATGACACTGGATATTTGAGTTTTCTCATCACCTATTGCAGATCTGTGTTTTTGTGTAACTCTATATTGTTCATCATTTGAATTAATTTAAAATATAAATTTATGGATTTTAAAATGTTTCTGTATTTGACGAAAGCCCTGACCTTTGGTGCATTCACACCTCACCATCTGCAGGGAAAGAGTTCCCCAATGCCTTCGACTCTCTGGTGAAGAAGATCTGCAGATACTTGTTCCACGTTCTGGCCCACATCTACTGGGCGCACTACAAGGAGACCGTGGTCATGGACCTACATGGACACCTGAACACGCTCTACACGCATTTCATTGTTTTTATAAGGGAATTCAATCTGATGGACCTTAAGGAGACTTCCATAATGGATGATCTGACGGAGGCGTTGTGCACCCCTCTGCCACCTGCTCCACAGAACCACGTCACTGAAAGATGAGGCCCAGACTGCCACCCATCCGCCATTCACCCCCACCCACCCACCCACCCATTCCCGTCCCTGGCGAGCCGCGGGGGGGGGTCTCCTCTCTGCTCCCCGCCCCCAGGGAGGAGAGAAGGACTACTGTCATGGCGCGTGCGCTGGGACTCCCAGCCATCTGACTCTCGGAATATTGTTCTCTTTTAGGACCCGTTCAGGAGTGGTCAGCCCGTCCTGCAGGGGGCAGCAGTTTGCTGAATTTGCCCTTTAATTGGGAATGATTCTTACTTTCCTCCCTTTTGTTTCAGTTGGCTTCCTTTGCTTCACACTTATGAGTTTGGGTTCTAGCTGTGAGACACTTGTTTTGTCTCCCCTCTTGTCCTCTCAGTGTAGAGTGACGTTAGCTCTTCCCCCTTCAGCATTTTATTCTGTTAAAGTAACTGAGCATAAGGAAGCTGGTAGCAGCACTTTCTCATGGTTTAATTGATTTAATAAGGCTGAATTGTAAACCCGTTTGTCTGTAGGGTCTCCTTAATAAGAAAAGAAAGTTGTTTTTTTTTTGAAGGGGGTGGAACATGAGTGGTGTGGGAACTTGAGGGGTTCAGACAAGCTTTCCCCGGGTCCTGAGGATTCCATGCTGCTTGTCCTTACAGAATCTTCTCAGACAGACCCCCCCCCTGCTCTTTTACCCTTTATCTCTTTATCTGACTAAACAGCTGCACCTTTTTTATTCTTATTTTCAATGGCATTACCACATCAGGTAACCTTATTCCTCCTCAGTGGTTATGCGGTCAGCAAAGACCTTCTCCTGCACTGGAGCCTAAAGCAGGCAGCCATGTTGGATCAGTCCAGGGAGCCATAATGGCCGGAAGGCCTGGCTTCATGGTGCTCTCCCATCTCATGCAGCACAGTGACAAAGACATCGCTTTTGTCTGCTACATTTGAATGCTGTGCTCATGGGCAGAAAATTCCACGTTCTTAAAAGTCCCCTAGCTAGCAAGGCCTGATAAGGTCCATGAAAATGTCCCTTCCAGGTTTAGCAAAAACATTGAATGCAAAAAAAAATAAATAAAATAAAATAAAATAAATAAAAAAAAAAGTAAAAAGACTGAGGATATGGCTGGGTCTGGATTGCTGGCAATGATGCACCATCATGGCAGGATGGAATTATTGATCAGCTCACTTTGCAAGGACATTTTCTGAATGGAGAAAGTGGAAAAGAATGTAAATCTAGTCTTTATTGTATTTAACTGTTTAAGTCTATTACCCAGAGCGTGTGAGAGAGAGAGAGAGAGAGAGAAAAGTGTAAGTAAATAAATACAAAAAGAAAGAAAGAAATATTATAATGTCCTCCCTTCATCACTGTTCAGAGAGTTCTCTTCGGTTGAGGGTTCTCTTCGGTTGAGGGTTTCTCTTCTTAGAGGGTTGGATGTTTTTCATTTTAATTTATTTATCTTTTTTTTTTTTATTCAGTTTAGTTTTGGCATTTTTCAGGGCTCCTCAGTTCCTGGCTTTCATTTTTATGTATTTTAATACTTAAGTTAAAAGCAATTTAATATTTTAAACTCCGCAAATTATAACCTAATAAAATATTTAAAAGGTGACAAAGTCATGGGCTGTTGTCGTTATTTTTGAGAGTACATCTGACATATGTTTGAGTGAATTAATGTTCTCGGTGTTTTGAACTCCGAGGGTTATAGGAAGCCAGCTGTATTTTGCACCAATCCTGTCTCTCCTTCATTTTAAGGCTCTTTGGTCTTCATCATCTTAGCCTCAAAATTGGATATAATCTTATTAAATATATCAACAAGAACCGTTTCAAATGTAAAAGTTGGTTTACATTTTATTACTAGTTATAAATAACTGAATCCATGTCATGTATTTAGTAATTAGCCTATTAGCAATTTTGTTTACAATATACAGATGACCCAAATCCCACCCCTTTCTACTGCCACTTGCTGTTGTGTTCTCCACATTGCTCACTTGTCTGCTCGAATGAATGCGGAAAACGCGCTGTCCTGCTGCTTGAGCAGCACGTCGGGTCTGCCGTACTCTACGATGGCGCCGTGCTTCATCACGAGGACGATGTCCGAGTGCAGGATGGTGTTGACGCGGTGCTACGAGAGAGAGACCCATGGTGACTCGACACAGGGTTCATCACAAACACACACACACACATCTAGTGTACATGTTTGCACTGAGGCGCACAATAAAATATTCAGCGGAGGAAGATTTTCCACAGGCGAGACATCTGTAGGTTCACTAACAGCAGAGGTGGAGTGCAGAGGTTTTCTGGTTGCATGCTAAATCAAGGAAGTAGTACTATGAAATGTACAGTATTGTACAGAACCGTGAAAGATCTACAGGGGAAGACTGACATGGTGGAAAAGATGAAAGATCTGGGTGAACTGAGTCAGTAAACGTATTAATGTGCTCAATCCTCAGACCCTGCTGCGACACCGTTAAAGGTGGCAGGACCGCACCGACAATCTCTCCTCTCCGTAGCGCTGCTTCGCGTTTAGCAGCAGGGGGCTCCTTCGAGTACTTACGGCAATGTTCAGCACCGTCCGTTCTGCGAAGGCGGTCATGACAACTTTTTGCAGTACGCTCTCCTATTTGGAAGGAAGAAAGAAAAGATGCAGAGGGGTAAGAGCGAGAACGTTCCTCTGAGCTCGTATTACCGGACATCTTTGCTGTTCTCACGGTGGCCATGTCGATGGAGGCTGTGGCTTCATCCATGATGAGGATGCTGCTCTTCCTCACGAACGCCCTGGCCAGGCAGAACAGCTGCCGTTGGCCCTGACTGAAGTTCTCGCCTCCTTCTGTCACCATGGCATCTGCAGAAGAGGACAGAGTAATTCGGTTTAAAAATAGATAAACCCTAACACAGTCTCCAAATTCCACCCACAATTCCAAGTCAGAAGTTTAAATTGCTCCTTCCGTCTTTTGTCCTATCCACTGTCAGAGTTTACATAGGAGGCCCAAAACTCATTGCCACGGCAACAGCGAGTTCACTCTTCAAAGGGCCGGGTGTCTCACCTAGCCCTCCAGGAAGGGCTTTGACCATGGCTTTGAGCTGAGCGATGTGCAGAGCTTCCCACAGCGTCTGTTCAGTGGCCTTTCTCTCAGGGTCCAGGTTGAAGCTGAGTAAACCAGAGACCCAGCCTTAGTGTTGGGCTGCAACCCACTCAAACTGCACCGCTGTTCTGTGTTGGGGATTTCGCTGTAGCTTTTGCTAAGCATGACTTACCGAATACTTCCGCTGAACAAAATGGGGTCTTGTAAAATTATGGAAAATTTGGAACGCAGGGTCTGAAGGGGTAGTTTAGCAATGTCGATGCCGTCGATAATGATTCGACCTAAGAGGAGGAGAAATCGGAGCGTGAGCTCACGAGAGACCGCCGAAGGACGGAAAGGATGGCTACCGTAATGCACCCAAGGACGAGAAGAAGCCTCGGACCTTCAAACGTGTCCACCATGCGGAAGAGCGCCAAGGAGAACGACGACTTCCCGCTTCCCGTCCTCCCGCAAACGCCCACCTGCCGAAACGCAGCACGTTAGCGCTAGAACCGCCTCCTGTGGCTAGAACGCATAGCAACGTGAGGTGCGAGGCGCCTTGGTCTGCGTTGCCTTTTGTCCGGGCTTGACGTGGACGTTGACGCGCTTCAGCACGGCCTTCGGGCTGCTGTCGTAGCGCACGCTCAGGTTCTCCATCCGGATCTCCCCACGCTCGGGCCAGCCCGGTGGGAGCTGAGCTGGGGCTAGAACATCAGAACATCAGAACACGTCCGAACGGATAACCACCCGGTTACTAAAGTGGGAAGTAAAATACAGTCGTATCCACTTAAATCCGGTTCATCTGGATTAAGGAGTACGTGAAATCTGTAGCGTGTGCTACACTTGTTTCTCTTAGTGGCTCACTCAGTTCCCCGTTGTAGCTCTCTGGCTGGATGAGCAGCAGGCTGCTTATTCTCTTCACGCAGCTCAGCTGGACCTCCATGTCGGCTAGGTTACGCACCATCCAGTTCAGGTAGTTCGACACCTGCGCACACAACACCGCGCTCGGGTGAACGTCAAACACAGCCGCGGAGATGCAGAACAAAACCGGGGAAGGGTTAGCAGAGCGATCTGCGTAACGCGTGTGCATGTTTGATCGGTAAGAAGGCTTTACCATGAGAGCGTATGTGAGGCCCAGGCCCACTAATCCAGCTGTGATCTCTCTGTATAGAGCACTGGTGATGGACGCCACAGCAGCGATCAGGACAACAAAAGCCCCAATGTACTCCTGCAGACCCAGTATTAAATCTGTTAATACTGTGGTATCATAAAAGGGACATTTAAAGCTCTACTATAAAAATATTGAATTTAATAATACCTCTATATGGCTTCCTAGTGGACACAACAATAATTTAACTTAATTCAATGATCCAGTGTGTGTGTGTGTGTGTGTGTGTGTGTGTGTGTGTGCGTGTGTGTGTGTTTTGGACAGAGATCCTTCATCACTGATGCAATCAAAGTGCACCTTAAGTTCTAGGAGGTGGAACCAGTTATTATAGAAAAAGTAGATATTTAAATAATAACATTCATTCCATGGTGTTTCTCCAGTGTAAAGCTGATTCTATTCCTTGTGAGATATACAGTACACAGTTCCTGCAGGTGATAATTGTATCGAGCCACTTATTTTAGTAGCTGTGTTAATACATTGGGTGTGTGGGGCACCTAGAGCAGTTGCAGCCTACAGTACCACAGTTATTATTAAATGATTTATCTCAATCCTGATAAGCTTGATGATTTTGTCTCGATTAGTGGAGGGTTTTGCATCTCTGCAACATCCTGGAAGATTCTGAAGTGGGTAAGTATAAAATGAATCACTGATAAATAAGTCGACACCAAAGGAATTCTTGTTTTCCTAAACACTAGAGTGTTACAGGTCAGTGCATCCACTCTCTGAACAGGTAAAACAAGAGCAAAGTCACCATCTTTGACTTCTTTAGGAAATCCAGCTATTAAAATATATGTTCAGTGTATATTCCAGAACTGGGTGGAATGTGGTGAAAAAAAAAAAAAAGAACAGCTGGAGCTGTTCAAATGTGCAGGTAGCGATACCAAAAAAACGCCAATGAATGTTTCTCAACAAATCCAGCAAGGACGTTTGTATAGGATGGTCCCATTTTAGTCTCCATGCTAACTGCAACAAATCTGTGAGTTATACTTGGAGGTTTAGAGTCATCACAGGCTCTACAGTCTTAAGTGAATATCTGTGTGGGAAGGGACAAGTAGATAATTATACATTTAAAAATGTAATTATGATTTTTAGGGAGATGACAAAAATGGCTACAGCAAGGATTATCTACAATAAGTCCTGATGAAACAACATGAATAATAGTGGACTGAATGGAGCACTGTAACTGTTTGAGCTGTTCTGCATATAAAAGATGGGTTCGGATTGCGATTACTTCCTTTTGTTTAATTTTTAAATTAAGAATATACTACCTTAGGTTTTTAGGAGGTTTGCTGACATGTTACTAATTGCTCTTTTGCAGGTATTAATACAAATCTGGGACTAGGCCATTTTTGGCCACCAGAGGGAGGCAAAGAACCACCTTGCAGTAATCAATAGGTCCAGTAGTAGTATTGTTTTCTGTTTTTTTAAAGCAGTCAACCTCTTGTTTGTATTTAATCTTAGTTTTAATATTACCTGTTTTTTCATAATGTTTATGGATTCTTTGAACACAGCTGCTATTAGTCTCATAATTCTCCTGCTGCATATAAAGGGAGTAGATTGCACTGACCTGTAGTACTGCAGCAGTGGTTATTAATGCAATTAAACATGAGCTGGAACCCCTTTGGGATGCAGATGTCTCAAATATCTTCATACAAAGGTGATATGGCTGTTAAGTCTAGACTTAACTGAATAATGACTAAATTGGAGATAGTACTGTGCAGTTTTATCTAGAAAAGATGTGTATATACACATACGCTTACCGGCCACTTTATTAGGTAATGGACCTCCTTTTGCCTTCAGAACTGCCTTAATCCTTTGTGGCATAGATTCAACAAGGTGCTCTTCTTCATGCCTTGGTTATAACGGTTATTTGAGTTACTGTTGCCGTTCTATCCGCTCGAACCAGTCTGGCCATTCTCCTCTGACCTCTGGCATTAACAAGGCATTTGCGCCCACAGAACTGCCGCTCACTGGATATTTTCTCTTTTTCGG
>JAOYMR010000026.1:14443626-14455606 GCA_025802075.1 Tenebrosternarchus preto
CAGCAGATCGTCTTGGCCATGTCTACATGCCTAAATGCATTGAGTTGCTGCCATGTGATTGGCTGATTCAACATTTGTGTTAATGAGCAGTTGGACAGGTGTACCTAATAAAGTGTCCGGTGAGTTTATAAATGATCGTGAATTATGACTGTGAATAAGTACAGTATACTGTAGCAGAAGATGTAGAAATATTCAAAGTTGTAGTGAAGTGGACACCAGCTGTTGAAGGAACTCTGCCCAAAATGTCCAAGGTTTCTGGAAACCTTGTGTTCTTCACTGCAGTGCTGAATATATTATATAAATATCCTCTATACAGGAGAGATGATCTGACAAGCAGCTGCAAAACAGCTTATAGTCTGGGAAACTAATATTTTTCCCTCCTCCTTTTTACCATGCGAACTTCAAGCCAGCGATTGGCTGCTGTAAGAAAGAGGGAGGCGATGTTATTGGCATCTGCATAGTCCAAAAGTTTCTTCTTAAATCTGTGTTCATGTCTGTAACCAAATACGGATCAGGCAAATTATGGCCAGGTGAGGACAATACATTACATAATACAGAATGAAGTTAAGTCTGTTTGACCTGTATGTCTTCCTGTACTATACCTAAAGGCTCGGATGGTGGAGAGACCCTCTATGGTCTCAGTGTAGTGGGAGAGGAGAGGGATCTGGGTGCTGTCCTCTAGCTGCTGCAGATCTCTACACACACACACACAACCATTCACACCATCATGACCAAATACTAAATGCTATGTTAGATATCACAAGCCAGTAATTATGTCACATAAACATGTTATAAGCTGACAGTTCCATGAAACCTCGACTACTGAAAGGGACCCACCTGGATGCCACACGGAAGTACTTTTGAATGAAGTAGCATGTGACGGCCAATGGCAAAAGGGCAACGAGGAAGACCGGTGTGACATAGGAGATGACAGTCACTGCTGACACGCACAGCAGAGTGGAACGAATCAAACACTCCACTGTGACCGGGATGTGCTGGGAACACAAGTGTTCAGATCCCCTCACTTATGCTGGCTTTTAAATACAAACACCGTCCAATAACTTGCTTTACTGAGACCCCCACCCCAATGTATGAGGCAAGGAAAACAGTGGCAAAAAAAAAATCCTGAAGGTGTTAAAATGCTAACTCATCCTGCTCTGTTTCTTCTCAAATCCGCAAAGAAGGCGCAAATAAATGCTGTATGGATTAAATTTACATAAGAACGAAGACGACGTTTAACTGAAGCAGTCAAATAAACATTTTCTTATGAGGGTATAGTTAATTCTAATTACCTTATCAACAGTGTTGGTGTCAGCAGAGAACCGGTTAAGAATACTGCCAAGTGGCGTTGTATCAAACAACCTGCAAAGATTCCAGAGTGGTAAACATTCTCAAAAGGGCTACAAATGTAATTATCATTTTGTCCTTGAGTTTCAAAGCCAAACTGCTTCAGACAAAAACACTTCAGTGTGAAGTGGCACCAGACACTTTGGCAAAATGTACTTGGACAAAAAGACATCAACTGACACAGTCATCCAAACCCACCAAGTGATGTTAAGATCAGTGCAAACACCCACCTCATAGGGGCGAGGACGATGGTGTGGAGGAGACTGCAGTGCAGTTCCTTGGCCGCCCGGAGGCCTATCCACTCCACCAGCAGAGAGGTGACCACACACAGCGCTGTGCCCAGACAGCACAGCATACAGAAGACCCTCAGGTATGGAAGATGACTGAACGTATAATCCTGGTCAGGAGGAAGAGAGGTGGGAGGAGTAAAGAGGGGAGAGGCTTCAAACACCATCCTAAACACCCAAATTTCAAATATAAAGCTCATTTATATTATACAGCTCCTCATCACATCAAACATGGGAATAAGTCATTGTTGAGGACTCGTTCTGCAACTTGGCCCGAGCAAGTCCTACCAAAGAATCTCAGATAACCCCCTCCCGCCAAGCCGTGGCTGTTTATCCGTGTAACCTCCCACCTGTCTGGCCGTCCGGTTGCCACCTGCGGGCGCGCCGATGGCCTGAGTGGTCCAGTGGGCGAGCCAGTAATCTATGGCCAGCATGAGCAAGTGCTTGGCGAGCTGCGAGACCAGGAGCAGGGGTGGCAGCAGCAGGCCAGCCGCCCGCAGGTACGTCCCCAGCGAGCTCCACGGGATGGAGGCCCTCCCCCGCAGAGCAGCCGCCAGCCTCTCCTCGTCCGTTCCCGCGGAGCCACCTGTGGGATGAGTGGCACTGTGAGGCGGACGCCACTCCGCGCCCGGGTTAAGGGGCATACGTGGAGGTCGGTTTGGGTGACAGGAACACAAGAGCGGTGAATTTTGAAAGATCCTCACAGGTTTGGATAGAATAAAGCAAGACTCCCTATGAAGAATTTTGAACCACGCAAAGAAAGAGCTTTTATGGACAGACTTAGGTCCAATCCCTTCTCATATTTTTACCCCTATCATTTGTATACAAGTGTCCCCTTGTTCCTTGGAACTGAGTCACAAGGGGTAGCAATTAATTTTTTTTTCCCCCTACGAAATGGCGCAACCCATCAAGAACCTATTATGTCATTAGTAGAGTCCTCGGCCTCTTCGTAAACAGACTGGGCTACAAAGACAGGCATTTCCAATATGTCACCGTTGAGTGTGGTAATCACTCTTACGTGGGCTCCTTTTGCAGTTGTCTGCAGTTCACAACTTCAATTTCAAGCATCAATCGATCACCAAATAAAAAAAAAAAAAAGAACTGTTTCATTATCAGCCAACCAACCCTGCCAGTCTGCATTGACTTTAGAGGCCCAGTAAAGTTCAGCCTCTCACTGAAAGACTTCAGTAAAATCTTGGGCGTCATATGTCTTCAAAGGAGGCGAATGCGGCATGAATATATAAAAATCCAGGATTGTCACAATAACGACGTAACATTAGCTAGCTACCAGTACATTAGCATACTACTACCGATTTTTTTTACGATACGAAGGACTATAAATAACAATAATCGTAATTGTTATGTCAATTGACATAACAGAGAAATGCTCACATTTATGGATTCTTTTGGCCGTTTGTGCAGCCATTATGCCGGTGATTCATAAGACATTGTGAGAAACGTTTCATAATACTTCGTTTGGGGTGCCATTTTGCCATAACACTCCACCCTAGTTCTCTATCTCAGCAAAAATCAGGACACCATTCTCCTAAATGTGTACGCGAGAAACGAATAGGCCTAAATGATTTACGTGATACAGTCAAAGTGCGGCCATCGGTTTCAAACAGACACCTTTAACGTCTCAGACAGTAAAATGAGAGCCAGGTGGCATCCCACAAATCCACACAAGGGGAAGCCATTGATTAAGAAAACGACAGACACAGATCAGAGCACAGTTACGAAGATACACATGCACACACAATACGGGTGAACAGGAGACGAAGCTGCACAGAATACAGACATTCACCACTCCCATGATACAGTACTAAACAGAACAGTGTTTATGGACTGAGCTAACATAATGATGTTTGTTTATGGATATTTTAGGTAAAATTGGTTATATTTGTACAATTTCACAAATCCTCACATTCTTAAGCATGTGATAAAAGTTCACTTCAAGACAGACTCATTCAGTTAAACTGTTATAGTAGCAGCATTGAAAAACTGATATTACCACTGATTCTGTCTCTCCGCACTGATCTCTTTTTACTGGATAGAGAGATAACAGATCACCTCTGACTGAAGTTTTACCTTCATCTTCATTAGTGCCAAGGCTGTCAGTTGAAGACATCAGTGTCTTCCTGAAACTCTTCCTCCTTAGTTCAACAGCATTGTCCTGTTTTCAAAACAACATTTTCAAAACAGCTATCAGTATCACAACCAGTACTGTAAACCTTGCTCTTTAAATCATACACAACCCAGTTTACCAGGAAAAGAAAAATCTACCTGCCAGCACAGAGATGAGGTAAATATGGCTGGACTATTAGTCTTGCACGAATCGTTAGCTTGTTTTAGGTAAACTTTTCGTCCTGATTCACGTTTAGTGCATTAGTTTGCTTTGAGTGCTTTGAGTATTAGCAGAAATGCCACATTGCTGATGCGTTTCATTTAACACTGAATGAAAACCTCTTTAAGATAAGCCCGTTTTATGGCCTGACATACGAGTGAGATTTCTCTCAAAACCAGCTGCGAAGTCATTAATGCATTAGGGCACATGGTAAACCGAGATGTTCTTTTTAGACTCAGACAATGAATTTAATGAGTACTTTGATGCCAATTACCTTGTTTTGTCTGTTCATCAATGTCTTCCAATGGTCAAACAGTTCAGGCTCCACACACTGGATGTCCTTTAATGTTCCCTGGATCTGGACTGTACCATCTTTCATGGCAATAATCTGGGGGATTTTACAGAACGTACAGCAGAATCACACTGTAATTTTGAGCCCCAGACTATGTTGCTTTGAGTGTGTAATAGAGGATTTGTCTTCACCCAATCAGCATGTGGTAAATACTGCAGTTTGTTGGTCACCAGCACCACAGTCCTCCTTTCCTGCCTGAGGAGCTTCAGAATGCCCTCCTTCATCAAATGGTCACTCAGATGGATGTCCAGGGCTGAAAACGGGTCATCCTATGGGCAAGTTATAGAACCACGGTTATCTGTTCCTACATAGAGGTATGGGTCGTGTCCATTTCAATAGCTTGTTTGTGCACAAAATCAGACGTTCTGGAGGAAGTCCTCTAGGTCAGAGTGCTTGACGATACAGCCCATGAGCACCCTTGTTCAAACGATACAGCTGTGTTGGCGTAGTACAGATAGCAATGAGTAAACATGAGAAAACAAAGTCAGGAGTCTCCCGTTGAACTCACCAAGAACACAACTTCAGATTTCTGATAGAGGGCTCTGGCTACACTAATTCTTTGCCGTTGTCCCCCTGACAGAATTATACCCTGTTGGAGAAGGAGAGAAACACTAAGACAAGAGTGCTAACATGCATGCATCCTATTAATCTTGTATAAACAGGCCCACCCTCTCTCCAACCACAGTTTGGTCCCCTTGGGGAAGTGTGTCAATATCAGGCTGCAGTTGGCACGCTTTGATCACCTCCTTATACCTGAAAACACAAACGGGGGATAGACAAATAACGTAACACCTTTTACCCACATTCATCAGCACTGCCAGGACAAACAGCCAAGCAAACATTCTGCTGACCAACCCTTGTCAAACAGTTTTAAAAACCTTTGCTTAAACTGTAGATAATATAAATCACTCTACATCAAAGATACATCTCTGCTCCTCCAAGGAGTCCAATGTCTTTGAGTTTGTTTGTTTGTTTTTTTCACAGGCCGTCATTTGAGAGTGGCTCATCCCACATACGGTGGGCCTTCCCTCTGGCACAAGGGATGCTCAGACACTCTACAGCACCTCAGTCCCACCGCACTCACGCATCTCAGGATCTGTTCAGAAGTGACCTGCTCTAACATCGCATCTTCTCCCTCACAGTTTCAAGAAAATATGGTCATCAGAAGAAGTCAGGAGTGATCGCCAAGAGCGTTTTTCTGTTTTGTTTCTTCCTTTGCGTGTTTCGGTGTGGCCTTCAGAATGAGGCGTTGTGTGTGTGTGCAGAGTGGTGTGACTGATTCAGCAAAGCTGAGTGTGCAGTGACTATGACTAACCTGGAAATGAAGAAGTACACAAAGACTGTCATCCTCTGCTCTTTCTAGAGACTAAACAGTACCTTTTCAGGTTGGGGGCCATGTCGAACAAGATATTTTCCTCAACCGAGGCATTGAGGAGCCAGGGCCTCTGAGAAGCGTATGCCACTGAGCCTCTTGTAGCCCTGTTTGTCACAGAGAAATTCAGATATAAGCAAACTGATACACTGAAATTCTAATTCAATTAATACTTTTCTCATATTGTGCAAAGTGTGTTACATACCGAGTTGGTTTTGGCTTTGTTACATGATTAAAAATTAGTCTGCAAAAAGGAAAACAGTAAATGTAACACTTTCAAATGCTTTTTGCTGTCCTTAATCTACAACAAAGTCTTTGCTTCTTTTGATTCACAAATAAAAAAGCAAACTGTACCCATCATCTGGTTCCTCATCAGGATTTGGTAATCTGTTTAGTAAGTATATGCACATTATATAACGCAGACATAAAACAAAAACAAATCCAGCAGATAATAAATAAATAATAGCATTATCAGGAGACCTGTTTGTTACCTGTTCCATGTGACACTTCCTGAGATCTTCTTCATCTCTCCCAGAGCAGCCAGTAACAGAGAAGACTTTCCACAACCCACCTGGCCGACAATCATCGTCAACTGACCTAACACACACACACACAAACACACACACACAGACAACGCAATGACAAATCACAGGGAAAAGGTACCACGAGAACCGAATAAAATGATAAGAACTTACCAAAAGGTACTTTTATGTCAATGTTGGTCAGTGTGGGACATCCCCGAGTCCAGGTGAAAAAGCCGTTCATGATCTACAGCACATGAACATCACATACACGTACCTTTAGTCAGTTTTCACTATACTGACAGTAGTGCTCTTAATTTGGAACTGGCAATAGCTCAAATCTGACCTTGATACAGAAATTCTCCTCATCCTTGGGTCCAGAAGAGGTCAGTTCTTGCTGGGATACGTTACTGTTCTTCTCCTGCTTGCCTTTGTCCTTGCGTTTGACCAGTTTGGAAGCCTGGAGCTGCAGCATGTACTGATAGTGCACACACAGCCCTCTCAGTCGTGATCTCCAGATTATCGCTCAAAAGGTGCAGAGCAGTTCAGTACCGATCCTTAGCAAACATGTCTCACATGTACCACGAGCATGATTATCATCTGTACTCACAACCGACTTGATGCTGCCATGCTGGCTTGGTTTGACTGGCGGTGGGGTTTGGGGCTCTCGATTGATTTCAATTTCATCACTGGTGAAAAATTCACTAAGTTTCTGTGCGCTGTAATAGGAAAAGAAGAAGTTAAACAATGCTACGGTATCTGCAATACCAGCAAAAATTCATTTAATAAATGTGCTTGTTAAATTCTCAGAACATTAGACAAAAAGCATTATACAAGTTAAACATTAAGATTACTGATGAAAATAATACAACAGTATAGAACATATGGAATATAAAAATGAATATAAAAATTAAAATAATATAAAGTGTAGGCCAGTCCAACAAATACATTTTAGATCTATATCTAAGTCTTATTATAGCCACAATAAGAAATGTCTGAAACAATCCTAAGACCTCTGTTGTTTGCAATAATCACAGATAGCCTAGTCATTCCCGATTGGGTGGTTTAATACCAGCCTTTTATAGAAAACAATACGGAGAAATTGTGACCGATGGCTCTGCGTCCAAAGGCCGTCTGAGGTTACCTTACGAGGGCCTTAACGGTGGAGTGTAGCACGCTGGAAAGCAGGAAGAGGGGGGTAACCAGGATGTGGAAGAGAGAGAGGGAGGTGAAGGCCACGGCGGGGGTCAGCTCGGCGCCGGCGGAGCCGTGCACGTGCACGTGCACGACAAACGTCTGCAGAGACACGGCGCAAGGCGAAACGCTTCACCCACAAGACAACAGGCAGCGCGTTCGTGTGGAGGTGTCAGGGATGCACGGTTCGAAGGAGAGAACACGGCACTCACTATAAGCACCGCAGAGATGGGGACGGCCGCGTTCATGATGACTGGGGAGGGGGGGAGGAGACACGTTTGAGCATTAAATGAGATCATCGGGTGCCACACGAGAAGAGTGAATCGAGAGTGAATTTTGTTTTGCGTTTGCAAGCACAAGGAGCAGGCACTCGCGAGGAGAGGTCTCACTGGAGAGGGAGGTGTAGAGGGCGAAGGAGCGGAGGCTCCTCAGCTCCTTCCTGCGTGTCGCCTCCACCCTGGAGCGGAAGATGTGCTCCCAGGCATACAGCTTAAGTAACTTAATGCCCCTCAACAACTCATTAGTCTTCTTTAGTCTCTGGCTAGAGTACTCCTGCAAAACATGCAAACACACACACACACACACACATAAACACACATACACATATATATATATATATATATATATATATATATATATACACATATATTCCACTACGTTTTCATTACTCAAATTCACTACTGCTTTCAGTAATCTCAAAAAAGTAAGTGTAAGTATACAGCTTCCACCCATTTTATCAGAACCATTTAATGCTTAGCCCATCATTTCCCATATAATCCCATGCCATCCTCCAAATTCATCCTCAACAAATTGGAAGGTCAGTTTCTGACCACAAGGAATGCTGTTGGCTGGATTTTTTTGAGTGGCGCTCCTGCTGTCCAACCACAAGTGACACCGATGTGGTAGACATACTCATAACAAAAGATTTTAAATAAACTTTGTTTTTTTTTTTTGTTTTGTTTTGTTAGGGTCAGCATTGAAGTATTTCTTCTCGCTTTAAACACACGTGAGCTTCTCACCAACGTGCTTTTCTGTGCCCTCGAGAGCCGTGTGGCCACAAAGTACTGCAATGGAGCCAGAGAGGTGATGACTCCAGCTCCAGTCAGAGCGCTGATCCCCAACAAATAGTACAGAAGAGTCACACCAATGGTGATCTGTGAAAAAGAACTGGAGGATGACTCAGCAAACCGGCTCTTCTCAAGCAACGTACTGTTGGAGGAGTAGAACCATTCAGGAATGGCAACCATTAAACGAGGGATCTCATCTGCATTGGAGGGGTAGAACCATTCAGAAATGGCAACCATTAAACGTGGGATCTCACCTGCATTGGCATGGCCCACAGGTTGGGACACAGAAAGAAGAACCACACAAGCTGGTCGGTATCCCTGGCCACCAGGTTACAGATCTGAGCGCCAGTCAAGTCTCCCATAGAAAAGTTGGCAGTGCACAGGCGCATAATCTTATTATAGATCTTATACTGAAAAAAGGTTCAAAGATATTCACATTACTAGGGGGGAAAATAATAAAACAAAATGTATATTTATTTTGAATCTAGAATTTACTTCCATTTCCAGTGGAGATGTTTTTATTGTGCAAAGTTAATAAATATACCATTAATATCAAGTCAAGACCAATACAGTCACTCTGAATATGATATTAAAACCTGTATAGCTCCTCTGAGTTTAATGCCGGTTTCCATGGCGACATAGTAGGATGCCTGCAGGAAGGTCCTCTGGAGGAGCAGAGCCAGGAAGAGCAGCACAGCCAGTACATAGGCATTTCCTAAGAATGCCTGAGAAGAAATGAAGTGGACCCCAAGAAGCTTGACCTGCAGGATATGACAGGATGCATATAGCGCTGACTCAAGGCCCTGCATGTGGATATGTGCCCTGCAGTGCATATGGAAGGTTTTCAGACACTTTTTCAAATATTAATATACTTTAGACCCCACAGCGACAAAGCAAAAACAGGTTTTTGGAATGTCATGTAATTATATAAAAAAACAGAATTTCCATTTACATAAATGTTCAGTCCCTTATTAATACTTGGGTAAAGCACCTTTGGCAGTAAGAATATAATCCTTCTTGGGAATAATCCTATAAATTTGTTAAGCTTTCCTGTTTTATGTTCCTCCCATTATTTGTTGTAGAATCATCCAAGCTCAGACAGGTTGCGTTGGTGTACAGGTGTTTCCAGGTCTCTCCAGAGATAGTCTACTGAGTTCAGAATCTACCCAAAGCTACTTCTGTGTTTTCTTGACGGTATGTTTCAAGTCACTGTCTTATGGAAAAGTCAAAACTTCTCCCCCAGATGGAGATCTTTGACATTTGACAAGATCTTCCCCCAGGATTGCTCTACATTTCCTCCATCCATGTTTTCTTCAGCCATGAGTAGTTTCCCAGTCCCTGTCAGAAAAGAACACCTTCATGGCATGATGCCGATACCACCGTGTTTGACAGTAGAATTGGTACTGAGGTGATGTGCTCTGTCTGGCATCCTACTTGCACATTGCTGGGAGTTGTGGCTGAATAGTTCAATCTTCATTTCATCAGACCAGAGGAGTTTGCTTCTATGATCTATGAGTTGCCTTCTGGCAAATTAAAGAACCTTTTAGCGAGGAATGTCATTCGTCTGGCCACTCTACCACTAAAGACCTGATTGGTGGAATGCTACACCGATGGTTGTCCTTCTATTAGGTTCTCCAGTCTCCACAAAGGAATTCTCAAACTCATTTGTAGTAACTGTTGGGTTCATGGTTACCAATCTGGCCAAGTCCCTTCATAACTATATACTCAATCTGGCTAGGCAGCTAGATTTAGGAAGACTGGTGGTGGTTCCACACGTCTTCCATTTAAGAATGAAGCAGGATACCGTGTTCTTTGGTGCTTATAATGTTACAGAGTGTCCATCCCCATGTCTGTGCCTGTCTCCACAGACATACTCCACAGACAGTTTGATCAGCCTCAGGCTATGGTTTTCACGCTAACATACACAAGCAACTGAGACCTTATAAAAAACGTGTGTCTAATTATGTCCTGTTGTTTAAGCACATGTGGATTTCGCTGATGCTGGAGAAGCACTTTAATGACATTTGAACATTTCATTTTAAATTAACTTACAAAACATTCCAAGAGTTAGCTTTGCCATCATGGAGTACTATTTGTAGATTGATAAGAAAAAAAAAGTTAAATCCATTTTAAGAGTCTGAAACATGAGGAAATCCTTGTTACTTGTGGTGTTCAATATTCTCATGTCATGTGGGAAATGATCTTGGTGTATAATAGTGCAGATACCGGGGGGGCGATGGTGTGGTTGTCTTGGCTGACATGGTTCACGATGCCGGAGATGCAGACTGGTCCGGCGAAACCCAGCAGGTCGGCCACAACGCGATAAATGATGCTGAGGAGCAGAGGCCTGCCAAACGCCTGCCGCAGAGCACGCCATAAACATCGTGAGCCACTAGGAGGCAGTACGCCATTTTCCTACACAGGAGTACATAGAGAGCCATTAATGTACAGTAATATGCAAAACTTGCAAAAGTTCCACAAACAGGAAGTCTGGCTGTCTGTGTAAATGACATCTTACAAGCACAAAGGATGAAGAAGGAAAGCTAATTTTACACACACACACACACACACACAATGTATATAGATAGGTACACGGATGCATAGACACATAGATATATAGAAAAAAGAAACAGTTCAGATCATCTATAAAACAAAGACCAAAGCCAAATCTAAACGAGTTCGGCACTGTGCTATAAGGGCTTTGTGGTCTCCCTGTGCCATAGGTCTGTACACGCATCTTTGATTGGGCTGCAGCTTAATCCTGTGTAACATCTGCTGTGTGCACTACAACTCTCATTGTGATTATCTCCTTAGAGATCAGCACCATGCGAACACACAAACTAATTCCACAAAATGGCTGCCCATTGTTTTGAGATTGTGTGTTTTTTTTTGTTTTTTTTTTGCCTTGTTTTGCATCACCATTGAACTGTAATATGTTATAGCTCAAATGTCCACTAACTACAAGCTAGGAGATACGAAGGTCACACTCTCTTTGTCCCATGTTTACAGAACCCCTTCTTTTCAGACGGCGTCCTCTTTCTGAATGACTATGGCCTCGCAGGAGTGCCGAAGCTGTGAATTTACTGGTTGGATTCAGAGGCTTCGCTACTCTTGTTTAATCATCTGATAGGAGGCGGAAGGGCCCATAAAAATGTCAGCAAATAAAAGCTCACATATCTAAATGGAAGTTCCAATGAGTGGATGCTAATATAAATGGCACTGAAATGTGTTCAGAGTACTGCTATAATTGCATCAGTAAGCCAAAATCACTCTCATTTTATGAACAGATGCTGAAAAGAAGTGCTCATATTGCCTTATGTAGGGGATTTGCGTTACACTGGGAATTCAAGTTAAAAGACAAGATTTTATTACAATATTCAATACACTGAATAGAAGTTTTGTCCTTGTGACCCTTATAAAATCATATCAGCATATACCTTTGTCTTCTCATCATTTAAATGAAATTATTATCAAATATGAACGATTAAATAAGACT
>JAOYMR010000026.1:14462536-14474280 GCA_025802075.1 Tenebrosternarchus preto
GAAGAAGAGTGGACCAAAATCACACCAGAGCAGTGTGAGAGACTAGTGATGTCCTGTGGCCACAGATGTGCTGAAGTAATTCAAAGCAAAGGCCTGTACACTTCCTACTGATTACTGATTGCTGTAACCTTGATCACATTTTTTGCAAAATAAAGGTTTCATGCTGATATACTTTGGTTATTTTGTAAAACACTGTTCCAGTGGCATGGTGTACCCCTTACAAAAAATCCTTCAAATGTTGATCAGTGTAGATTACATTATTTCTGACAAAATCAAGTGTTCATACATTGTTCTCTAATTTTGATCTCCAATATATATATATATTTGATCTAATTTTAAAGCTTATTCTTCATTTTCAGACTACCAAAAAGAACATTAACAAACGTTAACATAGCAAATGGCTGGTATGTTGCTGTTTTTTACTCAAATATCTTAGAAGCAATATATTAAAACATTCACTTACCTTTTGAAATGTTTTAAACATTAGGATAAACCATCTTCTTCTTTTTTTTTTGTCCAACAGAAAATAATTTCCCCCCTTTGCCAAGGTTTCTCCCCCTGAAGCCGTGCTTCTACCAGGACTTTGAGGAAATTCCCCCCCAGCAGCGCACTATGTGCAAGCGCCTCTACTACCTCTGGATATGTGGGTTATCTGCATGAGCATTGCTCTCATATGTCGTGGCTACATAGGACTCAAGTGGAAAAAATAATCCCTCATTAATACAGTGCTTCATTTCCCTGTAGTTTCTGAGATTAGATGTTTTCTCTTACATGTGTGGAGTTGACACTTTGTCCACTTTATTTTATTTATAACAGTAAAGAATAAAGTTTCAATAAAGTCTTTGCTCTCTTACACCATGTTAGATATCTGTAGATGGGCAGTGACTTGCAGGCAACACCCCATATATCTGAACCTCAACATTCTGTATAATTCTGAATGACATTTTGGGCATATATTGTACTGACTATATTCACTCTGTAATGTGTGCTCATATATGAATTTGTTTCTAGATGATTTATAAGATGACATACTTCTCATATTTGTTTACTTAATTCTCCCTGTACTCTTGAAGTTGAAAAAATACTTTATCTGTGCCTCTGACTCTCTGTTTGTCTCTCTCTCTTACTCATCAAAAACGCTGTCCCTTAGTATACAGTGCTACTCTGGTGGCCAATTTCATTGGCTGTTTGGTTTGGATGTTTGGTGGAGGGGGAGTGGCTAATTTTGGCATGTCCATCATCTGGCTGATGCTCTTCATGCCATGCTCCTACGTGTGCTGGTTCAGACCCATCTACAAAGCCTTCAAGTGAGCCTCCTGAAGCAGTTTCCCAGCACAATGTTTTTTGGTCTTTAAATTAACAAAGGGCTTGTTAATTAGCACATGACAGGAGTCAGGAGGGTTTATTTGAGGATCAGGAAAGAGGAGCTGGACTACCATATTGTGTGTGTGTGTGTGTGTGTGTGTGTGTGTGTGTGTGTGTTTGTGCATGTTTTTCTGCAAAAGATCCTAAAGTGTACATGCAGCAGAGAGTATATTAGTGCCTCACTAATTGAGCCTGGATGGTATTATTAATAACTTATAATAGTAGTAAGCAACTTCGTGCTCATAAACTGTGAATGTTATGATTAAATTTGCTGTGGAGGACTAGGCACAAATGAAAAGTCTCTACATATATATATATATATATATATATATATATATATGTTTGTTCCAGGATCTCACACTGTCTGTCTGTTGCCCCCAGGACAGATAGCTCCTTCAACTTCATGGCCTTCTTCTTCGTCTTTGTGGCCCAGGTTGTTATCTCCATTATCCAAGCCATTGGGATACCAGGATGGGGAGTTTGGTAAGGATCTGGCATATATACAGCTCTGCCTAAACGTTTGTGAATCCTACAGCAATGGACACATTTTTGGTTAAAAATACTAAAAATAAAAAAAAGTTATACCCCAATACTGACATTCCAAATAATGGACTCAAGCAAAGGTTGAGATGGACAGCTTTGTTCTTTTTTGTGAACATAGACCTCTTCCTAGAAACCCTTTCTTGTAAACCATGTTAATGAAGTTTTCTTCTTATTGTGGAAGTAGAGTCAGGGTTGTGGTTGTGGTTATGCACATAGATCTGGGCTTGCTCTTCATCCTCTGGACCTGGACAACTCCACATAGTCCAGAGAAACATGGATTCTTAGGTGGGAATGTTAAAATCCCCCAAATATATATGTGAAAGACTGATAAGTCCCTACAGAAATCATTTGGTTGCGAAAGGAGGTGCAGCATCCAATTAACTCAAGGGCTTCACATACTTCATACTTTTCTACCCATGAAATGTGATTTTTTTTTTTTTGTACTAAAATTTTAAAATAACATTTAATAAGGTTATTTTTGTATATTTTACCAAAAATCTGACCATTGCTGTAGGGTTCACAAACTTTTAGGCAGTACTGTTGAAATATATAATCTCCTACTGTATTATGCTTCTCTGTTAAATCATTTCTTTTCTATGACTGGACAAAGATGCTAACCCTTATTATTAGGACTCTGTCTGTCTGCCCATTACTGTAGTAAATTCAGATATTTTTATACTTTATGAAAAATATCCACTTCTCTCATTTCCCCAGTGGCTGGTTAGGGACTGTTTCCTTCTTTGACACCAGCATTTTTGCCTCCATCATTATGTTCATTCCCACCATCATGTTTACAGCAGTGGCATCTTTCTCATTCTTTGCCCTCACTAAGGTACGACTGCTCATTAAATTCATACAGGCACCACCTTTACAGCCCATAAATGACTTTAAACAATCATTATAACTTGAAATATTCTCCTGCACCAGTACACACAGGGGGCACTGAGGCCCGTTGGCCTAACGTTCCGTCTTCGGCTCTTCCCGACAGGTTCACAGCTTCTACCGGGGCAGTGGAGGCAGCATGAGCAAGGCTCAGGAGGAGTGGGCCACGGGCGCCTGGAAGAACCCACACGTTCAGCAGGCAGCACAGCAGGCCGCCTTTGGGGTCTCCCAGGGAGGGGTGCAGGGGCGGCAGCAGCAGCCCACGCTGACCTACAGCACTCAGATGTGAAGAGACGTGTGCTGACAGCACGTGAGCTGAGCTGGTGGCATGAGCTGCACACGTGCCACGTGTACTGGTCTTTACACCTTTCCTTTAAGGTGGATCAAGGACGTGTAACCTTGTGTATTTAGTTGGAAAAACAGGCTGGTTTCTCCTCTTGCTAACATCTTAAACACTTAATAGTATGGATTTTCAATATACTTTTATACATTTATTTCTATATTCAGTTTTAGATTTATTCATAGGTGTTGGTCAGTCCAGAGGACAAATATACATGATAGCCTGATCTCACTACTAATCCATAGTATGCTTAGGGAGGTTAAGACTGGTTTAAAAAGCTGGGTTGACTAAACCATCACCATTTTAACATTATTTGTTTATTCCATTTAATGCAATTTTTTCCATTTAAACAGAGTTTTATGTGCTTAGGTTATTTTGGGGATTTATTACATATTTATCATTAGGTACAATATGTGATGTTCTATGCATAAATTGATTAATTTTATTTTAAATACAGTATGCAGTTGTTGTGCACAAATGCAAGTATATTTTCTAAAGGATTATCTTAGTCTTATTCAGGACAACACTAATAAATACGTGCAAGTTACCATTGTTTAAATCGTTAATATTCGGTATTAAGTTTTTGTGATACATTAAACTTATACATCTAAAAACATTTATAGTAATGTGTAGGTATTTTTGTATGATTTGTGCAAAAAGAATTGTTAATGTATTTGGCCTAGAGAAATCATACATTTTATACAAATGTAAATAAATACATTACAAGGCAATTGCTTTAATGCTCCTGAGTGTGCAACTCTTAATAATTACTAGATTTTACCAAAAGGGGGCAGTATTATCTCAAAAACAAGTTATATATTTCCGTTATTTTACCACAGGGGCCAGTAGAGGTTTTGCCTTCCATTGCTAATCCCTAATTTCCCTAGATGATCCTCTGAGTGAATGTGTAGTCCAGATTTCCTGTTGAAACACTGGCAGTATCGCCCCCATGTCCTCCATCAACTTTTCAGACTAATAAATTCACTCATAGTAAAATACAAGGACAACCCCAGACAACACCTCGGGTGTCCTTTGAGGTTGGCCAACTAGAGTCTGGATTACACTGCAAAGCTCTTTAAACAGATTTATTCTTTTGTCTTTCTTTCTGGTCACAATTTAGCCGTGTGATACTTCCTCCCTAAGCAATGATATTAGGCTCGTAAAGAAACCAGAAAGACTGGACCTCTTTTCCAGTCTGAAAAAAAATAAATAAATAAACACACGCACTTTATTAGAAAAACCTACCATGTATCTATGCTGATTGGACACACAGTTGTGTCTTACAGGTGCAGTAGTAAGTGTACAAGAGCAGAAAAAGTGCGCAATGAATTGTGTTACAGAATGCGCAGTTTGTCGGTTTCTCATCGCTTCCGAACACGGGACAAGTGCTGGCATATGTGGTCTGGGTTGTGGATCGTTACCGGTAACGTGACTTGGTTATGGGTTTGGGCTGGTACAAGTTAACCAGGCACAGCAGTTTTTGCTGGGTTTTCTACACACTGCTGGGAAGGGAGTGTCACCGAGAAACATCCAGCCAAGAGTAAAGCCGTGTTCAGAAGCTGACCGCTGATGAAGTGGTCAGGAATGGTCAGCGCAAATTGCATGGGAACAGTGCTACAGATTGTACAGCTATAAGGTGATTTACTGTTTAATGTTTCTGACGCAGAGGCTGATGAGTACCAGGCTTTGAATTAGCGAAATTTCATTGAAACTTTCCATTATTATGTAAAACAACTCAACAGTATCGTATGTTCATTGACATGGTGTACCTAAATTGTTACAGACGTTTATTATAGCGCGGAATGATTGCAAGATACATTTTTTTAAAAATCAAGTTTTAAATTGTAAAAAGACAGTAAAAATGATATATACATCACATAATGTTTTTTTTCAGGCCCTGCCAGAGACCAATTACACGCACAGTGTTATATTTTTAGTGATGGAGTCGGGTTTTCGACAAAGTAACGGTCATTAAGCCGTGATCTCATTTTTCTGCCACGGTATTTGGGTCAGTGCTGGAGGACGAGGGCTCAGAGAAAAGCAGTCGCCACTCTCATCTGAAACTAATAACCAGTTCCCAAACTCATCCAGACTGCGCCCTACAGCCCTAATTCCTTATCAGTTCTGTGAATAAAGCTTTATAGAGAAACCTGACAGGGAGTTCTGCTGCAGTAAACATGAGGTCTGAGGCGGAAGGAAGAGGAGGAGGGGAGGAAGCACGGAGAGATGGACGGGTGGAGGTCATCCAGCTCACGGGGAAAGGCACAGTGACCACTGAGCACAGAGGGGGCTTTATATCTGTCAGCTATGTGTTGTGGTGGTGTGTGCGTGTGCGTGTGCGTGTGTGTGTGTGTGGGGGGGCGTCATGTTAGAGTAACATGTAGATACAACCTCTCTCCTGTCTCGCTCACCCTCTCCTTCTCTCGTTCACACAAAAATCCCCCCAAATTTCTAGACTAATATTGTTTAGGCTTTTAGTGGGATGAACATAGGCAGAGTCCACATTATTTAAGCTTAGACATTCTGGCTAATGTTTCTAAATATGGATGTCATAGACCCCCACCCCCCTCCCCCATATGACCAGTTTACAATACTTAATATATTTTTACCTGGAGTTTGAGCCAAAACGTGGTGTAAAAGTTGACCTGTAAGAGAAGGTGTAAATGAGTGAAATGGAAATTGAAGTGCACAGAGATTCTTGTTACAGTCTAAACACTGAACAGCTGTTTACCATTTTTTTCAGTCCTTTTTAGAAACATTCTCCAGTGGGCTTTTTCCACTTTCAATTATTTATTTATTTTATTAGGGGAAATTATTTTCTCAGAGTCCACATGCTTCAGTATATATGGGCAGTGCTTTTCGAAGACGATTCACAGCATCACACCTAAACACCCATACAGTGTGTGTGTAAGTATGTATCACACATACTTATAGTGTGTAACACACACCATTGAAGAGTTTGTGCATTCAGCAATACTATTGTCCAGACTCATTTAGCTTTGTTTTGTTCAGAGTTGGATGAGTGAACACATCTGGTAAAGCTCCTCTTAACCAACAAACATCTCTGTTTGCCCTCTCACAATGGTTCCTGATCTTTATCAGCTGTTGGTCAAAGCGTGTTCACATTTCCTGATCATTACTCACACACAAACAAATGCTTAACTTTTACAAACAATGATTCTTGTATCATTTGCACTAGCTAAAAAAGGACCTTGTAACATGTAAACAGGAAGAGGATCTCGCTTAAGTACAGCATGTGAGTTTGTGAAGTTCTGTAACAAAGCTCAGAGCGTCATGAGACATATCTCTGTCATAACAGGGATGTGCCTCTAATTTCCTCTTTCTCAGAGGCTGGCCGGGCACAGTGAGGATTTATCACTTCAGCAGTCACTGCCATGTGGAGTAACTTTGGGAGGGGACAAGGGTTTTTTGCGTGTGTGTGTGTCTGGCAACAGGTGATGCCGGTGGGAAGTCCGAACCTCTGTCGAAGGGAAGCTCTGACGGGACGGTTGTGTCCTGTAACGTGGGAGTTACAGCACGCAGCCATGTTGGCTACACCAGCAGCTTTTACTTTCTACCCTCCCCTTCTAACGGCAAGGGCAAACGAGCAAGATTTAGCGGCCGTTAACCGGGCTACACCAGACACTCGCTGAGCTGGTTCTTAAGTGCAAGATTTCTCCCTGGTCTCTCTTTCTCTCGCTCTCTTTCATTCTTACGCTCTCTCTTTCTCATTTGCCCTCTCCCTACCTCTCTCGCTACCCTTCTGCACTGTTAAAGAATATCTCCTGTGGAGGGTGTGTCCCATGGAGCGAGCCGTTAGTCTGTTGATTAAAAGCACGGCTCCTCTTTTGACATTAAATCACCTCTAGTTCTGGTGCATTTTTTTCTGCCATTTGCTGTTTGTTTATTTATTTATTTGTATTTTGGAGGGGGGTCACGATACACTAAATGTTTACTTTGCAGGAAATAACTGTGTGACCCTAGGTCCGAGCATGAAATGGTCTAAGAAATGATCATTTAAAATGTGCACCTAAGAGTTATACTCTAGGTTATATTCTCATTATACTCTTAGGCATACATTTTAAATATCCATTTCTTAGACACGAACAGATGGAGTTCATTGTTGTTGTCCTTCCATTACCCATATAAATAATAGACTCCAGGCAAAATTACGACTTTGTCAATGCAATGTGGGAAATGTAAAATATCTAGTTGATACCTTAAAATCGGCAATTTTAATCTCTCTCTCTCTCTCTCTCTCTCTCTCTCTCTCCCCTCTCTCTCTCTCTCCTCTCTCTCTCTCTTCATGGATCTGTCTCTGTTGTGATAGCAGTGATAGGTTGTAGGCTTCATCCACTCCATCACTGATTTGTCTAATGTGAGTCAAATCTCCAGGGATAGGCCTTGGGTGTGTGTACTCTAAAGCTGAATCCCACTGAAATCCCACTGAAACACTTGCAGCTTTGTCAGAGCTCTCTGCAGCCTGCGCCTTCCCACCCTGTTTCAAACCTGATGTCATCGGAGCGGAATTCACCAATCCACTTTTGCTTGTTCGGTTCAGGGACACTGGTGAGTAAGCATCTACCTGCAAGTGGTCAACTATAGAAAACGCACACTGCACCCAAAATACAGCAATCGACAGACTGCCCTTTAAATCACAAACTCTGTAAATGCAGGGTGTGTCTGTGTGTGTCCATTTATAAAAGTGTGTGTGCGTGTAAACCTATAAATGTAGTACTCTGTTTCTCACAGAATCTGTTCTTTAAATATATCCAAGTTCAAGTGCCTCAACTAAAGACCCTTCATGCAGTGTTTCTATGGGTTTCTGTTTTTGCAGTTCCCTTCTAATAAACAAAGACCAGCAGATTGAGAAGCTCAGGCATCTGTTGACACTACACCTTTGTTCTCACATCTAGGTCTTCAAAAATCCCTGACATATCTGTTTTGGTGACAATTCATTATTATTGTCATTATTATGGTTATTATTATTAGTAGTAGTAGTAGTATTACAGATGGAGTGAGTTGTTTGTTTTGCATTAAAATCCTATTTTAATGTATTTATTGTGTTTCTTTGCATTAATATCAGGATACTTCATAATTGGTTAGGCTTTTCATTTCACTCCATAGGGTTTTGTCATTTTTCCGGATAACTGACTCATTCCTGGAGTTACAGTATTCCAAGGTGCTTAGTTCTGAATCTCTCATGGAGGGTGGATAACCCATCGGTTCTACTGATACATAACACTTCATTCACATATAGTGGAACTGTCTGTTCATCGTTGGAAGCCAACGCTCTCTCTATGTGTAAATGCCGGTGGTGATTCATTGCATTTTTAAAGAAACAGTCAGATTTACAGTAAAGACTCCAGACTGCTATCACTACCTCTGTGGTTAGCAGCACAAAAGCACACCTCCCGCTCTTGAGAAGGACCAGTATGTTTCACAACCTTCAAATAATAATAAAAAATGAATACATTTTATTGTAATACTTACATGGGAGTTAGTTGTTAGCTTTACATTAGCGAAATGTAGCAAATTTCTTTGAGAATATACTGTTTACAATTCTGGGGACTCTTCTGTTAGATCAAGTAACCACAGAGATACAACACCTCCACATAATTCATCTTGACTGGTTGCACTTGGAAATTATGACTAATATAAGTGTCACTTTAAAAGCAAACACAGCTAGATTGAAAATTTCATGTCACTTACAACCCGACTGTAGTAATATGTATCAGTTTCCTGTATTTGCTGTTTGGGCCACAATTAACCACAGTAAGTGCTGAAGGTACAGGAATTTTAACAGTACTGTGATAAACTGGTAGTCATACATTTTCAGTTTTATTTGATCCAGTATACAGTTTAATAGAAGCAAAGAAAAAAACAACTGGCACAAAGTGACCCGCTCGAAGGTGGTCACGTGTGATCTGGGATGTGTGCAAATCGCTGCATTGGCTTCCCATGTTAAGCTGCTAAGACAGACCCTACAGAGGTTTCCTGCACGCTCAACCTCGGAGAACATCCAAGATGAGTAGTGACTGGAGAAAAAAACCAAAGTTGGAATGTGCTTTGAAGAATGTGATACAATAAGTCATCAGTATATATATGGAGAAAGTGAATAGAATAAACTAAATCTGCACTGCTTCTGGTTACAGCTGTTCTCTGTGTCATTCTGTAATGCACTGGTGCATTTCGCTTTTCAGAATTTACAGTCATGCAAATTGGTGACATGTTTATATTGTCCTTTACTTAAAAAATAAAAGCCTGTTAAAAGCATAGCCAAGGTCTTAGCTCTTTAAGAGTGAGTGGCTTGTATATTTTCTTCTGTCTTTAAAGTTAATCTATATTCATGATTTAAATAGAAAAGGAAAATTGTATAATTTTTTTTTTAAGGATTTATCACATTCTTGAGACATTGAGTCTTATCTAAATTTCCCAAATTTGTCAAAAGCTTTTTTGCAAATACCAGGCACATGTCATGCAAGCATGAAATTATCCCACTAAAAACTGAATTGGTGCATTACAAAGTGATGTGTTAAAGAGTGATTAAAACGTGTTGTAAGGACTAATTGGGTCCCTGCGAGTGTAGCAGTAATGGGAAGAGCCCTCTGCACACTGGAAACAACAGCTAACTGTCTCAGAGGTAGGCTGACATGGCATTGAGCTTGTCAGAGACGTCAAGCTTTCGGCTTTAGCTTTGCAACAGTAGTATATTGTCGTCATAGTTACATTCCGCCGCAGCACAGCTATCGAACGAATTAAAGGTAGAATCAGATCTGGAGAAACATAAATGTCAGGAATGTTAAAAAAAAAAATACAGCAATAATTCTTTTAAAACAGTACTTGAGACGTTTGAAATAAAAGAACAGAAAACTTGTTAAATGCAGTTAAAATGAATTCCTTTCTTTCTACATAGAGTCATACATTAGTGGGCTAACAGTCACATAAAGTTAATGATGACCTTTGCGTGGCATCTGACCAGTGTTGGTAGCTTTAGAAAATAATATATACTCCAGAAATTGATACTAATTTTCACATGGAATAAGTTTATCTAAAAAAATGTACAGACAAAAAAAAAAAACAACAAAACAAAACAAAACTCAAGACTGAAGTTGGGCTTTTAATCCACAGTAATAACTGAGGTGATATAAAAGCTGCCAATTGATACAATTTCTTGTTGTTTTCACTTGCAGAATTAGACCTATGCATCACCTCTAATGTTGATAATCAAGAAAACAATAAAACCAATTCCAAACAGTAAAAAGTGTAATCATACACCTTTGAGCAAAGTGCTCGTGGTAAAACCAATCTACAGTCAGGAATAAACACCCCAATATAATTCCTTCATCCAGAATGCCTCCTTCCCTATGACATGTGCAGACCTTGAATATATTAAATAGCTCCACTGGTAAAACAGATTTTCTTGAACATATGACTTGATAGTAAATGATTTTGCATCTGCAATTCTGAAATATCCCTTGCAGCCATATTATTGTTTTACAATGGAATACAATGGAATTATTGGTTCCTGTTGTGAGGTGTCTATGGTCTCTGCTCCAGAGAGTACCAATGAATGCTTAGGGGACCTTTCCTGATGCGAAGTGGAGATTTACTGTTTGACAGGGCCATTTCTGGGCTCAGTTGTTTATATTTCTGCACCAGTCTCGATTTAATCACGTTTTTTTTTTTTTTTTTGCCAAATATAACCATTCTGAGATAAGACAGGTAACATAAGCCAGTGTTTCAGACTGACTAAAAGCCTTAGAGATAATCAAGCGTTTCTCTTCTTCTTTCTGTGTGTGTCCATGTTTGTGTGTGTGTGTTTATCCCCTAAGGGGATATATACAAATATAATAGAGATACATACAATTTGTGTGTCTGTATTATGTATAACTACATGTTATGTGTGTGTATGTGTGTGTTTGGCACAATGTCAAGGGAAAACAATTTGGGACCCCACTGTGTTAGTGTGAATGGGGCTGTGTGTATGTGTGTGTGTGTGTGTGTTAGTGTGTATGTATGTGTTAGTTTGAATGGGGCTGTGTGTATTTTCAAATACATGCTCTCTACAGCACATGCTGAGTTGAGGCACATTGCTCAGCCTAAAGGTCTGTAGAAACACATACAACAAAGACACAGGAAAAACATCCAAACAGGTCAACCAGTATACCATTCACATTTCAATGGAACAGCGCCTCCGGGAACTCAAGCTTTTGTCTCACCGAGTCAGCCTGCCCCAGTGGATCTCAGGACCTACACAAACAAACAAACAATTGGACAGACAGACAGGAAAACAAGCATGCAGACAAACAAACAAACATCCAGGATCAGAAAAGAATTAGCCTTAGGATCCAATATGCACAAATACATATGAAACCCCAGGCTTTTCCTTTGATTTCTTTGAATGTGCATTCTGAGTTAAGGGAAGAGTGCTGTACTCACTGGGAGATCTTACAGTTCGTCGTTGTAACGAAGCGCCCTGTGTAATGTATGTTGCACCTGACAACGTTGTTGGTGAAGTCAGACTCCAGAACCAGGTATTTGGGATTAACCTGGAGCTGGAGTTCAGACAAAACGGAAGAGAAGGAAAAATATATTATTGTAAAAAATATAT
>JAOYMR010000026.1:14474380-14491213 GCA_025802075.1 Tenebrosternarchus preto
AAAAATATATTATTTATTGTCCTTATAAGAAGTATTAGCAACAGCAAAGCCGCAGTGATTTGAGACAACCAGAAATGTTATACATCTAGAAGTAATCTGCACCAAAACCATACCATTCTCACCATCTTCTTCAAAACTAAAAAGCCATTTTGTGTTTTGTTTTGTTTTTTGGTTCTTTTTCCTGGGGACGTTAAACATGCCTGTGTTCATACTGTTTATCAGCGCAGGCGGTTTTGTAGGTAACACAGACATACCACAATGCATTGCAACAGCATGGCACTGCTGGAGGACAAAGCAGCAGCTGCACATGTGTTTGGTACAAAGCAATGAGGCCCATCAGTCAAACTTCCAGCAAGTTCTGTCATGTTCCAAGTCCTTCAGGATGTTCTTCTCGTGGAGTGACTCTTCTCTAAGGGTGTCACCACAATTGAAATTTGATTTCCCGTAGCTTTTGTGTGAATTTCAAAGTGCTGCTTGAGGAAGAAAATATGTTTGGATTTGGATACCCATTGAAGGTTGTAGTGCCACACACCGTGCTGTTTACAAAATTATGCTAATTTGTTGGCTTGTTTTCCATTGTTTATACCTCCACTCCTACTGATCACCGTGGCCTCAACTATAATCTTTACTCTGATCTCTATGATTCATTTGTCCCAAGATTTGTTTGTGATTTTTTAATTCAAGATTCAAAATGATCTTTTAATTATTTTTTATAATCATCTTGAACTAATCTAACAGACAGGTGAAACAGGCTGTGCAGTATGTGTGGATTTCATTAAGGCAACTCAAATGAATAAGATTATTACCTTCAGAATGTAGTTTCCTGGTTTGACATCTGTGATATCGATCCACTGGCAGTCAATGTCTGCATTGTATGTATCATAGCAACCTGGACTAAGACCCTGGAACAGAAAAAAAGCCTAAATTAAAAATCACTTCAAGAGAATAAACAGATTATCACTTCATCCCACACCACCTACACAACTGATATTTTTAAATCAGTGTGACTATGCTTTTTAAAAAAAAATTTTGTGTGGGTGTTTAATATTAGCGCTTTTAATGGTACTTTTAACTGATAAATTGGTTTGGTGTAGTAATGAGATGCTTCACCTGTGTGTGAGATGTGCAGGCGTAGCGCTTGAGATGGCCAAAGTCACATGTAGTGTCCTCTAGACAGAAGCTGGCCTTGTGTCCCTCTGCCACCTTCCGTCCTGTGCTCACTTCCAGTAGATCATAGTGACTGAACTCATCCATACTGTGGTAGTGTCTGCAGGGGCGGGATGAGGGGGCGGGACGAGAGGGCGGGACGAGGGGGCGGGACGAGAGGGCGGGACGAGGGGGCGGGGCAAGGAGTGAGCGAGAGCTGCATGGGTCCATTTACACAACATGATCTCATAAAACCAACAACGCAGAAAATTATTTTCCTTTTGCACTTGTTTATTCGGCTTGTCAGCTCAGGACAAACTGAGAAGAGAGTGCTTGTTAATATCTGGTTAATAGTAATAGTAATAGTCACGCATAGTTACTCATCCTGATATATGAACGTGAAGTAATAACAGGCAAATGAGTCGCCTTTGCTTTGCTATTGTAAGCTGCTCAGTGTTATAAATGGCTGATATTGACAGAGGGCACATTGCTGGCACTGTTATTAAGTGTTCTTTTGTAAGTCTTGTTCTGGTAGGGCTCGGGCGGATGATGTAAGCGCCGAGGAACGTTGAATCAAAACGAAGCTCGCTATGTCACCACCCCTTCCTTACCTTATGTTTTGTGTTAATAAAAAAAAAAAAAAAAAGCTTTTTGGACCACGATCAAGGCCTTACTAAAGGAGAAAACACAAGCTCCGTTCTGCTAGACGAGGGGCTGACAGGGAACGACTCTCAGAGTTTCCACTGGGCTAAAACGCTTCCCATAATCGGAGTGAGTCCCTCAGGCTGAGGAGGTAACAACCACCCCAGCTGCTCGAAGCCAAGTTTCGACAAACAGCCTGGCCTTGTTGAATGATGGGCAATAATTCAAACTCAATGAGAAAAAAAAAATATGTAAATAGGCCAAAGAGAAAAGCCTTGCTTTGAGGAAAGTGTGCAAAAATTCAGAGGCAGAAGTGCTAATGAAAGCAACACAGTGAACCAGAGAGAGTAAAGGAGCTTAATTAGTCATCCCTGTTGCTAAAAGACCAAACCTCTGCCCAGAGACTTTATGCACGGTAAACAAACTCAGAATGAAATGCAGAATACAAGCATCATACAGGCTTATTTGGCAACTGGTTCACATCTTAACAACATTGCAGATGTGTTACTGGGGGCTGTTTTATATATGACTACAGCATAAACACTTTTCCAGAGGTTGTTTATACTTTAGTTTGTTTCTGTTTGCATGACACGGCACTTAATAAAAGATCATGGTAGCCATGGTCATGGTACTGTAAAGTGACACACTTTACAGTACATAGACACACAAGGGTTGAAATATATAATGCCAATCCTTTGTTTACGTTCGACAGCCCCTGATGCCTAATCTCTGACAATGCTCCAGCAAGAATAGCAATGACCTCTGACCTTTGGTGATAGATAGCAAAGTCTTCTGACCTTAGGGGGCAGGTAATTTACTGTTGCTACAGGATAACAATGGAAAGTAGAAAAACCTCAGTTCTACATAAATCATGGGGGGAAAGAAATGATGTCAGGGACTTGAATTTCAGTCCAGGCTACTCAGATGGAGTACTGGAGAAAACGTCTATTACATGCTCACATTGTTTTAAAGAATCAGTGACTAGCATCAAAATTGGACTCACTGGTGACAGCTGTGCCACTCCCACGTATGACGAGGTCTGTTGGGCATGAAGTCAGCCGTTCCCTGGTTCTTGACCCTCTGAGGGAACCGTAGCAGCACTCTGACATCGTAGTCTGTGGTGTCAGAACTGTAGGCTGTACTGTGAATAAGAAAATACTATACAGGTCATAAAGAAGAAAAAAGAACACCGTGACACTCTTTTCATCAGTGCTGTCACACTGGACTTGCACATTGTTTACCCTCATCAATCCTACAGAACAGGAAAAAGGTGGTAAATCAAAACGTAAAAAAAAATAAAAGAAAAAAAGAACGTGTTTACCTGGCGAGGCATTTTTCCTCAGAAGCACAGCGTAGGGAATACATGTGGGAACGCTGGACATATGTGGAAGCCTGGACATAGTTAGGATCGGGAACCAGGTCCGGCAGACCTGATTACAAGAGACAACACAGCAGGTCAAATAGGTACAAATCATCACCTACGCCAGATAGTGATCCATTTATTAAATGCATTATGCTAATACCTTCAAACTGGATGAATATTTTATTGTGTTAAATATTTAGCGACCACCTTGCGCCCGAAACCCCCATACTTGGATCTTTTCTTTCTGGAACATGAATCTTAAAATCTGAAATTTGAATTGCAAGCACCCACCTAGAGACAATAGTGAAGCTTCATAAATAAGCGTGATTTTATGTCAATATTTAACGGAGTCTGGTTTCAAGGTCAAGGAAAAAGCAGCTCAGACTGAAAGATTATACGTGATCAGGGAAGAAAGCTGAAATGAACAGGCAGAGCAGAACAACAATGATCTCACTTTCTCTGCTGGTTCTGAAGAAGGCTTGAAACCAGCACTGTAAAAAAAAAAAAAGAAAGAAAGAAAGAAAGGAAAAAAAGAAACTGAATAATAAATGCAGAGCAGAAAAAAAATATTGGTAACTGTCCAGCCTAATGCCTGTATCACTTCCAGTGAGAGGAAAGACATAAAAAAAAAAAAAAAAACGACTTATTGACTCCCCTTATGACTAAAGGACTGGAACAAGATAAAGTCACTTTATAATGATTTTATAACTTACTGAAATGCTGTTGATAAACACCTAATCACTTTCTCTGCATGGTGACTGGTCTCACTGAGAGCTCTGAGTACATTTTCCCTTTGTCATCTCTCCCAGAAACCTTTGGAAGCTTCCTGGGTCAGGGCTAGCAAATAGTGTAACAGGACTTTGGAAAAGCTTTGCAGTAGAAGCCTCCACCTGACTTTTTCTGCACCCGCCCAGACAAGGCTTTCTCTGTGCTTCTGACGGCTAAGGTCTTGCTGGGTAGGTTAACAAGGGCTTTCAATATGTTTTCAAAAAGTTTTCTCTTCCTTTCACCCCTCTGTTTTTTGGCTTCAGAGATCATTTTAGCATATGTCCCTTAAATATGTGAGGATATTTTGTGTATAAAAGCAAGACATTGTGAATCATATGCTCACTTAACTTAAACTTTGCTATGGAAGTTTAAAAATGTAATTTTTCTGTACCTAAGGATTTTTTAACATACAACTCAATTAAATGATGAGAACACTCAGTTGCTAAAAATATTTAAACATCCATAAGGGGTCAGTGGATAAGGAGAGAAGCTCTTTTCCAGAACTTTATTTAGTTGCTGTAAAACATGTGACTTTTTTATGTGAAGCGTCACGGGAAGTTGTTAACAAGAACATCGAGTTAAAAACAAATACAGTGGTTGTTTAAAGGTGGTAGGTGTGGAATCTAACATGGTGCTGAGATGTGAAGGTTCAAAAGCCTTTGAGCAGTATTATGTTGAACATGCAGGTTTCCTTCCGTTCAGGATATAAATCACTTATTTTATCTGCACCGAGCCAGGAGACCTGATATATGACAGGTGGGCCAAATAAAAGTAAAAAATAGAAACACACATGTTTCCGATCATGTAAATGTTTTATGTCCAGTACAGTTCCATGTACATTTTTTCCCATTTTTGTAAGTTCCCATAAAGTGGGTGTCCACCCTTTCCATCAGACTCATGACTGTTTCTTTTGAAAGGGATGGATTACATGCAAAAGAAAAAGAAAAAAAAAAACCAGAAATGGTAGCGTGACTTTCGCATTATGAAATGTGCCTACAGCCTTAGCTTCATCTATGACGGTATCTAAGGTTTATATGGCCTGTGAGAATACCCCCCACCCATTCCAATTAACACACACACGTGCACACACACCCACACACACACACACACACTTATAGTTTTGGAGCCAGCAAAATATTTTCTGTTTTCTGGGGTAATGGATCCCATGTGTAATGGAGACTTTCCATATATATATATATATATATATATATATATATATATATATACCCTCACACTCAAACGCTTCATCCCCAACTCCATCCCCAAAATGCATTTAGCCCAGAGAACCTCACCGCACCCTTACTGCATATACTAAGATCATTCACCCTGTAAACCAGCCCCTTGCAACCCCCCACCTTCTGCCTTGATGAGGTCACTGCCATATTTCTTACCAACTCTCCAAACATTTCACGCAGAACGCCAGTCCGTACACTACGCTCACAGTCACAGGTTTCACAACACCTGGTTCTAATAACAACCTGGCCACTGGCGGAGGATGAACTTGCAAATGCCTTTGTTTGTAAATTGAAATGCTATGCAAAGGGGATTGGGGAATGTATGATGTCAGAGCAAGAGTTTGGGATTTGCAAGAAACAAACACAGAAATCTCCGAGAAAATAATGTCCCTTCCCAGCTGCACAAGCAAATAACTTTTGAATCAGGCAGCGCAGTTTGTGTCCCCTGAGCTTTCAGTTTGTCCAGCCCAACAGGGGCAGGCTTGCCAGGAAACACACAGAGATGGCAGCAGAACTACATTTTTTAGATCTCATTCGTTTTTTTTTCTTTCTTTCATTTCCTTTCCCTCAAACTGAAAGGGAGAGAGTTTGAAGCCACACGTGCATTCATTTCACATTACCACCTGCTGTGCAAATGTATTAGCACCCAGTTTCTTTATGATACACAAAACACTGAATCACACAATAGCCCGTAGTGAATAAGATACCAGCTCAATAATTTTTTTTTTTAGCTGCAAAGAATAGATATCTGTCATTAGGAACATATGAGATACAGACATAATCGTGCCATACAACATCCTAACAATAGCTGGGAATTAGGGAGATATCTTCAAATTTGACTGATATCTTCAAATTTGACTGATATCTTCAAATTTGACTGATATTATTATTCCCACTACATTGACATTAAACATAAAAACTGAAATTGAATGGGAGGCAAATCAAAAACTACAAGTACAAACTAAACTACAAACTATGGAAATGCAACACAGAAAAAGAATTTTTTTGAAGGCAGGATGACACACAGTACCTCTCTGCTGAGGCCGGTAGATGCTCCCAACATTGGCGCTGCTCTCTGCGGCGTTGGAGGCGAGAGGGTTCCGGGCAGGTTGCTGAACGAAGGGAGGCCGAGGCTGGGGCCTTCCGAAGGGTGGAAACTGCTCGTACTGGGGACTCTGCAGAGCAGGCTGGGCCCCTGGACCCACGCCCACCACAGCTCCGTTGGAGAGCGGTGGCGATGCGTTGGGCACATCGGGCAAGCCTGCCGTGTTGTCGCTGTATAAGCTGTGCGTATACCGGCGATCCAGACTGTCTGAGAACGGGGGTTGCGCAGGTTGCACAGGTTGCACAGGTTGCACAGGTTGCGCAGGAGCCGCCGGGTATGCCTGATTGTAAGGTGGATAGAAGCGATAGGCGTCATCGGGAAAATCGGACCTTGGGGGATGCGGAGCTAACCCTCCTCCGAATCCTCCGGCACCGACGGGGTAAGTGCTTCCGGCGGAATAACCACCACCGGTATACCCTCCTCCCGCGTAGCCTCCACCACCCACGCCTGCAGAGTAGCTCATTCCTCGGAAAGGCGGCTCGAAAGGGTCATACGGGACAGGGTAGGAGGACTGCGGCTGGAACGGGTATTGAGGGTAGGACGGCACGTTAAAGGAAGATGAGGAAGACGAGGAAGATGACGAGGAAGACGAAGAACCTTGGGAAGTTCTATAACGAGAGCCGGAGGAGGATGACGCCCGAAACCGACCCGATTCACCTGTGCCGACCGTACTTTGGCGCCAGTTCTCCGGCACCTGACCAAATCCGAAGGGATGCCGGGCCTGGCCCCGGACGGTTTCCGAACCGGTTCTGGATGGTGCCTGCCTACGCACGTTGCCTCCCTGAGGTCTGGACCTGCGGTTCGGGCTATCAGCTAAAAGCAATCGGTGGCTTGTGTCCTGATCCTGGCCCCGTGCAGGGATGTACTCAGCCCCACTGTTCAGCAGGCTAAACACTCGCCCATTATTCTCCCATTGAATCATTTGCCTCCAGGGGTTTGAGGAGTCTTGCCCCTGATCAGGAGTTTGAGCCTGGGGCAGAGCTTGAGGCTGAACCCCAACTGTGCCCAGCAGCATCCATACCCACCAAGACATGACACCAACCGGCACCATCTTCGCAAGATTTACATGGAAATCTCAAAATCCTTACAACAACAGCAAATTCTGCAAGTTCAAATTCACACACCCTCAAAGCCTTAGAACAAAAATAAACTTTTAAAACCAATCCTTTGATCCAGAGAGAACAAGATGGCCATAGAGAGGAATCTTTCAGTGTCCATTTCAAGCCTTTAGAGTTTAAAAACAATGCCAAAACTTAGTCTGTGGTACAGGCATACCTAAGAGGACGACTACTTCTCTGGCCCCAGAACGGGCAGCGGTGTGGAAATCCTCTCTTTTCCTGATTGTCTGGGTGTGGATTTGTTGTCAGTGGACTGAGCATTGCTCTCAGAGTCTGTGGAGAGGACTGCCTATTGCTCGTGACTCTAGTTCTCTCTGATTGCTTACAATGGGCTGGGGGGGGAATCTCTCCCAAACTTCCCCCCTTCCTTTCCTGCACTCGCACTATTTTTTTTTCTCTCTCTCTCTTTAAGTACAGATCCCACATGGCCCTAGTGCTAGAGCTGTTTCCCCAGAACTGTAGCTAGAACTGTAGCCAGAACTGTAGGCTTCCAGAGTCAACACCAGCATCTGTGGAGACACTTAGATTGCTAGCGTGCCTCACTTTCTGTCCTGAGTACAGAATCCTTTGATCAAGGGGGACAGTCAGGGATGTCTGGTGTATGGCCTGAGTTCACCATACTCATGAAGTTTTTTTTTTTTTTTTTTTTAACATTCTTCATTGTAATAGTTCACAGATGAGAAGTAACTAATGGAGTACAAAGAAGATCGGATCTGTTTCAAATAAATTTGGCCAAATAAACTGATAAAAAGGGCAGGTTTTCTGACAAACCATAAAAACGGTGATGAAATGTAAAAAAAAAATGCTGATCGAATAAATGAAATAAAAGAAACAGAGGCCCTTTGTGCTCAGGTGGTTTAACTGCGATTGGTCACCTCCATTAAGTCTGAGGAAGAAAAAAAAAAATTCTTTCACATGTAAAAAATGCATTAAGTGTTGTGTGGAGCCTCATTAGTTTCTCCTGGACTGCTGCCGTGTTGTAAAGGAGTAGGTGTTATCAGAGCTGTAGTGTTCTGCAGGCTTTCCAGGGTTTCCCCTGTGACTACTTACAAATGTACAATAGGCCAAATACAGTTTGGGAGAAACACTAACCAGCAGTTGGGCTCAGCACTTTTGGTCAATACTCTTTTTAAGATTTTGAAATATGGACTCCCAAAAAAGAATTAATAAAATGAAGATTTTTTTTTTTATTATTAAAACAAAAAGAAACAGTCATTGAAATTAAATATTCAATAGTAATTTTTGGCGTATTGTAAAGAGTAAAAAGATGGTTGTTTTTGGCTTTGAATATCTGATGTTCAGAACATGGTAATGGCACCAGTACTGCTGGGTGGGGAGGCTGCTCTCTGGGGAGGGGTATAGCGGTCATAGGTTGAAGTCACACAAGTGTGCTGAAAAAGAGAAGTTCATAGTGACAGGGAAGAGGAGGAGACTGAAATGGGTATTGATTGTAACATTTACAGTACAACATTGGAATGCTCAGGTATATACCTCAGCCCTTCGTTAGGAGTAGGGATTTGCATGTCTGCCAGCTAACTATATTACCAAAAACTGATACATATCTGTTGTTATTGCTTGTTCACTTACTGATACTAAATATATTAAGAGCAAATTTTTTTGAAAGGAGCACACTTTGTAAATATTCCCAAAATGAATTAAAATGCAAGCTCTAGTTTCTCCAGATATTCAGTGTGGGTCACCCCACAAGTATCAGATTTCTTTGTTATGTTATCAGACTTGCTGGGTGTTTGAGTTGTGTTTGAGGTGCTAGGTGTTTGAGTTGGCTCTGAGTGAAATCGCTAACATTCGCCGGGATTGTCTTCCTAAGATCATGTGGTCCCACAGGCCAGTTGTGAACAACCATTCACAGGCAGCTCATTTGCAACTGGACGCTGTGGAACATGCAGATGGATGATGTTTTTACAGCACATTCCTGGCGGAAACAAGGCAACGTGCTTCAAAGCAAAACTTTTCTACTGATGTTTTTCGGGCTGTCCGGAGGTGCTTGGAGGCGATGGCTCCCGGAATGGAATGCATGTGCCTTTTAAGTGTCACGCCATTCTGGAATCGATATGCATGTGTATATGGGTTTAATGTCTATGCATGAAGGTGTCATGAGTAAAATTCAAATTGGTATCCTGCTAGGTTAACATAGTAAAGAACATCTTAGGAATAGTGTCCAAAGGGCTGCCCTGCTGTTCTGTGATGATCTTTTCAGGTTGACGCATTCGGGAGGGTCGTCCCATATATCTGCTCGATGGCTTTGGTGCAGGAGATGTGGCAGGAAGTCCGGACATCACACGCGGAAAACCATAAAACATCTCCATCTCCAAAACATCTCCATTTCGAACAAAGCGCACTTTGAAATAAACAAGAACAGAAGACAAAGAGGCAAAACGGGACGAATAACACGGAAAGGTGAGAAACAGAATAATGTGTCACAATCATTTTTTGATGACGGCTCAACATCCCGCAGCGCGTTGTGTGGCCTTCGTGGAAATACCCATCAGCAAGGTGTCGTAAAGTTTTTCCCAGGTCAGAAAAACACACGAAGGGGCCAAGCTCTTCGCGGCAGGAGCTCACGACCGAGCTTTACGGAAGAGAGGAGCACTTCTGCAACACGGAGGAGATGAGGTCTAACCTTTTCCTAACCTTTTCTTCAGCTAAGGCGTGTTTCACTAGGAGTTCACAAGCAGGCACTCTTCCTCCCCAGATTTATTGGTCTGCCTTTCATTACGTAGTTGGTTTTTATTTAATTTTTTTTTTTTTTTTTTGGAGCTGGCTCGAAGCACTGTTAAAATGCCAGCTGCCTCTCACTCACTCGTGGAACTAACAACAGGTCGAATGCAATTACCCTCACTTCTGCTGCTGGTCGTTATCTGGAAGCTAGTGAAGTGCTCCTTTGTAGCCGATAGATTACAAGGGGGCCCCAGTTTTCGTGTGTGCTCTCAAAATGGCGCCAGTCGTTTGCCCCGCCCTCGTTCACAGTGTTGGTCAGGAAGTGGCAAACGCGAGCTTTTGGGGGGCCAGCTCTCAGAGGCCCCCCGTGTCCCACGGCTGTCCCGCACCTGTCCCGCATACGCCACAGACATGTGAAGGGGAAGGCATTGGTCCACACGGGATTTAGGGCGGCTTTATCCGCTACAGGCTTTTCCTCTGCTTACATGTTTTCTTGTTCTTTGCCATAAACCTGAGGCAGTTTGAGCCACACCTTAACTCTGTTTCACGTGTTTTAACCCAAGCAGAATGGCACCAGTCCTATAACAGAAACACATTTTTTGGATTCAGATCACATTTCCTGACCCCTTTAGCAATGTTAAACAGAGCATCTGAATACTAACAGCTCTATTACTATGCTAATATGTGACTAGCATAGTAAGTGGAGTTTTTTTTTTTTGTATTATAGAGTTTCACTTAAAAAGTACTATGAAATAAAGTCAACTGATATTTTATTTAGAAACGTGGGACAATCTTTCTCCTTTTCTTCTTCTTCTCCTTCCATTTTGTGAAACTTAACAGAAATAACAAATACATATTTTGTACAACAGTGCAACTCATACTCAGTCTACCAAACTCATTCTTTTATAGATTTCTTTTTTTCCCCCCAGGAGCCTTAAGAAATTCTAGGCATTTCATTAAAGTGCGGAATGTAGCAGCACTTCTTGAAATTCTGTCTCTAAAATGAGTCTCCTTAAAGAATGTGGTCAGGGAATTTGCCCTAGACGTCCGGTAGTCATTCACAGTCTAGGTTCAATATAGAAGAAGAACGCAGTGATGCTGTGGAGGACAGATATCCGGAGAAAGGAAAAAGTGTCTGAAATTAAACATGTGATCCCCTCCCTCCGTTATTCAACCACACTCTTATCTGTTGTGCCATTTGTCTGAGACAGCCATTTTAATTTGTGTTGTAATGTAAACAGCAGCGACGAGAGCTAGGAGAGAAATGAAATGGGTAAATAAGTCACAACACATGGGTTAACATAAACATGAATACATTGCCTTGTTTTACTTTGGCATCTTAGTGTAGAGCACCTGTAAACAGAAAAGCACAATGAACTTTCATTGAGAGAGAGAGAGAGAGAGAAAGGGAGAGAGAGAGAGAGAGAGAGAGAGAGAGGGAGAGAGAGAGAGAAAGGGAGAGCACTACAGTGTAATTTTAGTATGGAGATAGTAACAATAAGATTGTGAAAAAAAAGATAAAGAATGACAAGACTTTAATCAGAATGGGAGCAAATTCCTAAATATCACAGGGATGTCTTATCCAGACCCAGTGTTTGGTATGGAAGAGCTGATTTAGGTCCCTGACAGGCTGGATAAATAATTCTTTACTGCTGGACTGATAACTTGCAGTTCTGACATCAGTGCCTTTGGCATTTCTATTGTTGTGTATAGCAACACATGGCTGCCTGAGCGTCAAACCCCTTCAGATGTCCATAGTGTGTTTGAACATTTTTTTAAGGCAGGATCATAGACAGATTACAGCTTCTGTATCTCCTCTTCGGTTACCCATAAACCGGGGCTCATCTGCACTTCCAATTCCAGGTGGACAAATCAGTGCCACCTGAAAAGTTTGAAGGAAAAACACTCTGCTCGCACACACACACACTCACACACACACACACGCACCCACACACACACACACACACATACACACACACACTGACATTCAACACTTGTTTTAGTAAAAAAAATAATAATCCCAGCCTTTACAAATTCTTAAAGTGATATCAACATTACATTTGTGGTGTTTCCCCTTAATATGGATATGCAGCATCGCCATCTAGTGTTGCTCATCCTAAAAGAATTATCATCAATAATTACGAATTACTATGTCCTACAGCCTCCATATCCTGAAATTTCTAAAGAGGTATTCCATAGAAAATTCACCTTAAATCCAACGTATTCATCTGCAAAACCAGGAACTTCATACTGTAGAAAAGCATATGAAAACCTTGTAAATCTTGGTGAGATAGGGAGGAACTACTTCAGTAATTACAATTTATTTCCAAGTTGAATATTATGGTTAACTAAACTTCATTTGTCGTTTGGAGTCGCTACCTCTGACACCCGATGCCTCTCCAAAGCCTTTCAGTCCACAAGCATCATAAGCAAATTTAAGTGTCGAGTTTGCCATTTCTCACGTCAGAAAATAAAACTATATGGACAGTAAATGGAGGTTACAGCCGCAAAAATGGCTGATCTCTGCATGTTAATTGTCTCCGCTATGAGTCTCCTGTGCCCAGGGCTGCTGTCTCGCGCGGGCTGTGTTCTGACCATGCCATGAATTAGCTGATGAGACAGCGCATTAATTAAGCCCATATGTTTCCCTGTCTTTCCATAATGGCACTTTTCTCCTTACGCTGTACTTACAGTGTTTGCGAAGGCGTACACACCCGTGTCAGGAAATACTTGGAGTGCTTCATGTCATAGGATCCTCCCCCTTTATCTACACTTTTCTGTCTATGAGCATTTTTTTTTTTCTTTTTGAATTTCAATAGGTGACACATATATCAGAGCCATGCGCTTCAATGTCTTCATAGAACATGGAGTGCAGTTGCAGCAATAGAATCTACTCGTATCATAAAATATATGCCAATATGTCTTGGTATAGTTATAGACTACCAATAATTGGATCAGTTCTGTCTACTTAGAAAGTAATTGATAAAGGGCAATTTGTTTTATTCACTGTCTACAGTATATGCCCTTTTCCAATGACTTCTTTCACAGTTTTAAAAATGAATAAACAGATTTAAAAATAGGCCAGAGTATGACATATATTGTACATGTTTATGTAAGTGTATATACAGTATCAGTTTATACATTGTTTATAAGTGTTTGAATAAACCATATTTTGAACTGCATTTACAATTCAAACACATATCAAAAGCTTCAGGCTAACCCCTGTGCTTTGGTCAAAACCAGATCTCTCCAGTACATGGTATATAAAGGTTCACACAATATACACGGTAACAGAACTCCAGTACAGTGTCTCTCACCTTCTATAGCAGAAAGTGTCCTGACCAGCTGTTTCACAGTATGGTGTGGGAGTTGCACTGCCTCCGATGGCTACTTCCCTGCTGTGGACTGTGAGAACAGCTGAAGACATCAGGGTCTCTCTATCCACCATCAGTGTCTCCTATAACAAATGCTGCGGCAGCAAAAGCTACCTGCATTGTGGGTGCTCCCTCCTCTCTCAGTCTGTCTTCGTTCCTGCCTCACGACAAAAGGCCTCGAGGAATCCGTGCCTCCTCTCCACGACGGTTTCAGCATTCAGGCTGATTTGTATTTGTATCACTTAAGAGGACAAAAAAACCAAAAAAAAAAAACCCCAAAACAATTCCTGATTGCAAATTGTCGACTCCCAGATGTGTCCTGAGTTTACAGTCACTGATCCCATGGTACTCAGTGTCGGAGAACCAACTGTTCAGTGTTGAAAGATCAGCTTGCTGTCATGAATCAGAAATACTGCAGCTATAATAGGGCCTGTCAGTTTTTTCACAGTGATGTTTAATAATTGAATCCTAGTCCTAATAGTGAGTGCATGTGTGTGTGTGTGTGTGTGTGTGTGTGTGCATTTCTTTCTACAACTAATTATTTTTTTCTTGCATCCTTACTACGCCCTTCAGCGAAGATAGAGAGGGGTCTTCAGGGAAAGACATTATCCTCCTTGTGCTTTATTCTGAGGTGTTTATCAGTCACTTATACAAGGCTGTATTCATGCACAGCTTATGGACAAAGAAAATCTGCCTAGGACCAGATATCATACACCCAACACAGTACTAATGTTCAGTGTTCATACACGAGAGAGGATAAAAAGAGAGAGATGGAGAGAGAGAGAGAGAAAGAGAGAGAAAGGTGGAAGGGGGCAAAAAAGGTTAAGTGAAGGAGAGGCAGAGTGTGCCAGGCTGTTGTGGAGTCTCTTCTCTACTTCCTGCACTGGCTGAAATGTCACCACGTCCTGCGTTATAAATCACAGAGCACTGGGATGGGTTTACTTATTACAGTGAAGTTCATCTCTGTCATCCACACCCCTATTTACTCCTCTGGACCTGAGCCTCGGGGCTCCAGCAAAGATCTTATCCTGCCACTGCAGCCAGGAGAACAAAGCAAACCAAAAAATCTGTGTGTCTATTTTACTTAGCCCCTCCCTCCGAAAGTGGGTGGGATTGTGAGCTTTGGTTGATGCCTCTGTTAGCACGCTTCGTGCCTTTGTGAACATCGTGTTCCCACACACTGGGCTTTTAAGTCAGATTTTAATATGGAAAAGGTAAATCATTAATATTAGATTTATAATCAAATATATACATAATAACAAGGTAAATACTTAGAGAATAATAACTGGGATTATGATTTCATGTTAAATAGGCGTGAAAAAAAAATCTATCCAGCTAAAACCACATCCTAATGTATCCCTCAAAATGGAATGATTTAATGTATTGGTAAGATGTTGCTATTTTAAATTGTAAGGGCATTTTTATATGGGAGATACTGGGAGCAGAAGCAAAAAGCATCCATCTCAGTGCACTTATGCAACTCACATTTTCCCAAAGCCTCCAAAAGGACTTTAAGATGTAACAGAGACACTTACCTGGCTGATCACCCACTCAATCTCAGCATGTCAGAGAGGCAAAAAAGAAAAAAATGCTATATAAGATTCTTGTAGGTGTGGTTGATGGATGAATCCACAGTGACCCCACTCCAGTGACCTGTGGGATGAATCTGTTGTAACATATCAGGTTATGTTACTATTGGTGTAAGGTGGAGAAGGAAGACCTGGGCCTGGCCTCAGTCTCCACTGCAGTTGGAGCTGGTGACGCACATGGTTGGGTCTCTGCCTCCACTGCGGTTGGAGCTGGGTGATGTGTGTGGTTGGGTCTCTGCCTCTGCTCTGATTAGCCCTGGGTGACGTGACTTGCTCCAGTTTTGGCCTTTCCACTTTTGGTTTGCGTCTCACGTCAGCATGTTTTAGCAAACATATCACACTTTTTCTTGTCCTTTTTCCCATTCACAGCAACAAAAATAGGACAATTTCAGAAATCAAACAGAATAAATGATGGTGATTCATCCTTAGAGTGAGGCTCACTCTCTAAAACACTGTACATGCAGTAGAGGTTAAACACAAAGTCTTAACACAAATTTTGATCAATATATAAAATACAAAACCAAACAGACTGGCATTATTACATGTGATTAAACATAAACCCTACAGTCTTAAATTAATTTAAATTGTACATACACTACACTCAGGCTATTGCCTGGCTTCTTTTATGTGAGGTTTCAGAGCTGTAGATCCCCACCAGTGCTGTGCAGAGTGAGGGCACATGGAATCACTGTCCCCTGTCTCTCTCTTACCCAGTGAACAGTACATGAAAGGATCTTCAAGGATACATCATCCTCTTCCTCTTCTTCTGATGTGGATATGTTGCCAAATACACACGCGCACACCCACACCCACGCGCGCATACACACACACACACACAGACACACACACATACATGAGGGAGTACTAATGCACACATTTACAGAAATTAATATGGTCTCAAGAATGTACATCTGTGGTAAATATGTGTGACTGAATGCTCAAGAGGGAAAAGAGGGCATTTCAGAGATAAATCTTGTCTGAATGGAAAGCAGATGTGTGTGTGTGTGTGTGTGTGAGAGAGAGAGAGAAAGTGAGAGAGAAAGAGAGAGAGATAGAGAAAGACTTTGAGAGATAGAGATAGAAAGAGAGAAAGAGTAAAGGAATAAAGACGAGAATAAATCTTTTCTTTTCTCCTCTTCAGGGCAGAAGCATGCATGTTGGTTTATGTGTGCTTTGTGTGTGTTTTCAGTGTGTATGTATGTGCAGTGTGGAAGTGTGCAGAAAACTCACAATGGGATAAAAATTATTTATTAGTAACGGTTTAAATGTGAAGCCGAAGGCATCCACTATGACGGCACGCTGTATGTGTTACAGTAGTGGCCAATCAGACTATTGAGCCCAGCAAGTTCAGGATAAAATCAGTTGACCAGCTATTTCTATCAGAACTTCCATCTGCCTCAAATGTGACTCAGTTTTGCAAATTTCACCTGAACCCAGCTCACATTATATCTATATCCGATATGATATGTTTGGGCAATGTACATGCACTTGAAAGATAATCACAGCTAATTAAAAATTCCCACGTTAAATATATATATATGTGTTTCAGACAGAGGTTTTGGACTGAACTGCCTCAGGGCATCTTTTACAACACTACCCACTGGTTTCTCCCTGGAATCTACTTCATATATGATTCCTGTCTCACCCACCATTGGGTGGTCATGTATTTTTTCCTCATGCTTACCCAGAGGGATAGGAGTCTTTTCCCCTTTCCTTGGATTTCGCACTTGTGGACTGATCTTTGGGATCTATTAGAGCCAATCTAGGGATAACAGCACCAAGTACCCCATCACCACTGGAACAACCTTGGTGTT